>CM059284.1:30354239-30421739 GCA_030347295.1 Setipinna tenuifilis
CAGGTAGAGTAGCTGGGAGTTAGGTGGGATGGTTGATTCAAAGTCCTAGTGGGTTCACCCTGTGCCCTGAGCTATGATGTTATGCACAACTGGTGTAAAAACTACAGGTTTTGTGTAATATTATATGATACCATGTTATTTTGAACTCTTTTGTACATTCCAATATCATCCCACAGTGGGTTACAGAGTAAATCCTCTGTATTTTTTGCCATTTCCTTTTCTATTGTGTTGTATGATGTGATACCATGTTGTTTGGAACTCTTTTATACACAGCAATATCATCCTACAGTGGCTTTTTCATTGTTTAAAGTGTAATGTGTAAGACAAACAGTGTAAATCCTACAAGTTTTTTTGTCATTTCATTTTATATTATATTGTATTACATGATATCATGTTGTTTGGAACTCTTTTAAACACAGCAATATCATCCTACAGTGGCTTTTTCATTGTTTAAAGTGTAATGTGTAAGACAAACAGTGTAAATCCTACAAGTTTTTTTGTCATTTCATTTTATATTATATTGTATTACATGATATCATGTTGTTTGGAACTCTTTTAAACACACCAATGTTATCCTACAGTGGCTTTTTCATTGTTTAAAGTGTAATGTGTAAGACAAACAGTGTAAATCCTACAAGTTTTTTTGTCATTTCATTTTATATTATATTGTATTACATGATATCATGTTGTTTGGAACTCTTTTAAACACACCAATGTTATCCTATAGAGTTTTTTTCAGGGTTTAAACTAGAATGTGTTAGACAAACTGGGTAAAAAATACACATTTTGCATAATATGACTTGATATTATGGTGTATTTTATTTTTTCATGATTTTTAGTATTTTGTTTTATTTAAAAATGTCAATCTAAAGTGTGTGGGAGGGGGGGTGTCTGTGTCTGTGTGTGTGTGTGTCTCTATATGTGTGTGTGTGGGTGGGTGTGTGTGTGTGTGTGTGTGTTTGTGTGTGTGTGTGTGTGTCTGTGTCTCTATGTGTGTGTCTCTATGTGTGTGTCTGTGTGTGTGTGTGTGTGTGTGTGTGTGTGTGAGAGAGAGAGAGAGAGAGAGAGAGAGCGAGGGAGAGAGTAATGCAGGTGAATGGGTGAGCTTATGGCGCTTTTCCACTGCAGAACCGGTACAGCACGGCACCTCTCAAACGGGTACGAAAAATAGTAACAGGTCCCAGGTCCAACCCCGAGTGGAAAAGGGCCAAAAGCAAATACAGTCGAGCCGTAACGTACCGAGCCGTTACGAAAACGTGCAGTGAAAAAGCACCATAATAGTGTGAGCCACCAGCGTGGTTGGTTCCCATACAAAAAACAAGGCAAAGACAACACAGAGCTCCCTCCCCAGCTGCTGAAAACAGAGGACAGGCCTGTTCAATCATCAAAATTTGCCTACGCAGCTGACACGACCCTGGTATCTTACGTCCCAAAGAACCTGAGAAGGTTAAATTTTTGATGAAATAGTTCTGGGCAAACTTGCTTAATTTGTCCATTTGTTGCTGTTTTATGATGCATTTCCTTGTGTTTTTACATTTTAATAAACAAAAAAAAAAACAAAAACGAGTAGCATTTCTATTCATAATCATCTGATTTAACACAGGTGAAGGGAACAAATGTAACAACTGCTGTTTATATTACTTTCAAATGGGATGAAGTAAACATCTGCTAAGTATTTTAACATATTAATTTCGTTTTAATATGTTGAATTAAGGACCTAAAAATGCCATGGGTCTGCCAGACCCAGCAGGACCCCTCTGTGTAACACAAAAACGAAGACCATACAAGGGTTAAGCACATTTTCGTTAAATTCATATTGTGCTCAGTGGGAATTATTTTCATTGAACATTTTGACAAGAAAAGTGTACATTTCTTCGAGATTATTTTGGTCAATCATGTCTGTGGATATTCTCATTCGTCTAGGCCATGGTCAAAAGAGTTGTAAAAGTGGCAAAAGTTGTATGCAACTGTACTTCATTATGGAGCTTAAAGACGTTTCACCTTCACAAGGCTTCTTCAGTTCTGACCTGATGATAGAGAACCAGGAGATATATCTCTGGACCGCTGGAGCTGTGTGCTGCAGACCACACCCCTCATCATGTGACAAAGGGTCACATGAGTCACTCATTAACCCAAGTCAGTGTGTGAATTGGAGTGAGAGTTACAATGACCACAGGGTTCAGAGAATAAGATGGGAAAAATGGGTGAAGAACTTATCGGACCTCACCAAATCAGAAATGGATGTGTTGGTGAAAGGACTGAACTTTGCCATTTGGCCCAGTCAGCTATCACCAACAGTAGACCTTATTACAGCCACAGAGGCAACCATCTGGAACGCGATAGATCCTACTCATTGACACTAGCACAAATGACAAACTAAGAAGAAACCCAACCAATAGCTACAAGAAAAAGGTCATTGACTGCCTACAAGCTTTGAAGAATGCAGAAGCCATTGACCAACCTACCTACTACTGACTCTACCAAGGGCAGACCACTCCATACGTATATGCAGTATCAACTGTCACCTACAACATGACCAGACTCCTTGCAATGAGGTTGGCTCCCATCCCCCTCACATCCAGATTTCAATTGACTTCACAAACAAGATCAGAAAACTAAAACAGTAACCAGATGAAACCATGATATCTTATAATGTCACATCTTTATTCACCTGTGTTACGCCCGGCTCGTTACTGGCGCAACATAAAAGAGGTACAACGAAACGGGTTCAATACACAAAATATATTTATTGAAAAATACGAAAAACATAGAGAAAAGGTGTCTAGGGGGAAAAACAATGCATGGATGCGTGTGTGTCGGATGTCCGTAAGTAGGAATGAATGCGAGGTGTGGTGTGTATGCTCAAAAAGGGATGTCTGCAAAAAGTGAGAGAGGAGCAAAAGCGCCCGGGGAAGGAAGGGATCAGTTCGTCTTAAATACCCGCACCCACAGGTGTAGGCAATTCCTCCAATTAACACAACTAGGCAGCTGAGCCTCGTCTGGCCATCACGAGGCTCAGGGAGTCCCGCAGGTATAACAGAGGGGCGTGACACCTCCCTCCCCAAGAGGTTTCCACCAGGAAGCCTAAGGGAAAAAAAACAAGACCCTCTGTGGCCCGTCCCTTCGTCTGGTCACCCCAGCATTCTGGCGCCTTGAACACTGGGGAAAACAGGGAGAGAGACAAGCACAGGCAAAAACGTAACTAAATCACAGACCCTAGACCGGGCATCTGCACAAACATCAATACACTAACCCTTTAGCAAATCAAATTTGCTAGCAAGCTGCTGGCCGCTTCGATGCGATCTACGCAATCATCCACACGGCGCGAAGGGCATCAGTCAGATCTTGTGACTGTATTCGATCTCCAATATTCCGTATAGAATACACAGGAGAGAAACACGAGAGCCCCAAGAACTAAACTAGGCTCAGCCAAGTCATGAGCCCACTCTACTCCATCTCCTGGCTCAGGACGGCCCTTTTAGCAGGACTCACCCAGTAGGCATGTTATTTAGGCACGGTGGGATCCACAATGATGTCATGTCCGACAATGGTTAGTACGGCTCTGCACATCTAGCTGGACATCCTGTTCCGACAAAGACTGAAGCGGAGCTGCAGGACTAGCTGGACTCACTTCCTAGCTAGTACCCCACTATCAATCAAAACAGTACTGTGCAGCAAGAAGGATCCAGACCTCTTGAGTCTAGAGTCAAGCGCGATGTAATGCTGCGCCACTTCTACCAGCCGTTCCCCCGTACATCATGACAGCAACTTCTCAAAGGGCTCCCCAAAGAACTCAACATGACATAACGACAGCTCAAAGTGAACTACACTACGCCACAGCATGCAGTCACCCAAAAAACTTTTAAAAGCCAGAAACACAGCAAACCACTGTTTGCAGCACTTGTCATCTGGGTCTGAAACACACAAGAAACTAACACGATTATAAAAAAACAAAAAACACCCATTCATCGACAGGAGGCCATCTTGTATGTAGCGTGTGCCTAGCAGTAACCCAAGATGGAAAAACAATGGCTATCAAGGCAAACTAGGCGTCCCCAGTCCAACTACACAGCACATTGTAAACTGGCTTACCACAATGGCCACAGAACGTTAAACGGCAAAATGGCTTACCACAAACACATTTTCCGTCGAACCGGCTTACCACTGCAAACTGGCTATAACGAACGCTACAGTACAAAAGAGAAACCTCCGAACCTACTGTCGGCAGTGGTTAACAGCTTGATCTAACTCAAACGTTATTCCACGCTACAGCAAGTTGTACACACCACTTCGCCAGCCAACACAAAACTCAAGCTCAGCAACAGTAAGCAAACACCCACCGTTTGCTTACGAAACGTTTGCTTCTCTGCGGGCCACCACGACCCTACAGGCAAACAACACACCTGAACTCGAAAGGTAGCGAGGTTACCAAAACCACAAAGCACACACACAAAGGAAACACAAAGCACACACACACACACTTAACTAAATACTCTCTCAAAAAAAACGTTACGTGAAAAAACAAATCCTACTCACCCCGGTATGGCCGACCATGCACTCCAGTCCTCAATTTACAGCTATCTTTCCTACACCTGGCTCTTCTGAAACTTGCCGGGCTTGAGGCTACTGTCCTCCAAGGAGTACAGCCGTACTTACGTGCCCCTAAAAGAAGTCTGACGACTTCCTCCCAGGATTGTTTCCGACGAGTAAGAAGAGTTCGTGAAAGAAAGAAAAACCGGAAAATAAAACAGCACTCGATGGAGAGATCTTCCGACCCAGCTGAGCAACTGCTTACTACCTGGAGTGCTTGGCGGGTGACGTCACCGGGCAAAAAGTTATCAATGAAAAGTGAAGACACACAACGCAACCGGAAAAAAAACAAGAATCCCGGCGAGCTCCCAATTTTATGTTACGCCCGGCTCGTTACTGGCGCAACATAAAAGAGGTAAAACGAAACGGGTTCAATACACAAAATATATTTATTGAAAAATACGAAAAACATAGAGAAAAGGTGTCTAGGGGGAAAAACAATGCATGGATGCGTGTGTGTCGGATGTCCGTAAGTAGGAATGAATGCGAGGTGTGGTTTGTATGCTCAAAAAGGGATGTCTGCAAAAAGTGAGAGAGGAGCAAAAGCGCCCGGGGAAGGAAGGGATCAGTTCGTCTTAAATACCCACACCCACAGGTGTAGGCAATTCCTCCAATTAACACAACTAGGCAGCTGAGCCTCGTCTGGCCATCACGAGGCTCAGGGAGTCCCGCAGGTATAACAGAGGGGCGTGACACCTGCATCCCCACAACAAAAGCAGTAGAGGCACTTAGAAACAGACTGGATGGATAACGTACGTCAAGTATAGCAGGGATTTCTACAGAGTTAAGTGGGGCTGTGGCATAGGCACTCCAGTGTCACCCCTTGTGGTTAACCTTTATATGGAGATGGTGAAACCAAAGCATTGACCTCCTTCAAAGGAGTAACACACAACTCCTTTCTGTAAACCCTCAGGGATTGAACTTGTGTCGCCGGCTTGGCAGGCCAGAGAGCTAACCACTGGGCTAGTCAATGAGACCCAAGTGCAGGGATACAAACTTGAAGTTTTTCAGTTTTTAATGTTCAACAAAAGTTCACAAAAGCTCAGAAGATGCAAAAGGGTAAATCCAAAAGTATTCCACAAAGCTCAGAAGATACAAAAAAGGCAAGGAAGTCCAAAACTAACAAAAATGCTCGGCAACAAAGGAGACTTTCAAAAGGTATCAAACGAAGAACACAAAAAGCAAAGTATTTCACAGTGCAACGTTATCAAAGAGCTCACCAGAGACGCAGACGTGTGATACAAAGACCCAGTGATGAACAAAGAAAAAGGCAGAACTTAAATACACAGACTAATTGGTCACAAGACAAACACAATTGACCACTGGTGGTGGGGCAACAAGATGGGGGGAAACATGATGAGAAGGCAGGACAGTAACACAAAACAAACGAACAGGCACATGTCAAAACAGAGTGGAAATCAAAATAAAGCAAAGCAACATGTGCTCAATAGTGAACCCTAGTGGTAGAAAAAAAAAAACCTCACTAAACACATCAACTCAGTCAACAGTTACATCAAGTTCACCAGAGAGCACACCAAAGACAGGAAACTACCATTTGTGGATTGTGAGGTACTTGTTGAGGATGATGGAGGCCTTGTCATAGAGGTCTACAAGAAACCAAAACACATCGACTATTACCTAGTCTTTGACTTGTTGAATTAGCGGCTTAAAAAATGCCTTAAGAGTTCTGTGATATTTTATTCTGAGACAGTTTGACGTCCGCTTCTATAGGTTTTCAGGTTAGTTCGAGTATTTTCCTCTGCTTAATAGATCTTACCAAGGAATCTCCTAAATAGGAAATAACTGTTCCTGTTATTCTTTCTGTCCCTTCACCATGTAATCATATAAGAGGTTTTTTTTTTACTGCTAAAACAAAACTAACCTTGCCTGTGACAAAGCATTGCCCCGGCATTCTTAAAACCACAAGATATATATATATATATATATATATATATATATATATATAGTCATATTTATTTGTATAGCGCATTTCATACACAAAGGCATTTTAATGTGCTTAAAAAAATAAAAGCAAAGACCAATATAAAAGCATAAAATACAAAATAAGTGTAAAATAAGTATAAGATCAATACAAGATTAAATAAAAGCAAAAAGCAATCGATAAGCATACAAAATAAAATAAGTAAAATAGAACAGTTGGTCTTACATCTACATTTGAAACTTTCAACAGTAGGAGCATTTTTGATGTCTTCTGGAAGCTGGTTCCAAAGCTGAACTGCATAGCATCTGAAAGCTGCTTCACCACATTTTGTTGTAACAGGTTTTATATCTTTTCATGGGAGAAGTATGATATAACTTTTCTACAATGTGGAGTGGGCAGTGTACAGCTTATATAACAGTGCAAATTTGCTGTTCCCTCAAAATAACTCAACACACAACCATTAATGTCTAAACCACTGGCAACAAAAGTAAGTACACCCCTAATTATCCATTTTCCCTCCCTGGTGTCATGTGATCTGTTAGTGTTACAAGGTGTGTAAAATTTGATATTATCACTCTCACACTGGTTATTGGAAGTTCAACATGGCATCTCATGCTAAAGAACTCTGTTAGGATTTAAAAAAGAAAATTGTTGCTTTACATGAAGATGGTCTAGGTTATAAGAAGATTGCCAACACCCTCAAACTGAGCTGTAGCACAGTGGCCAAGACCATACAGTGCTTCAAGAGGACAGGCTCCACTAAGAATTAGCCTCAGCATGGTGGACCAAAGAAGTTGAGTGCACATGCTCAGCATCATATCTGGAGGCTGTGTCTTCAAAATAGACATAGGAGTGCCAGAGTGCAGAGGTTGAAGGGGTAGGGGGACAGCCATGCAGACCATACACGCACACTGCATCAAACTTGTCTGCATGGCTGTCGTCCCAGAAGGAAGCCTCTTCTGAAGATGGAGCATAAGACAGCCCGCAAACGCTTTGCTGAAGACAAGCAGACTCAGGGCATGGATTACTGGAACCATGTCCTGTGGTCTGATGAGACCAAAACAAACTTATTTGGTTCAGATGGTATTAATTGTGTGTGTCAGCAACCAGGCGAGGATTACAAAGACAACTGTGTCTTGCCTACAGTCAAGCACGATGGAGGAAGTGTCATGGTTTGGGGCTGTATGAGTGCTGCCGGTACTGGGGAGCTACACTTCATTGAGAGAACCATGAATGCCAATATGTACTGTGACATACTGAAGCAAAGCATGATCCCCTCTCTTCAGAAACTGCGCCGCAGGGCGGTATTTCAACATGATAACGACTCAAAGCACACCTCCAAGATGACCACTGCCTTGCTAAAAAAACTGAGGGTGAAGGTGATGGACTGGCCTAGCATGTCCCCAGCCCTGAACTCAATTAAACATCTGTGGGGCATCCTCAAATGGAAGGTGGAGCAGCTCAAGGTCTCTAACATCCACCAGCTCCATGATGTCGTCATGGAGGAGTGGCAGAGGATTCCAGTGACAACCTATGAAGCTCTAGTGAACTCCATGCCCAAGAGAGTTAAGGCAGTGCTGGAAAATAATGGTGGCCACACATGCTGAGAGGTGGTCTCGCCCGCGGAGTACACTGTAGAACACTGTAGAACCACCACTGACATTATTACTGCAATAGTAGTGAAAGCATAACAATTTGGGATATACCATTAATTTAACTTGTTGGTAATGTATTATTACACATCAAAATTAATGGTAATATTGAGACTGATTTAATGAGATTGATTTAATGAGACTGATCCATTAAGGCCAATTGTACCTACCCCACCCTTAAACCACCCGTAAATAATAGAATTTCCATGTAAAACATTTTGGTTCTTGTGTATGCCATCTCCCCACGTGCATGTTTAGTGTGCGATATAAAAAGCCATGGCTTCAGATGATTACTTTGCCACCTGTTGGTGTAGAAATTATGTTACCTTATACATGTTTTGAGAAGCACATCTTAAATGGCAAGAGCCAAACAAAAATAATAATTGTTTACCTAGAAATCAGACATCTCTGCTCCAACCTCGCGTCATTCCCAACCCTGCAATACACGTCAAATGAGTGCACAACAGAGTTCAGGATAGCCAGATAAACATCCCAAATAAGCTGCATATTTATTGAATGGACGTTCTCTATGGTAACATAGATGTACTTGTTTACATGTGGTGGAACTTGCATTACAAGGTGAGTGTAGTCTATTGCACCTTTCACATTGGGGAAGCCTCTATTATGCAGGAATACTCCCTTATATATTACTCCTCATGTATGAAAATTTGAACATCCCTAACCCTAACCCTAGTACCCCCCAGAATGTCAAGAAAATTCTGCTAAATCATGACTAGGATAGTCTCAACCACCAGTTTTGTGTTGGAAATTTTCAGAAGCTAGGAACATGAGGACTGGTTTGCCTCTGCAAGTAAGGGCCCATTTGGGCACATAGCTCTAATACAACCACTCATAGCCATCAGTACTTGGTCATCAACCATACATAATCCTGTGCTAATGACAGTGCGGACACAAAAACCTCTTCTCTTTTTACTGTGCAGACAGTCACACATGATATCAGACACAAAATTTGTTTACATGTGTTATTGTGTTGTTGATGTTTTTCTTGAGTACAATACCATGGAATGATGCGAGTTCAATTGTTTGAATTCTTTAATTGATAAACAAAAACATTGCCAGCACTTTCACCACTGAGCCTCTTAATGATGATAGTGGTGGTGGTGTGATACAGACACTTGTATGTTGGCGCTGTGAGACCTCCTGACATAGAGATACAAACTTTTTCACGTAAAAGAGGGGTTTTTATAAATCTGCACATGGATTTGAGACATGGATTTCATCGTACAAACACTCTAAGATCAAATCAGTGCGTACAAACATTTTATAAAAGAGGTCCCTGGTTTTCCATCATCAAAAAAGCTTTTTGGATGAAAAGCAAAATGTCTTCAAGCTCTAAAAAGATGTCCAGTTGCATACAACTTAGCCAGAGTACATGACTTCCCAATGTTTGGTAATTACTTGATTGACAGTCATCAAAAGAGCTATGTCATAGTTGTCTGAATTTTCTTCACAAAATGTAGTAAAAGTTGTAACATACTGTTATAAAATGGATACCGCCAAGCATGTATTTTCTGTAGTTTTGGTTAGTAATTGTAGTGGCCTAAAGCATGCACATCCGTTTGAATAATTTGGGTTCTGGACAATAAATGGGCTAACTTAGAACTGATTTGTTTTTGGTGGTGATCCGGATAGCCATCTGGATCCAGGAAGTTTTTAAAGAATTTTTCAACATTGCAAGATAGGGGCAATTTGGACATGTTTGCTTATAACTCCACAAATAATGACCACAATGTTTAGTAAAAAATACAGTATAAGACCATCATAAGGTCTGCCAAACCCCAGAATATAATCCAGATTCTGGTAGTATTCCGGATCTCGTGATCCAGACAGTTAAAATTCGAGGGGCCTCGTGGAAAATGGGCTACTGACAAGTAACTAATCAAGCTAGAGACATGCAACTTGTAGCTGAGGCATTGTAGATTCAGTAGAGTGTTAACGGATTTGACGTATCTTCAATAGTTACAGATCTGTATGTAATATCCATAATATCGCCCCATAATGTGTTGTATGTTCATATTCAGCACTACTATCGACCATTGTTAATATCAATGATGAAATATCTAAATCGTAAAATTATACAGACATTCAACATGACGATAAAAAAGTTTTTTCACTGAAAGTGTTAATAACCAACGACAACGCCCAAAACGGGGCGTGGTCTGGTGTGACGTAGGACGAGGGAGTTATAGCAAAGAGCTTACATTGCTCTATGGTTATACAGTATGTCACAGAAGAAAGTACACTGCCCCTAACATTTTTGTACTTTTTTTATTATATCTTTCCATGGGAGAAGTCTAAAGATATAATACTTTTCTACAACATAAAGTAGGCAATGTACAGCTTATATAACAGTGCAAATTTGCTGTTCCCTGAAAATAACTCAACACACAACCATTAATGTCTAAACCACTAGCAACAAAAGTGAGTACACCCCTAAGTGAAAATGTCCAAATTGTGCCCAAAGTGTCAATATTTTGTGCGGCCACCATTATCTTCCAGCACTGCCTTAACTCTCTTGGGCATGGAGTTCACTAGAGCGTCACAAGTTGTCACTGGAATCCTCTTCCACTCCTACATGACGACATCACGGAGCTGACCTTGAGCTTGAGACCTTGAGCTCCGTCACCTTCCATTTGAGGATGCCCCACAGATGCTAAATTCCTTTTTTTTTTTTTTTTCCATTTTATTTTTACAAAAAATGAACACAATTACAAAACCAAGAAGTGTGTTACAAACAGAACATACAACATAATGAACTAGGACATGACATTCAACAAAACAGTGCTAGGTACATGTAACCAGGTGGGTGGTGGTGGGTGGTGGGGGGGGAGTTATTAGAGTGTATGTGTATGAGTGTGTTGGGGGAGGGGGGGGGTTACTAGAATGTATGTGT
The DNA here is from genome assembly GCA_030347295.1 of Setipinna tenuifilis. Classification (NCBI taxonomy): domain Eukaryota; kingdom Metazoa; phylum Chordata; class Actinopteri; order Clupeiformes; family Engraulidae; genus Setipinna; species Setipinna tenuifilis. The sequence goes on from CM059284.1 coordinate 30,365,338, forward strand.
GTGAGTGTGTTGGGGGGGGGGGGGGGGGTGTTTGAGTGTATATGTGTGTGTATGTGTGTTTGCATGGATATGCTTCAGTAGTTAGCATGCGTGTAAGGGGTATGTTCTGAAATGTCCGGGGCATGGGGATCTGGATGAGCCCCCTCTAGGAGGATGCGGGGAGGGGGGAGTGGGGAAACAAGGGAAAAACAAGGGAAGGAGGGAAAGAGGGGAATTGACTTCCTCTGACCGCTCCAACCTTCAGCGCATCAAAGGGACAGGCCAAACTCCAGCGGGGGGAGAGGACAGGGAAGGACCGCTGCAGAGCCACCCAGACCACTCCCACCCCCGGCCCCAGCCCCCACCCTCCCGACCAGAACAGGGGCCCAAGCCCCAACCAATCCATGAGCCTCACTGGCCCTATGATGTGTTTTATGTGGTGTCTAAATGCATTAAAAAGAGGAGGGGCGGGTAGAGCAAAGGGGGAGACTCCCCCCTGCCCCCCCCCACCACCCTTCCTATGAGTTGGGATTGCATATTATTCTAAAATGTATTGCATTAAAAGAAGTGGGGTGCAAGCTAATTTGGGCCCTTTTACAGGCCCCTGTACCGAGCACCCCACCTCGGCCCTGACATAGTGGGGGTGTTTGTGTTCTTGTGTGAAAATGTGTGAACTTTTCTGAGTCGGCTGATGTAGAGCATTAAAAAGTGAGGCCCACAGATCAGAGGAAGCCCGGTCCAATCCAGGGGATGGTGTGGGCCGTAGCAGAGGCAGCGGGGGAGAGGCCCCACCGCGGCCCCACCATGGCCAGGACCCCCCACACAAGTCAGCCCGCCCCCCGGCCCCTGGAGGCCAGAGCAGTGCAGAGGAGACTGATTATACTTGGGGGAGTGGGTCTAGATGGGAAGAGAAAAAAAAAAAGGGCGAAAAGGGTGGAGGGGGGCTCACCATGTCTCAGGCAGAGAGGGACATTCATGACTGTAAGAATTTGGAAAGTGATGACCAGGTTAAGTTATGATACGGGATATTTGAGGTTTCTAATGAAATGTGGTCTAGTAATAGGTTTTTCCAGGCGGATATGTGAATTTTGTTCTTTGATTTCCAGTTCATGAGGATAGTTTTCTTGGCGACAGCTAGCGCAACCAATAAGATTTTGCTATTAAAGTGATTCAGGTTGGATAGTGTGGATAATGTGGTATCTCCAAGCAGACAGAGTGACGGGGAGGTTGGGATGCAGCAGCCAAAGAAAGTGGAAAGTAGACCTGTTACCTTCTCCCAGAATTGTTTTATGGGGGTGCAGTGCCAGAGTGCGTGAATATAGGTGTCCGGGCAGTTTTGGGTGCAGTGGGGGCAGATGTCTGTTGAGAAGCCCATGCAAAACAATTTGTGTCCCGTGAGGTGAGTTCTGTGGATAATTTTGTATTGGATTAATTGTAAGTTTGTATTTTTGGTCATGAGAAAGGTGTTTTTGCAGACTTGAGCCCAGAAACTGGCATCTGTGGAAATAGAGAGGTCTAAATCCCATGTGGCAGATGGTAGGTTCATACTGGTGTCAGTTTGTATCAATAGCTTATAGATTTTGGATAGTAGCTTTTTTGAAGATGATATATTAATAAGATTTAGGACGGGTGTAGCGAGTTCTAAATTGGGTGTTGGGGTATTCATAGTGGATATGATTGTTGATTTAATCTGTAGATATTGCAGGAAGTGCTTGTTGGTGATGCCAAATTTCTGGACCAAGTCTGCAAATGTAGAAAATTTGCTGTTTGTAAATAAGTGCTGTAGGTGTGTAATGCCTTTATCTTTCCAGGTGCAGAAATTGAGTGTTTGTTTGTTGCAAGTGAGATCTGGGTTGTTCCAAATTGGGGTGAGCTTAGAGGGTGAGTGCTTGGTGTTAGTGATGTTGTGGAATTTCCACCAGGCTGTCAGACTCGAACATATGGTAGGGGCTTTGAAACAGGGGTGTTTTTTGATTGTTGGAGTAAGAAATGGTAGATCTGAAATCAGGAGGTCATTGCAAATTGTCTGTTCTAAGTCTAACCAGATAACATCAGATTGATTATGGTGGATCCATTTGTATACATATTGGAGATGGTTTGCCAAGCTATACAGAGTGAAATTTGGTGCGTCTAATCCTCCTAGGGACTTGGGTTTTTGAAGGGTTGCTAGTTTGATTCTGGGTGTCTTGTTTTTCCAGTAGAATTTTGTAATTGCTGAATCTAGGGATTTGAACCAGGATGTGGTTGGTTGTATTGGGATCATTGAAAGGAGATAATTAACTTTAGGTAGGATTGTCATTTTGATAGCAGATATACGGCCCATGATGGAGAGTGGTAGATTTGTCCAGCGTTGCAGATCATCCTGAATTGTTTTTAGTAGGGGGGAGAAGTTTAGATTAAATAGGTCAGACAGCCTGGGGGAAATTCTTACTCCTAAGTAGGTGATGTGATCGGTGCATAGTGAGATAGGGAGGGTGATGGCTGCTGCATTCCCACTTTGAGGTTGTAGCGGAAGAGCTGATTTATTCCAGTTGATTGAGTATTCTGAAATGTTGGCAAATGAGTTTATTGTTTTGATTGTTTCTTGTAATGAGCTCACTGGATTTTGAAGAAAAAGTAAAATATCGTCTGCAAAGAGACTTATTTTATGATGAAGATTTTTAGTCTGGATTCCTGTGATTTGTGAGTTTTGGCGTATGGCTGCAGCTAGAGGTTCAATAAAAATAGTGAATAATAAGGGAGAGAGTGGGCACCCCTGTCTAGTCCCCCTGTGCAAAGTGAAGTTTTGAGAAGCTAACCCATTTGTGGTGACGGTGGCTGATGGTGAATTGTATAGCAGTCTGACCCATTTGATGAATGAGTCCCCAAAGCCAAACCGCTCTAATGTGGAAAACAGGAACTTCCAGTTGACTCTGTCAAAAGCTTTCTCTGCATCTAATGTAATAATGACTGAATTGTTTTTCTGACTTATTGAGTGGTGCATTACGTTGAATAACCTGCGTGTATTGCTTGAAGTTTGCCTGCCTTTCACGAATCCTGTTTGATCTGGATGGATTATGGAGGGAATGACTTTTCCTAATCTGATTGCAAGGGCTTTGGCGAAAATTTTAATGTCAACATTGATAAGCGAAATTGGCCTGTAACTTGACGGTAGCGTTGGGTCTTTGTTGGGTTTGAGTAGAAGTGAGATCGAAGCGCTATTACAGGATGGTGGAAGCCTGGAGTTGTGTTTTGATTCTTGAATCATCCGGTAGAATAGTGGAGCTAGAGTTGACCAGAAATGTTTATAGAACTCAGCAGGGAAGCCATCAGGACCGGGTGCCTTGTTGTTTGACATAGTCTTTAATGCAGTATGTAATTCGTCAACAGATATTGGGGTTTCTAATGCGATTTTTTGGTCATTGTCAATTATTGGTAATTGGATGTGGTCCAGAAAATGATTAATGTCTTTGCTATCTGGGTTTTTTTCTGATGAATAGAGTTTGTTGTAGAATTGGTAGAAAGTCTGATTGATTTCAGTTGGTGAGTGAGTTAGCTTCCCTGCTGAGTCCTGTAGTGCTGTGATTGTGAATTTTTCTTTATTTCTTTGAATTTGGTTTGCCAGGTATTTGCCAGATTTGTTGTTGTGGTGAAAATGTTCCTGTCTTAGTCGGTGTATTAAAAACTGGGTCCGTTTGTTGATTATTTCACTGAGTTCTGATTTGTGTTTATCTAATTTGATTTGAATGTCAACTGATGCGTTTGTCATGTTTATTTTTTCTAGATGTTTGATTTCTTCTTCCAATTGAGTTTCCTTTTGCTTTTCTATTTTTTTTTGTGAACAGAAAATGAAATGATGGCACCCCTAAGCACTGCCTTTCCTGTTTCCCACAGAAGAGAAGGTGATGACTCTGGGGAGTCATTCATCTCTAGAAAGAGTGACCACTCTCTCCTGATAAGTGTGTCAAAGTGTGGATCTTGGAGGAGTGATGTGTTAAAGCGCCATCTGGGGATTGGTCTGTGTGGTTGATTCATAGACCAAGTAATTGTTACAGGGGCATGGTCACTGATGATGATTGGGTGGATTGTTGATTGAGAGATATTGGGGATAAGGGAGTTACTAGTAAGAAAAAAGTCCAGACGGGAGGAGGAGCGGTGAACGGATGAGAAGAATGAGTATTCTCTGTTGTGTGGGTGTTGTGTGCGCCAGCTGTCAGCAAGACCAAAATCACTCATGAACTGCTTGATGGTTGAGGTGGATTGCCAAATTTGTTTGTTTTTTGAATTGTTAGAGCGGTCAATTGTTGGGTCTAAGACGGTGTTGAAATCTCCTGCAATTATTACTGGGCAGTTGGTCATGTTTGCGATTGAAGAAAAAAAGGATTGAAAAAAAGCTGGATTATCTGAATTTGGGCCATACACGTTTCCGATTGTGATTGGGTTATTGTTAATTGAGATGTTTATAATAATAAATCGTCCCTCTGGATCGGAAATGGTAGCATTGTGAACAAATGTGATTTTTTTATGAATTAGTATACAGACACCTCGTTGTTTTGAGTTGTAGTTGGCTGAGAATGATTGAGTATATTGAGCAGATTTTGTTTTGTTATGGTCCGAATCTGAGAGATGGGTTTCTTGAAGGAGGCAAATGTCTGCTGATAATTTATTGAGTTGGTCAAATACTTTGGCCCTCTTTGTCTGAGATCCCATGCCGCGGACATTCCAAGTTAGGAATGTTAGCTTAGACATGCTAATGTGGTTACTGTCTGGATGTTGTGAATGTGAGAGATGTATTGGTGAAATGACATGAGTGAGTGTATGTACTTGGGGGTGCTAAGTGAATGTGAATGTGTGGGCAGGAATGTAAGACCGGGCAGGTAGAGGGGGGTAACACAGGACAGAGTGGACATAATGACAAGAACAAACAGAAACATAATTATCGATGACATGAAAAGACAACTTTGAACAAAGGATACAGTTATATAGACAGATATACAGATATATAATGCGCTTGTGTGGGCTAGTGGGGAGCTGGTTATTAAAGAGGTGTGTGAATATAATAGAATAATACTGTAAATTATGGCATGGGTGCGTATATCTAGAAGAGCCAAGGAGTTGTGTCTGGATTCCTGAATAACTGTCCATTTAAATAAAGTTTGTCGACTGTCAGAGTTGCACGGATGTTTTTTTTCCTGTTTTCTTTCAGTATTGGGTATAGAATCTTTCTTCTTTCATTGATCTCACGGGGATATTGGTCGTTCATTCCGTAGTGGGTGCCTTTGAGTTCTTTTCCTTTATTCTTTACCATGTCTTTCTGCTTGTAATGTTCGAACTTTGCAATGATGGGTCTGGGTTTGTCCTTTTGCTGCTTGCCAAGATGGTGAACTCGGTGGAATGTGATCGTATTGACGGTGTCCTCGGGCAGTTTGAGTTGTGTAAGCATAAAGTCCTTTATGAGTAGCTCTGGATTGTCGGGTGTGTTATTGGGGTCGTTGGGTTCCGGAATGCCTGAAAAAATTAGGTTGTCACGCATTGATCGTGCTTGAATGTCCAGTATGGTTTCTTTCATTGCTTTATTTTCGGCTGTGACTTGTTGCATTTTTTGGGTGAGTGATGTTACCGGAGCCCTTGGTTTGAAATCTGAAGTGTTGCGATTTGACTGTGTGCTAGCTCGAGACTGTTACGGATGTCGTTCAACTCTTCGTGAATGGTGATTAGCATGTCCAGTTTTTTATTGATGTCCGTTAGTACACTGACCTCGACTTCCTGGGTTGTTAAATCGGCTGTGTCTGTTGCAGAGTCTCTTTTCCTTCTCTTGGAGTCGGGCTGGGTTGCGTTTGGAGTTGAGTGAGTCTGGTCCGGGTTCATGGTTGTCTGGAGGTGTAGGTAGTAGTCGTCAATGAAAGCTTCCAATTCCGTTAATTCGTCCAGGGTGTAGACGGATTGTGGATTATGGATGAGAAAAATTCGCTGGGTGTTATATTGATTTAGTCCGGAAAAAGGGGTTATTTTAGTAGGGTCTTTGGTGTTCTATCCTCCGTTTGTCAACAACTGCGCGCCGCCATGTACAATCTCACCTCTGAATTCTCGCGATACACAACCATCTCCCCCTCCCACAGATGATAAATTGGGTTCAGGTCTGGGGAAATGCTAGGCCAGTCCATCACCTTTACCCTCACCCAAGGCTTGGTCATCTTGGAGGTGTGCTTGGGGTCGTTACCATATTGAAATACCGCTCTGCGGCCCAGTTTCAAAGGGGGGGCATCATGCTCTGCTTCAGTATGTCACAGTACATATTGGCATTCATGGTTCCCTTAATGAAGTGTAGGTCCCCAGTGCCGGCAGCACTCATACAGATCCAAACCATGACACTTCCTCCACCATGCTTGACTGTTAGCTCCGGATATAATGCTGAGCACATGCATTCAACTTCTTTGGTCGCCCATGGCGAGGCTTGTTCTTAGTAGAGCCTGTTTTCTTGAAGCGCTGTATGGTCTTGGCCAATGTGCTGCAGCTCAGTTTCAGGGTGTTGGCAATCTTCTTATAACCAAGCCATCCTCATGTAAAGCAACAATTTTCTTTTTTAAATCCTCAATGAGTTCTTTTCCATGAGGTGCCATGTTGAACTTCCAATGACCAGTATGAGAGAGTGTGAGAGTGATAACACCAAATTTAACACAACTTCTACCCATTTACACCTGAGACCTTGTAACACTAATGGATCACATGACACCATGGAGGAAAAATGGCTTATTTGGCACAATTTGGACATTTTCACGTCGGGGTGTACTCACTTTTGTTGCCAGTGGTTTAGACATTAATGGTTGTGTGTTGAGTTATGTTGAGGGAACAGCAAATTTGCACTGTTATATAAGCTGTACACTGCCTACTTTACGTTCTAGAAAAGTATTATATCTTTAGACTTCTCCCATGGAAAGATATAATAAAAAAAGTACAAAAATGTGTGACAAAAAGTACAAAAAAAGGGGTGTACTCACTTTTGTGACATACTATAGGTAAACGCTCTGTGGCCCCGTCAGCGATATTTTTTTTTCCTAGTAAAGCGACGCCACAGATAGCCAGATATAATTTTACGAATGAGTTTTTAATCCTATTATGAAATCGTGTCTTTAATCTGTGGCGTCGCTTTGGATCTAGGAAAAATAATACGTGGCAAATTGGCCAAAATAGCTGGTGAGTAGTAGCATTGTCGCTAATGCTATTTGTATACCTAGGCTACTTGTCTTCATATGAATAAAATAAATACACTTTATTGGTCTGTACGTTCTGTGTTAATTTTGAGTAAATAGGCTTCTGTTACCTTTTTAGGCCCAACATTTTGTCTCACTAAATGCAAAAGGCACAATTTATTTCTGTGACGGTCGTCATTGCAGCATCCTAGCTAAATTAACGCCCTTCCAGACGGCAAAATCTCATCACGTTTAAGCTATAAAACATGCTTAATGTGGGCAGTTATAATCTTTCATACACGATGGGATAAACCAACCATCAAAACTTCACAGTAATAGTGGCTACTAAAATTATTTTTGACAGACTGACGACGTGACAGCATTAACAGATAGTTATGCAATGGATCAATTACTAATGGTAGTGTACATTGGTCAAACGTTTCGTTGTTCTTGCGGACACTGCGAGGCTATGCCATCTGCGGAGGAGAGCATGTGCAGTAGGGAGTTAGAGGCGTACTGGTCTCTGGTACAGCAGCTAGTGACGTTCAGCAACATAAGCTGCCTGACACAACACCCCGGCTTCGATGCTTGTTGCTTGAACCCTTTCTCGCTGCAAGTTGCCTACCTTGCATTTCGCCAGGAATATAGTCCACTTCAAGCCAGCAGACCAGAGTAGGTTCAGTCATTTTCAGTCCAGTGGTCCAACAACAGCTAATGCCCATAAATTAATTAGCAATTGTGAACTTGTGTGCTACAATGAATACTACGTAGGTAATCCACTAAAAACAAATCAATAATTTAATTTTAGTGGCATTAGCTGTCATTTACCCAGACACTCAGTCGTGAAATGAGCCCCATATCACTGAGTTCGCCGTAATGTTCACTTGGACAAAACGAATCCAAGCCTGAAAACGTTTGGTCTTCCTGCTCGGAAAGTGATGGACTCGGTGTCCAGTCTGAGAGGTGTGCGTACACCCACCACAAACACAATAGTTAACCATCACTGATAACTACTCACAACAACTATACTAATCAATCACAATAACTCGCTACTCAAAAACTCAAACTGCAGATATCCCTCAAATCGAACTCCGAAGAGCAGTAATAGTCTAGAGAAGTCCCTCGTTCTACATCATAGAACCTGACAACCGTGGGAAAGCGATGGTTCAATTTTGTTACAAAACGGTAACTTTTAATCTATTTTTCTGATGATGGGGATGGTGGATCGTGGCCATTTTTTCACAGACCGTTTTAAATTTATTTATAACCAATTCTAAATGTAAATTTCATCATAGAAACAACGGTAACACTTTACTTGACGGGTGAGTTCATAACACATTCATAGCAGCTGTCATAAACTGCACATAAAGCATTCATGACTGTTTTATGAGACATGACTTAACATTCATACAAGACCTTTCATGAATGTGAAAGACAGAACAACAAAAACTTGTCAAAATAAAAGTCCAGCAGTCACAAAGCAGCACTGCCGTTTTTCTTCTAAACCTCTTACCATCACGTCACATCTGAGTCACTGGGCCAGAAAGACAGAACATTGCTAAGCAAGCAATTTTTGTTTTGTAAAACAATTACTGGTTTAATAATGTAACCTTTGCTGATGATTTATCTTTTGCTAATGGGAATGTCCAACCGTTCCAGGTTACACAAAAACGGGTCAGCTAAACGTAGGCTGGTATACCTCCTAATGTTAAACTCAGTGATTACGAATACTTCACAACTTGTATAGTAAAGTGACATTTGATGTAGACTTCATAATATATTCATGAAATATTTACAAAGGCTGGAGAGATTACATTAATGTTATCCAGGTTGCACAAATATGAGTCAGCTGAACGTAGGCTAGTTTACCTCCCAATGTTAAACTCAGTGATTACGAATGCTGCACAACTTGTATAGTAAAGTGACATTTAATGTAGACTTCATAAAACATTCATGAAATATTTACAAAAGCTGCACTGTAAAAAGTGAATCATTGGATCAATGTAAAAAAGCTGTTTACATTTTCACAATTGAAATTCTGCATTCATTCAATTTCCAAAAACTAGTTTGGCTTAAACTGTTTTTTTTAATTTTCCTTAAACCACTCACTGGTGTATTGGTGTAAACCATAATTTGATGCAAGTCAACATTTTAAATTGGACAAAGTTACAAAAGATGCTTTTAAAATGAATTTCGTTTACTTCAATCTAAAATATTTACGTGTCACAAGTAATGCATTTTGATGTGAATCACAGTTCTAAATTGGCTCAAATTCAAGGCGACCTCCAACGGTCTTGATCTAAATTCTGAGTTTACATGAATCAAAACCTAAACATTACACATCACATAATCATAATCTACAAATTTTACATTAGCTTAGTGCATTACATTACCATAATCTACAAATTCACATTAACTCAATATACAAAACAAACCAAATGGTTTTCTAAAAAATCATTTATTAAAACCACAATAAATATTGGATTGCAGCACAGCTTCTACAATGAGTAAAGGTCCTCTGGATTGGAATGTACTTTAAGACACATGTAACAAAGCACCTACAGTATGTTTTAAGACAATTCAGCAAAGACATTTGTGTAAAATGCACTAACTTAGAACGAGCCAGTCATCACAGAAACGGGTTCTCCCTGCCACAGAAAGCTCCCTGCCCTTACCAACCAGTGGCGTTTTCTCCCGGAGGCTAAGGGAAGCCATGCTACCCCTATTTTGTCCGACAATAGAGGCAATTTTGATTAAAACAGTTGGACTATTAACTTGGCGGTTTTGCTCCTTCTACTGTGCTTAAGTCATCGATCTCTACTTTTCTTACTCAGTATTTTGCTATGAGCGAAATGGCGCCTCCCCACTCCCCAATGTAGCCCATTATGTTATGTGGTGAAACACGGTATTACACTCCTGTCGTATCCAAGGGAAGCCAGCCTGAATTGGCATCCCTTTCACTAAGGAATGGTGAAAAAAAACGAGCGATCAACCAATCAAATTAGTGATACTACCAATCTGTGATTGGCCAGCATAGTATGAAGGGAAGCCAGCGAGCCTTTACCTCCCCTACACAACCGACCTATGCCCATCCACTGCTAACGGGGAAAGTTGTTAGACAGAAGACAGGCTCTACTACAAACATCCATACACACAACGTACACATTTAAGATTAGATCAAGACGATGGAGATTTGGAGTACATGGTGACAAATAGTATTAAAGTCCTGTTTTCAACTACCAGTGTTTTGACGAGTTTTACAAATATGTAATGAAGTATGGTTCTGCTGAAGTTATTTCTGATGTATCGAAGTTTCGCTGTGTGGCTACTACATATACAGATAATGTTCACTAAACCTTGTGCAGGAGCACTTTGTTAAGCTGTGCCATTTTGTTGTTTAATGTTGTAGTGGTCTGCGTGAGAAGACTTAAAACAAGTATATGTATATATCTTTAGAAGACGATAACCATAGCTTGACATAGCCATAGCTTGCTAGTAGGCTAGACAGAAGACGTTCTAACCTTGTTTTTCATAGCCTAACGTGACTGTTTCTAGTTAATCTGGTGTGTGTGTCCCTGCTCCGGAAAACTTACTAAGGCACATGTATCTCCTTGTGTGCATGTGTGGAGTCTGTTTACTATGTGTTCCTCTACAGCTGTGTTAGCTTATGTCCTTTTAAACGTCGCTTTGGATAAAAGCGTCTGCTAAGTGTAATGTAAGAAGTTTGTGCTTGCCCCTATTCATGCGCAATTGCTGTGTTCTACAATATAGTCTGTATTTAACTGTTAGTTTTCTGCAGATGTTTCTAAGGCAGTCTAGAAGTTACACAGAGGTTGATGGGACAGCTTTTTAAATGTGTAACAGTTTAATATGGAATACAGTTTTGCAGTTTGTTCGGTTTGGGTAGGGAGACAGACAGCGCCTGTGTGTGGCCATCGCGCGCTCACTTGTATCGCTTGCTCCCGTTGTTTTATACTCCATATGTTCTTTTAAAAAGAAGAAAAAAAAACAATAAGACATGCCGCCCCCTCTCAAAACAGCAGTGATAAGCATAGTTCTTTCAACTGTGGCTTCCCCACAAAATTCCCCCACGCCACGCCACTGTTACCAACAACGGCGGGAACGCAGCTTTCAATTTCATAATTATACTGTACAGACAATGTGGGGTTTGGGACGTATATCTCCCAATTGATAAATTACAGGCAAGCACACAAATATCCATTCTCACCCAGTTGCTTAACTTAAGTGCCGGAATATTTGGCAATATTGTACTCTCAACCATTCTACACAGGAATGCTAACAACCCTACTAGCAACAGGTGACATGCCAGCCAATGCTTCTTTGAAAATGCTAGCAGCTTGCTGATAAAGGACACGTTCACTAATCGAATGCCAACGCTACCCTACATTCCCGCAGTTTGTAGATAAAATGGTACCAAAGACATGTATTCTGTAATGATTTGGTAAAACGTTGCCAATATAGCTACGTTGATAATGCTATGCTTCTGCTCCACAGCCCTCATATTATCCCACAACACTCCGCGTAACATGTAAAACGGTATATTTAACAGTTCACCTTATGCAATTACATTTGAAGTGTAGAAATACATGACAACGATACCAAAAGACCAGTAATTTGGTGAAATCTTACCTCACAGAGAGACCTCGCGTAATCTCAGAGTCGAGACTTTACTGGACTTTCTCGGCGACTCCTCAGCGCGTTCTCCAGTTGCCATATGTGCGCATGCGCGAATCGGGTTTATTGAATAGATGTCATTTGATCCAGAGCCTATTTGATCGAATGTACAATTGTCATTTTGTTCTTTCGTATTGGATCAAACTAAGAAATGACATTGCAGGACTCCCACAATTTAAAAAATATAGTTTCACTTGACAATGCAATAACTGTAGGTTTATGAGATTTAAAAAAATCACATCAAATGAAAAACACCAATTAAATTAATGGCATTCTTTGTGAAATATTGGAGGCATATTTGGTCCGTGTACTTTTTCGTTCATTCATTATTCTATTCTGAAATGACAGACGAAAATTTAAAAAGGGCCCACCCTGGTGTTTCATTTAAAACAGCACAAGCAGACATGACTGTATTGTGTTTTCGAAATGTATAGCCATTATCAAACAGTAGTGATAGAAAAGCCGGCTATATTCTGATCATTTTTAAATTTGTAATATTTATCTGTTCTTTTATTGAATTTCATTTGGCTGATTCTATATTTACCCGGAAGTAAATTTCACCGCTTGCACCAGACCTGCCAAACCATTCAATGGAGAATACATGGGTCACTCAATGGTATGGAGTAAATAACCTACAACTTTACAATCTGGATTTGACTGGTTCAATTAACTTTTATTTGAAGGTTGTGAGCGTTACAAAACCTCCTTACACTCATAACAGAGCAGCCACGTCCTGCGCCAATATCTTTTAGATGCTGTGAAATTATGTCCGAATATGCCTCCAAAGACGCCATGGATGAAAATACCAAACCATAGGCTATGCGCCTACCCGCCCACGAGCTAGGCTATACTCCCAGGTCACCCAAAACCCATGTCCAAAATACAGAAACGCAATTAAGAACGGGATTTATTTTTATTTTATTTTATTGAAGATTCAATTATTAATTTTCAATAAGAAAGAGAATAACAAAATATGGCGCCCGGCTCGATTTAAGAAGTCATACACGATCGTAAGAATTCATATACAACTCCTTTTTCATTTTCCATGTGACTTCCAAAATAGAAGTATGAATGAACGAAAAAGTACACGGACCATATTTAAAACCGTTAACACATTTTCCAAATGTGAATAACTCATCAAGTCATTATTGAATGAAAGTTTTCTTTTTTTTTTTTTATTTCAACATTTTTTTATTTTCCAAACTGCAAAAACAGGCTATTGTTATTGCAAAAGTTACACCACATCATACCCATTAGCAAAAGATAAATCATCAGCAAAGGTTACATTATTAAACTAATAATTTTTTTACAAAACAAAAATTGCTTGCTTAGCAATGTTCTGTCTTTCTGGCACTGGAATAGCCCATTGACTCAGACGTGACGTGATGGTAAGAGGTTTTAGACCGTGAGCCAGGGCCTCAAAATATGGAAACCGTTACCGAAAAAGTGGCAAAGGCTACCATACCTTTTCTGAAAGCCTGGAATCTCAGCTTTTCAATGATGTATGATGGCCATCTGACAAGAGTAGCTGTTTTGAGTTATCACACATAATGTGAACTAAGGTAGATAAAATAATGCGTATAAATCAAGCAGAACACGGACATAGCTAAAGATCTATATTGGAAATATTGGAATATTTTATTTTGTTATGTTTGGCATCATTTAAACTCTGGGCTTTCATTTAAGACCTTTTGTGAACATTTTGGATAAGTACAGCCAAACCTGGAGCTCTTCAAACTTTTAATCACACACATTTTCCTGCCATTTCCACCCAAGTTATATTTTGTCTTTTAATCCTCTGGCACCAGGGAGCATCAGAGAAACAAAATCCAAACACTGGAATACTGGCCTGACTCTAAGGATTCAGAAAATGTATCATTTACCCATATTATCTGATTTGAAGGGGGTGATTTACGGTCTTATATCAGACATGGCGTTTTTTCACTATAGGCTACTATAGGCTAATTTATTGATATATCAAGTTGCTAATGTGCTCACAGCTAACATGCTAACAGACCAATTGGTTGACATAATTGGTTGACAAGTCTGACATAAATATTTTTTAGAAAAAGTTGTTATTCAGCATTTTCAGCATTTTTAGATAGTTCAAAGGGTCCTTGATCGGGGTCCTCCTCTAACACACACGTTCACAGCTAACGTGCTAACAGGCCAATTGGTTGAAAGTCTGAAGTAAATATTTTTTAGAAAAAGTTGTTATTCAGCATTTTTAGATAGGTCAAAGGGTCCTTGATATAGCCACCACATATAATTTATATCAGGTACCCACTTTCATAGAATTTACATTAAAAAAAATAATGTCTTGTTCTTGGACGAGAAAATACTGATAAATAGATGGAAATAAATATGGAAATGTCCTCACTCTCTTTATTCACCACTCTGTGCTGACTATGGAATTGTTGACTCCTCCCCATTGAAGGGCCCACAAGTCTATTGGCAAATAATTCAAAATTCCACCAACAGTGTCCTCTCTGCCTGATGAATATAAAGACGGTTCTGCTGTGCCTGAGCTCACTCTGACTGACCCTCTCAGTTTGAATCTACGTACTGCTCGTACAATAGTTTGCTTCACGTTCGATATTTGCAGTTAAATATAATTGATTGTGTGCCACATTCACCTTCTTTTGGTGGTGAACTACACACACATAAAAAAACTTCTTTCTTTCTTTCTCACACTGACTAACTCAGACCCACTCACACACTCATGCTTACTACTTAGTTATTTTATTTATCTTTTTTTCTCATGCATGATTCTGAAAAAAAAACAATGTATTGTATTATCTCTTTGTTTATGTATGCTGTGGGAACTAGGTGTGGTCCTCCAACTAGATCCTATGTTGAGGTCAAGACAGATATCTGTGCTGATGCTTTGAAGAAGAGCTTCTTATGGTTGCTATGCAGACTGCACTCTGCCACAAATCAAAGCGTCCCTAGCTGGACAGGTTACAACATTTTAGCATCAAATTCTGTGGATGTTATTCCTAATGTTGTCAGCTATCTGCCAACCATCAATGCTCCAGCCACCCAGATGGCAACTGTTCATGAGATTCCCCTTCAAAGTAACAAAATCATGACTTCCTTACACATCAGCAACATGTCAGTTGCCTTTGATCAGGCTCTCTACTGTAAAGTTACAGAAATTCTGTTGGCACATAGAGACAGGTTTCCCACCATTGTGCCAAGACTTGGAGTCTTTCACACCATCTGTATGTTCTTGGGTGTGATTGGGAAGCACTTCCAGGCTGCAGGCCTAAGGGACATGTGTATTGAATCTGGAGCTGTGACCAAGGGATTTGTCAGTGGTGTTTTGGATGGCCATAAGTACAATAGATCTCTGAGATTCCACAAAATCATGTATGAAGCCTTCCTGAGGCTGGTCTGGAATCAGTTTCCCCAGTGGCTCACAGAGAACCATCCTGATGTCCACAATCTCTTAGATATCCTGCCCCTAGACTTGAGTGTCTTTTCTGAGGGTATATCATCAACCACTGTAGAAGAATCACTTGACCGTACAGTCTTCAGAAAGGTCCATCAGTACTTCTGTGAATTCCTGTAGCATCTCAGGTCACAGCAAGGTCCACTGGCCAGCTTCTGGATGTCATATATTGACATGGTGGAGGTTGCACTAAACCTTGTGAGGGCATCACGTGAATGAAACTGGGCATTGCACATGGCTAGCATTCGATCAATGATCCCCTGGACCTTTGCCTATGATAATCTGAATTATGCAAGGTCACTCACTGCTTACTACTCAGAGATGAGCCGCATTGAACATGAGGAACCAGATCTGTACATGTTTCTCTGTAAAGGTGGCTTTTCGGCCCAGCTGAGTGCAACAAACCCATTTGGTAGGGTTCCGATTGACCAGACCCTAGAGGAAACAGTCAATCAGGACACTCAGACAGCTGGCGGCACAAAAGGGTTCAGCTTGAACCCAGCAGCTCCAACAAAGTGACTATTCTCACAAGGACCTTGGACAAACCAGAATTGCCAAAGATGAAGAACACATTACAAGCATTGTGGATCTGTTGGATTCTAGTTGGATAAATCCATTTGCAGGTGGTGAGTCCCTTGTTTCTCTGTCTACTGGAAGTACTGCACCAGCAGATGTTGCTGAAGACCTTCTTAATGCACACACCATTGGCATGAATGCCTACAGAACCTTCTCTGCTGAGCGTGTTGAGAGTAATCCTCCTGTAGAGCAGTTCCATGCACCACTCTCCAAGATGAAACTGAAAACATTCTCCTCAATGCAGGGAAAGGCAAATACATGCAAAACTGGGAATAAAGAAGTTATCCTCAAAGCTGATAATCGAATATTTGCCCAGATGGTAGTGATTGCAAAGAGTAGACAGCTCAACCTGAAGGAGGTATTATCTCATCCCCTTGGACCACTTCCGTGGGCTCTTGCTTCACCAGATGGCAATGTGAGAAAGACTTGCAAATCCTCACTTGCTAAGCAACTGCTCAAGTTCCCAAGTGTTGCTGAAACATTGCCATTAAATTCTACCTGCGTAATAGATGGCATGGCACTTGTTCAGAAGCTGAACGGTGATGGCAAGACATTTGCTGATATTGCAGACTATGCCTTGTCCACTGTGCTAGCTGAAGCAAGTCACAGCACCCGTGTTGACATTGTTTTTGATGTATATAATGAGGCTTCTATCAAACACATGGAGAGAGTGGCCAGAGGTGCAGACTCAGGCACAGAGGTCAAACAGATCACTGCAGGGCACAGAGTTCAGCAATGGAAGAAATTCCTACAAAGCAACGACAACAAAACAAATCTTGCTACCTTCTTGCTCAAAGAGTGGGGCAAAGAACAGTCTAGAACAAGACTCAGTGAAAAGGTTCTGTACACTACAACCACAGATGAGTGCAGTAGCGGTTTTAGGCACGGGCGAACCGGGCAGCAGCGCCGGGGCGTAAAACACTATAGAACCGCCACTGGATGAGTGTTACAAGCTGACCTAACAGGGAGTGCAAAAGGCAGCAGACCTGTCGTCCACTCAGGAAGAGGCTGACACCCGTATGCTGCTCCATGCTTGCCATGCTTCAAGGACTGGTCACAAGTCTGTCATCCTTGTGTCTGATGACACTGATGTCTTGGTGATAAGCCTGGCTACCAGTGACGCACTTACATGTGACCTGTTCCTGAAGACAGGGACAAAGAATTGCACCAGTTACATAAACATCTCACAACTCGCTCATGGTCTGGGTTCACAGTTGTGTCAGGCTTTGCCTGGTTTACACGCACACACAGGCTGCGACACTGTAAGCGCATTTGCAGGTCGTGGTAAAGTGTCAGCCCTAAAACTTCTTCAGAAGAATAAAAAGTTCTGTGAGACCTTTCAGAAGGTTGGGGCAGACTGGACAATGACACCTGAGTTGTATGCAGCCTTACATAGACTGGTTCAATGTCTCCATTGGTCCACAAGCAGTACTTGAGTTTCTGTCCTGCTCATGCAAGAGGGACTGTGTCACTCCATCATATCAGTGTGTTGCCAACAACTTGGCCTGCACTGACCTATGCCATGCAAGACAGTGCAAAAACCAGAAGGATGACTTTGCTGATGAAGATCAATCCTATTCCTCTGATGAGGATTCCGACGAGGAGTTTGATTAGTGTCGTGACCTTGAATGATGCAATGCTTGCGAAAAATTATTATTATTATTATTTCCTTCATTTATCATTGAGGGTGTTGTACATTAATGAACATTTTACAAATAAAATGCACCCAGTGATAGCCAAAAAGCTAATTTCCATTGGTAGTTCCCCTGCCAAAAGAAGCATGGTACCTGGTAATTAATACAAAGTTATACACAAAAAAGTAAAACTACAATATATAAAACAGATACTGTACATTACATGTCTGTCTGTAAACCCCCACCCCCTCCCCCACACAACACACATGCACACACACGCCCCCACCCCAACACACACACAAACACACACAATACATGTCTATCTGTAACCCCCCTCCCACACACAGACAC
Source organism: Setipinna tenuifilis (assembly GCA_030347295.1). Lineage (NCBI taxonomy): Eukaryota > Metazoa > Chordata > Actinopteri > Clupeiformes > Engraulidae > Setipinna > Setipinna tenuifilis. Next base: position 30,383,196 of record CM059284.1, read on the forward strand.
ACCCACACCCAAACATACACACAAGAAAGAATGTCATTGACCATGCCTAAAGGTCATGACCTTGACCTTTTACAGTAATGGCAATGTCATAATTGGGGTTACCACACCTTAAAACATAGGAATCCATGTCACATTTGTTATTTGTTATACCGTTTTTAGATTTTCAGCTGTGTCAATGTTCTGCGTACTTTATACGCATTATTTTCTCAAACACCATGTCTGATATAAGACCAAAAATCACCCCCTTCAAATCAGATAATATGGGTAAATGATACATTTTCTGTATCCTTAGAGTCAGGCCAGTATTTCAGTGTTTGGATTTTGTTTCTCTGATACTCCCTGCTGCCACAGGATTAAAAGACAAAATATAACTTAGGCGGAAATGGCAGGAAAATGTGTGTGATTAAAGGTTTGAAGAGCTCCAGGTTTGGATGTACTTATCCAAAATGTTCACAAAAGGTCTTAAATGAAAGCCCAGAGTCTCCTGTTTAAAATGATACCAAACATAACAAAATAAAATATTCCAATATTTCCAATATAGATCTTTAGCTATGTCCGTGTTCTACTTGATTTATATGCATTATTTTATCTACCTTAGTTCACATTATGTGTGATAACTCAAAACAGCTACTCTTGTCAGATGGCCATAATACATCATTGGAATGCTGTGATTCCAGGCTTTCAGAAGAGGTATGGTAGCCTTTGCCATTTTTTCGGTAACGACCAACCCCTCTGGCTCACGGACTATTTGGGGGTAAAAACGGCAGTGCTGCTTTGCAACTGTTGGACAAGTTTTTGTCGTTCTGTCTTCCACATTCGTGAAAGGTCTGGTATGAATGTTAAGTCATGTCTCATGAAACAGTCATGAATGCTTTATGTGAAGTTTATGACAGCTGCTATGAATGTGTTATGTGTTATGAAAGTGTTACCGAAACAACTTCCAAGTGACCCTTTAAGCTGCCTTCATGGAGGTCTGCGCTCTCCGAGTGCTTTTCTAGTTCATTTTATGTTCATTTTAGTTCATTACACTGTTGTAAGTATTTTTCATTGTGTCTTGTTTCACAGGTTCTGGCCTTAATGTCAGTGATAATGAGTCCATCCAGGGAAGCCATGATAGTACAATCACCGAGTCTCAGATTGTGGAGCTGCGACGCATCCCAATAGCAGACACACACCTTTAATCTTTTTTGAATTATCTGCTGAAAACATATTGACATTAAAGCATTTTTCCATTTTTGTATTGTTTTTAACTTAGTTTGTGTACTAGATTTTGCAAGATTTATTATTATATGATGTGTATTATAATGTACTTGGTCTGTGAACTGTTTCAAATGAACTACTTCAAATTGATATATAAGTGTATTTGCTTTCTAAATTCAATCAATCATTATGGAACTAGATTTATATCCCTGAATTTTGTAGATGAGCCAGTGAGTCAATGCTCATTCTGTGGGGCATGCTGTGGCCTAGTCTTGGGTCTTTATTTACGGCTATGGTGCCCTTTGGCAAAGCATCTAACCCCACATTGGTCCAGGGGGTCTGTATTCAATTTCTATGAAAGTATCAGCTAAATGACATGGAACAGAATGGAATGTACAACGAACATACACTAAGCCAGTTAAGTTCAAGTTTATGTATCACTGATCATTTACTTACTTCTAATACATCCCCTGGTCAGATGAATAAATCTTCCTTCTCTCACACATCATTAATGCACATTCATAGCTAATTTGTCTTAACAAAAAGCATCAGTGGCCATTGCCATAACCTGATTATATAAAACCTTTTGGTAAAACATTTGGGCATCCTTTTACAGTCAGATTTATTAAAATGTCAGTTTTTAAAATATATTCAGTCATAGCTGTTTGGAGAAGAAAATCGAATGATGTTACAGGTGTTCAGAACAGCCCATCTACGAGTGCATTGCAATAGAGAACTTGCCAACTTAGTACTGGGTTGGGGACAAGATATTCACCATTCAGGAGCGAGCAAAACAGGACGTGCATTTACCTGATGTGGAAGAAGCTCAATAAATAGCTCACTGCAACAATCATGCCCACCATGTCCTGCAGGTGTTTGGTGTGCTGAATGGCAGCCATGTCCGGATCTTTTGACCAGCAAAAAAGTGCAAAGGTTGGCTAAGCATAATGTTGCACAGCCTAGTTGACGATCACTTGGTATTTGGAAATGTGTGCAATTAGCTTGGTCAAAACCAGCCCCTCGTACTACAGAGGGTTTGGCATCAATGTCATTGCTCAGGAACACTCCCTCTGTTCACTGATTGGTCCGGTAAGATGCTATAGGAGACAACCATGTCAATAGAAGCAAACCCAGACAGTAATCAATTGAAAGTGCGTAGGCAGGCCTTAGCCAGGCTGGTGTGTGATGACACATTTGGCACAATGTGGATGATGCTGCAGTGTTCACTTGGCTTGTCACTTATGTTTATTTAAATGATTTGAATTTGTTATTTAATTTGTTTCATTAGGTTACATTTAAACTGTAGACAGCCTATTACCTCTAGGCATAACCAACCATAGTACAGTAATAATGTTAGGCCTAATAATGGTAATCATGATAAAGAAGTTAGAAATGTAATGCCATTTCCTGCATTCAGGTATAACAATCATTTATATTTACTTTGGTTATATTACCGTCAGGTTACGGATTTAAGGATGACTATTCTGAATCAGCGCAACAGTATGTTATCACAATAAAGGGTGCCTCCTCAGACGAGCTCCTCCGATGCATGCTCTTGTGTGTAGGTAGGTGTGACCTACCTACTGTGTTCTTATCTATGCCCTGCCAACAGCTGGTTTCCCGGTAGTGTGGGACAGTGGGCTCTGAGCAGCCCCTGCCCCCAAGATAACACCTCATTGTGTGTTCAAGACATCCAACACCAGTTGACCAAATGGCATCAGGTTGGGTATTTAAGGGAAAGTTAGTGAAAACCTCTTTGAGTTGTCTTTCTGCTATGACGCTCCCACACGCTGTGTGTATCTCTCTCTCTCCCTCTCTCTCTCTTTCTCTCTGATTTACTTTATATATCTGGTTTATTTGGTTATTACAGTGAATCTGTGTTAATTGTAACTGTTAACTTGCCTCTGGTTAATAAACTGTTAATTCATTTACCATTCACATATATCTCCTCGTGTGCCATGCCATTACTGTGTTATTAGCCCTTATGCGGTATAGTGATATTGGAGGTAATCTTATTATTTCATGGAGTCAGATAAATATTGTGTTACTCTAATGGTCGTTATTCTAATGCATATGTCTCTGGTTATTCTATCCTGTACGTCCAGAACATGCCAAAACCTTCGTCCACACTCAGTTCCATCGTTGGTCTGAGAAAGTGGATCCTTACACACACACAAGACTCCATTAATAAGACGCAAACACAAACATCCTTTTCAAAAAGTACAATTTTAATTATTTAAAAGTGCTTGTATGTATGTGTGTGTGTGAATATGTGAGGAGTCAGTATTTGGAAAAAAAGGAGAAAAAGAAAGAAAAGGAAAAGAAAAAAAAGAAAAGAAACAAAAAGCTTCTGAACGAATTATAACTAAGTAGTAGCATAAGTAGGTAACAAAACAAAGACAGAAACAATAGGCCAAAGATGCATGAGAAAAATGCCCATGAAGTGCATCTGCATCTCCGCCGTGGTCCTCTGTAAAACAAAATCATCCAATTAGTTGAATATAACTGAGTTAGCTATGAGTAATTTATAAAGCTTCTGTCCGGAGAAAATCTTACAAGTCAATTTTTGGTCATTGATATATATATATTCTTTTCATAAAACAATATAGGTCAATCTCCTTGTCACACGGTGACTTTCAAAAATGTGTAACAAACAAGCATTTGTTCATGTGGCAAAGATATAATACCAACTTTGACAAACATAGTGTTTAATTATTTAGTAGATGAATGTTTTACTCAACTTAATAAAAGAAAATTGTTTTCGACACACTAGGTTTCCACCAAATAGCAGCGATATGAAATATAGCTAGTAGGGTGTGTATAAATATACGGTTTCACACATACATAGTCATAAAGATAGTAATAATAATAATAATAATAGTAATGTAGGTACAACCACACATAAACTACATTTCCCATGATCCTCCTTAGTTTCCTCTTTCCATGATTCTCCTTCCTTAGCCACACCTCAGGTTTCACACTCAGGTTTAAAACCACAGGCGGGCTGTTGCTCAGCCTCTCTGATCTGTGGGTTGTCAGACCTCATGGATGTAAAGAGACTCTCTCTGTCCTGCTGACCAACCGGTCGCATGGACGCAAAGGGACACCCCTCTCTGCCCTACTGGCCAAGGAGCCAGGCAGACAATGGACCTCGTCAGCATGCGCAAGTAAATAGACAAAGAATGGCCTTTGCACAAGGTCACCTAGTACTCTAACTCGAGTACACAAGCTTACTGGAAAGGCAACCAGCTCCCCTTCCTCTGTCGTAGGCCTAGAGCCACGAACAGGGTTGAGCGGACCCCTCTAGGCTACCCGTTGCACGAGCAACATTTTGAGTTTGAATAGAACGGACTACTTCTAATCGCGAAGTCGATCCCCAGCCAAAGACGCTGAGGAAGTACAGTTCTGAATGTCTATGCACGACGAACCACCGCAGGAAACCTCTTAATCGCGACGATAATCCCCGGCTACAAGCCGAGAGAGCTTTCCTAAAATAAGGACTCTTCCTCCATCGGATCATCACAGATCGTCCATGGAACCGAGTCACCGGACTCCCTCAACGGACTCCCTCAACTGGACTCCCCTGAATCAAGGATTCCCCAGCAAAGAATTCAAGCAACTCCATCAGGAAACAAAGGCAACCTTCATGTGAGCACTTGGGCATAGATAGGATACTCTTTAGCACAGCAAGAAAGTGTTAAACTGTCTAATGTAAACATACACACTGTTTTCATGTAGACTTTGAGTGACCATTTGTTATGTTCTTTTTATTTGCTACTTGGATAGACAGATCATGCATGCCCTCTCTTCCTCTCTACTGCATGCTCTCTCTCTCTATCCCCCTCTCGCTAACTCTTATCTCATGCACCATACTGAGATACCTGGTGGAAAGGAATGCTAACGATAGCCTAGCAGAACTAGTCTATTGTTTCAAAGTGAGTTAATCATGTGCCCTTCCCCCGCTCTTGCGCTTCCCTGGCACAAAGATAAAACTCTCACATATTCGTCTGACCCTTTTGGCCCTCCAACGGGAGACCCCCTACTTCTCTCTCCTTTGTTTCTTTGACACACACACACGCACACACACTATCCTACTATTTAGTGATCATAATTACATTTTATTTGTTTTAGATTTTAGTGAGACTGAACGCGGACCTGGTCTATGGCTTCTTAATACAGATGTTTTAAAAGATAATTTTTATAGATTAGAGACAGAGAGCTTGATAAGAGAGAGTATGACAAATTTGAGCATGTATAGGGGCTGTGTTGGGATATAGTGGGATCATTTAAAATATGATATAAAAAAATATACAATGGAATATTGTAGAAAACAGGCAAAAATCAAAAATCAAAACAAATTCATGGTTAGAAGGGATTTAGAAAAAGAATTAGCTGATGCAGCTAATGGCAAAGGAAATGTAAACAAAATTATGGAATTGGAGGAAAACCTAAAGAAGATTGAGGAAAAGAAATGTAAAGGAGCAATGGTGAGGAGCAGGGCAGTGAACATGATAGAAGGGGAAGGATGCACAAAATTCTGTTTTGATTTCGAAAAAAGTAGACAGAAGGCAGAAGAAATAAAATCTTTGAAGAATGACAAAGGGAATATTGTTACATAGAGTTTTTACTTTTTACAATGAGTTATTTATGAAACAAGGAATTGATAAGGAAGCAAAGAGTTTTTTTACTGAGCCATATTAAAAAAAGAGTTAAAACAGCAGATAGAAAGGAATGTGACAAAGTGATAACGAATGAAGAAATTGTAGATGCCTTGGGGAATATGAAGAATGGTAAGAGCTCTGGCCTTGATGGTTTGCCCTGCGAATTTTATGAAACTTTTAAATCTGTTTTAGTGCCAATTTTAAACACGGTCTATCAGGAGGTGTGGGAAGAGGGGATTCTAAGTCCACGCATGGCAAGGGGAGTAATTAAAATTATTTATAAAAAGAAGGGAGACAAAGAAAAACTAGAAATTTTAGACCTATTAGCCTTTTAAACTGTGACTATAAGATTTTAGCAAAGATATTGGCAAATAGGCTGAAGAAGATTTTGCCCACAGTCATTCAGACTAATCAGGCATATGCTGTGATGGGTAGAGATATCTCAGACATTGTCAATAGTGTTAGAGACAAAATCTGGTATATAACTGAAGAAAAAGAACAAGGTTTTGTTCTAAATATTGACTTTGAAAAGGCGTTTGATAGAGTTGAGCATGATTTTTTATTTGATGATTTAAGTACAATCAGATATGAAAATTTTGGGGGTTAGAGTAGGGCCAGATGAAACTTTAACAACCATGAAAACTTGGGAGGAACTTGGGAAGACCAAAATGAGATTGGCTTTTTGGGAAAGAAGGAGTCTGACTCTTAGGGACAAAATTTTAGTGCTGAACACCTTGTTTTTGTCGAAGCTTTGGTACGTCCTTGGTTCAGTCTATTTGCCAATAAGTGAAGTATGAGACTCTGATCAGTCCAGTGGAGGAGGGAGGGCTGGGACTCCTAGACCCCATCCTAAGGCTGAAGGCCCTAAGAGTGAAAGTAGTGAAACTTTTTTTAAGAGAGGAGAAAAGAGAATGGAAACGGACAATGTTATACTTTTTATCCAAAAAACTGAAGATGGGCTCTTCAGCCTTATGGATGGGGTGGAAAGATAACATGACAGTTGGAGTCCCAGAGTTTTATAGAGAGATTTTGAGGGCCTGGGGTATTTATTCGGAATGTTTGAGTTTTAATCCTGTGGGAAGGGAATCAATTTTAAATCAGCCATTATTTTTAAACCCAAATTTGAAAATTGGCGGTGGAAATTTCTGGAAGAACTGGTTTGAAGCAGGTTTTAAGAAGGTCAGAGATCTCTATTATGAAGTAACACCGGGGCTCTTGCCATTCCAAGCTTTCATTGACGAGTTAAGGAGAGTTCAAGAAGGGTACGAAGTTGAGAAAATAAGGAAGGAATTGAACCAAATAATAAGTGCAATACCAGAGGAATGGAATAAACAAATAATGTGCAATGATGGGGAGGAAAGAGAGGAGGAGGTGAAAGTGGTGTTGAAAGAGGGTGATGATGTTTTTAAGGCTTTTGCTTTAAGGAACTTTTATCAGTTTTTTAGACAAAAAGCTTTTATTGCACCAATAGCAAATGTATACTGGTTGAGGGTGGTGGATGGTTTAAAAAACCTTTTTTAGAAGATTTTTTATTGGGGCATAACTGTGTTTTAAATGAAATGAGGCTTTTTAAAATGGGTTTTACAACTGATGACCAATGTAAAGGACTGAGACATGTTTTTAACTGTGAAAAGTTGAAATGTTTTAAAGGAAAAATCAAAAAGATGATGCTGGGGTTTGGTGAAAATGTTCAATATGTGAATGCCAACTGGGAAAAGGTGTTTTTATTTGGGGTTTTTCATACTAACAAAAAGAGACAAGCACTTCACATTGTCATGGCAGTAGCAAGACATTCAGTGTGAATGAGGAGAATTATTATAAAACAAAAAGGGGTGGAACTGGGTGTCTGTCTTTCAAACCAAACTTTTAGCAATTTTAGAGGCTTTGTTTTTATATTTTACTGAAAGAGGAGATTTGGAACTTTTTAATAATATTTTTGTTCTTACAAATCCTTTTATACAACATAGATGGGAGCATGGGGGGTGTATTAATTTGTCTTTACCGGAGTGTTCTTAGACGTACTGTTTTTTACTAATGTGCTTGTTTGCTTTTTATTGATAATGTCTTTATTTATATATTTATGAATGCTCAAGGCAAATGCTTTCATTTTAGCTCTTTTTTCATGTGAGAGCTACGTGAAGGAACTTTTTGGTTTTGCACAATCGTGTTTTTGTAGTTTGTTTGCACAAATGCATCTTTTGCACATATTTATTGTGTGCTTGGATGCTTTTAGTTTTAATACTGCAGAATGCACTTTTTTGCAAACTTTTGCGCTCAATTACTTTGGCTGACAATGTGAAGCTTTGAAATTGGGTTTTCTTTACAGTTTTGCACAACAACTGATTCCTTTCACATATTTATTACGTACATAGAATGCTTTCAAATTTGTTGAACGCTACAATTTCAAATGTTTATGTTTTCAAATGTCAACCTGAAAGAGAATGTTTTATAGAAACAAATGTGATGTTCTACATGAATGTTTTTTTCATAAATAAAGACAAAAAAAAAAAAATCTCGTCCGATCTCGGAAGCTAAGCAGCGTCGGGCCTGGTTAGTACTTGGATGGGAGACCCCCTGGGAATACCAGGTGCTGTAAGCTTTTTTCACCAGCTGGGGGCACACCAACGCAACGAAACAAGTACATCACCACCACCTTCACAGACACATACAGCTGTATGCCCGGAGGATCCTGTAAAGCACACCACAGTTCTTTCACAGTTTATTCTGGTGTCCCTTTCAATGGGCTTACAATGATGTGGTTCTATAACAGACCATAACTTACCTGCATGCATCCAAGATGCTTGCTTGCAGTGGCCCAGTGTGCGTCCACTGCCTCGCCAGACTTGAAAAGGTGGATGCCATCGGTGTCAAGTCCTGCAGGCCCTTTGAAGTCAGCAATGATGGACTCAATTGCAGAGGCTGTCTCCTGTAAAAAAAAAATCACAATAAAAGCTATTGTTACTCAAAGTGACTGCTTATGTAATAGATGACAACCAGCAGAGTTCAGCTGTAGAATGTTAGTAAACCTCCTCCTGAAGCCTCATACAGTTACAGTAGCTATTAGTTAAAGTTACTGATGTTAAACACTTACCTCAACCCCATGGGTAATCCGTCTGACATAGGACTTGATCTGGTTGGGCTTCAGAAAGGCAATCATCTCCTCGTCGCTGTATTTTGCGTAGAGCTCCTGATTTCCATTTCTGACCGCTTGCACCAGGAGCATCATGTCCCCCTTGTTGTAGGCCAACACTGCACCTGCCATAGCACTCATGAAGGCCCCATACTTGCCGTGGCTCTGCTTGATGACCACCGTGTCCCAACAGTGCAGCCAGTGGCGGATGTCCAGTCTGACCACAGCACCCATGTTCACCCAGTCACTAAACAGGGTCTCCAGGAAGGATGGACCACTGTCATTGAAATAATATTAAAGTGCTATATTGTCATGCAATGTCACTTTTATTCTAGTGTTCAAAACAAGCAAATTGAACTGTTACATTTCATTAAGGGTTAGTGGTACTGTTAAGTTCACATACCGGCAACAGTTGTTGTCTGCATAAATTACTTTGGGTGCTGGCATGTTGGCACGTTGAAATCGGGCCATAAGACCTCTGGCCATGCACTTGTAGCATCCCTCTGACTCTGATGCCACCACTGTGGTCAGGAACTGGCCCCACTCATTGAGTATGCTGGTGACGTACTGCATGGTGCCCTGGCCATCACCATAGACCTTCTTGAGGACCTGTGCGAGAAAAAAAACATTCATTGTACTGTACTTTTGCACTGACAAAATAAAGAAAAAGACTAATGAAACTTTATACATACTTGTCTTGTGCCATCAATGCAGAGGATTTCCCCTGTCATGCTGAGGAGTTGATTCCTATACACAGGCATCTTCTCCATCTCCATGATCAGATGTGCTCGCCTCAGCACACGGGCAGATGGAAGTGGAGACTGAGAGATGGGTGGTGTGTACGTGCCAGCAGCTTTTACGTAGGACAGGATACCCTTCTGTGCCGTGTGGGCCTCGTACAGGAGCGTCTGGTAGAGGTCGCGGCGCTCCATGTACCACTCATCATGACCTTGCTGAAGCACTCTCTGCACTTTTGTCATGGACACGGCGTTGAGATGGTCGGTCAGCATGGTCACCACTCTTCTGTCAATGGCACGCTTCCCACAGAGGATGGCAGGAAACATGCTTCTGATGGCTGGAGCCAGGTTCATCAGGATCTTGGGGCTATACGCCAGCCAGATGTACTGTTGCTGTTGGCTATGATCACCCCCTTCCTCCTCGTCTTCACTGTTTACATCTCTGTCTTGTGTCAATCCAGCGGTCTGTCTGATCTTTTGACAGTAGGCACATTTCAACTTCTCAGTCAGGAGGGTATAGTTGTTCTTCATACCACACACCTGCCGGGCGTAAGTGCCAAAGCCTTTCTTTTCCAGGTACACACCGGGCGGTGCAGGGCAGTTGCTGTTGGGACAGCGGATCATGGCTTTCATCACGCCGACTGGTCTCCAAAAAAACACAGGTGTTGTGAAGTATGACAGCATGTTGGGCAAGGCTCCTTTGAACGTCAAAGGAGGGGGAGGTGGGTGGAACTCCATCTTTTCCTTTAGCAGCTTTCTCTCCACTATCTCACCTCTGACGTTCTTGTACTTGGACGCTCTTTCAAATAGCCCATATGACCAACATTTCTAGCGTCTTCAGTACTGGCAAGTCTCAGGTAGGTTGAGCAATTAGAGGTGCATGTTGAAAATGTCCAAAGTTACCCTTTAAGTCACTTCATGTCCACTGTGTAGACAAAAGTCTGTTTTGCTCAGTTTTTGATCTTTGCACCCACTCACCTGACATGAACGGCCTGTTCGGCTACACTTCATGGGTATTAATGATTGACAGAAGTTTACCAATTGTGAAAGCCAGCTCAGATTTTGGTCATGTCACTGGCCTTAAGTCATTATATGACCACTGTTTCATCAAAAGCCTGCTTTTCTCAGTTTTGACCTTTGAGATGACTCACCTGACATGAATGCCCTGTAATGCTTGTCATCAATTAACTGTCATCTGATGTGTCTTTTATTATGTAAGCTCACCTACCTGCTTTGCTGCTGACAGGTGTATTCCACCGTTTGTCGTTGGTTGCTCTTAGGTAGGTCAAAATCATGTCTTAATGTGGTTTTCAAGATTTTTGTAATTCCGATCTTGAAGAGGTAGTTCTTCCAACTGCAATCCTGTATGCCGTAGTTCTCGTGTCCTTCTCCGACCTGATGCTTTTCGCATCTGAAAATCTTGGAAATCCTTTGTCAATTCAATCCTCAAGCCTAGAGTTAAGGATCTCCGCCATCGAACAAACCTCGTTGGCTTGTCTTTCCCAACAGACTGGTTTCCACTCGCCATACTCCACAGATATTAATGCGCTTCCACCCACTTCTCGTGCTCCGCTAATGGCCACTCCTACCAAGGCTATGTCATCCATTTTCATCAACACGGGTAGGGGAAAGTGGGGTGAGTTGTGCCAGTTTTTACTCAAAGTGAAGTCATGACAGTAATGCATCCAACATAAGTATTTCAGGATGTGGTGCATCCCTGGGAACAAAAACTTTGGATCTGAAATAAACTGTTTCAGAAATAGCTTTCGGAATGTGCCTTTAGAGAGAATATGTTGGGGTAAATTTGGCCAGTGATTATTGAAGTAAAACAAAATATTTTAATCTTATAAACTGCAATGCTATATAAAAGCAAGACAAATTCAATACAAAATTGCTCATTTAAGGTTTATTTAAATATACTCACCCTATTAACTTATTGGCATAAGTTGTCTTCTCTTCCAAAAGAGGTTCCCTCAGGAGTGTGGCACAGTAGCTGGGTGCTTAGGGGTGTTGGGTGGTGGGCTTAGAGGTCTGTATTTTCATTAAACTTTTTCAATTCAGCCACCAGATGGAGGCTCAGGTTGTATTTTTCAAGGTGGAGCTTCCAAGCTTTTTTAATTAATTATTTATTCCTGCCGACCTGGTGCTCCAGGGCGCTACCGGGGCCAGCTGCGGGGCTCTGCCTGGCGACGAGCACTCTTCCCAGACACAGTTTTGGCCATGTCCCCTCTCCTATGGCGGAGCCTCCGAGAGATTTCTGCTACCTCCGGGGTATCTCTGGCACTGGGACAGGCCCAGAGAGGCTCCCCTTCAAAGGCCAACCTCCCAGAAAAAGCCCCTGGATTTTTATCATTTTTCAAAAATGGGTTACACAAAATTTGTGTTATTTTATTTGATATTATGTTGTACTATAGTATATCATGTTATTTGGTACTTTTTCATACATTCCAGTATCAAATACCATGCAGTCAGAGCCATTTGGATGCTACCTTGAAAGAGTCATAAGTTGCCCCACCATTTAGTTGCATCACATTGAAATTTAAATGGCATAGTTTAAGCAAATAAAGTCTTAGACAAACCATTTAAAACCCTACAGTTTTTGTGTCATTTTTATTTGACATTATGTCTTATTATAGTATATCATGTTATTTGGTACTTTTTCACACATACCAATATCATTCTAAAGTGTTTTTTTTAAAGGCCTGCCATTTGGATGTTACATTAAAATAGTCATAAGTTGCTCCAACCATTTAGTTGCATCACATTGAAATTTAAATGGCATGGTTTAAGCAAATAAAGTCTTAGACAAACCATTTAAAACCCTACACTTTTTGTGTCATTTTTATTTTATATTATGTCTTATTATAGTATATCATGTTATTTGGTACTTTTTCACACATACCAATATCATTCTAAAGTGTTTTTTAAAAGGCCTGCCATTTGGATGCTACCTTAAAAGAGTCATAAGTTGCTCCCACCATTTAGTTGCATCACACTGAAATTTAAATGGCATGGCTTAAGCAAATAAAGTCTTAGAGTCTTAGTCTTTGTGACTGCTTTCAGGGGCAGCTTTCACATGGGAGACTACCTGGGAATGCAAAGTGCTGTAAGCTTGTTTTTTTCTCTCTCTCCCCCCGCCTGAATTACAGACGTGTTTGGTGACTGCTTTAAGGGGGGTGCTTTTGCAGGTACTTTAGCTTATGGCCATACCACGCTGAGCACACCCTATCTCGTTCGATCTCAGAAGCTAAGCAGCGCTGAGCATGATTAGTACTTGGATGGTAGACTTTCTCAGAATACCAGGTGCTGTAAGCTTTTTTTTACCATCCTGCCTGGATGACAGACATGTTTTGCGACTGCTTTAAGGGGGCCGCTTTCGCAGGCAGCTTTTGCTTACGGCCATATCATACTGAGCAAGCCTGATCTCATCCGTTCTCGGAAGCTAAGCACCATTGTGCCTGGTTAGTACTTCGATGGGAGACCGCCTGGGAAAACCAGGTCTAGGAGCCATTGTTATAAAAATAAAAATAAAATAAATGGAAATACCTTCATGAGGTGAAAATACCCCAACTGGATGCTGACATTGAATTGTTAGTTGGAACAAATGCTGCCAAACTTATGGAAGCATGGAAGATCATTAACAGTAGACGTAGTGGGCCATACGCTGTTAAGACACCCTTAGGATGGGTCCTTCATTGGCTCATGCAAGAAACCACATGTGAAGTAAAGGGCGCCCATGCATACACTATGGTTAATCGCATATCGGTGGCAAATTTGAATGACTTGTTGATAAAACAATATCAGCATGACTTTCCACAGTTGAAAGCTGAGGAAAAAACAGAGATGTCAGTAGTGGACAAACAATTCATGTCAATCATGGAAGGTTCAAAGGAACTGAGAAATGGACATTATTACTTGCCCTTACCTTTTAAAGAGAATGATGTAACAATGCCCAACAATTACCAGCAGGCACACCTGATCACCAGTTTACTCAAAACACAAAACTCTAACTAAGGCTGCCATGCCATCTCCCAACATAGTTGGTGTGTGCATTTAAACGCGTGTGTGATTTACAGAACATTAGTATAGTGCATATTTTCAACTCTGGGCTCAAAACACAAAACTGCTATGAAAGCTGTTATTTTGCATAGAGACCCTTATTTGGTGATTGGTATTGAAACTTGTGTGTGAATCACAGTTCATACTTTTATGTGTATCTGATCACCAGTTTACTCAAAACACAAAACTCTACTTAAGGCTGCCATGCCATCTCCCAACATAGTTGGTGCGTGCATTTAAACGCGTGTGTGATTTACAGAACATTAGTATAGCGCATATTTTCAACTCTGGGCTCAAAACACAAAACTGCATTGAAAGCTGTTATTTTGCATAGAGACCCTTATTTGGTGATTGGTATTGAAACATGTGTGTGAATCACAGTTCAGCCAGAAAGACTCAGAGAAAGGCATAAGGTTTAAAGGGATTTAATATGAGAATTAACAATAGTTGACAAGTAGAGGATAGTCTTTGGCGGAGGTCCAGTCATCAGCCCGGGTCTAATGATGAGGGGTCCGACGGCTCCTGCCGCTGAGTGTTACTGGAACCGAGACACACCCCCCGGGCGCACGGGTAGACTGGACCAAACTGGTGGTGGTGGGGATGGAGGAGGGGACTTCAAAACGCCAGTACCTGAAGCAGCGGAAAAGGTGAGTTAGGTATGCCATTTTAAAGCAGGTGGCGGCCGCTGATTGGCCGAAAGCGAAGTGCGCTTCCGTGATGTTGGAGTCTTCCTGGCAGAACTTACGCAGGCTTTCATTTCAGCCAGAAAGACTCAGAGAAAGGCATAAGGTTTAAAGGGATTATAAAGGAATATGAGAATTAACAATAGTTGACAAGTAGAGGATAGTCTTTGGCGGAGGTCCAGTCATCAGCCCGGGTCTAATGATGAGGGGTCCGACGGTTCCTGCCGCTGAGTGTTACTGGAACCGAGACACACCCCCAAAAGATAAGGCAATTAAGTGAAAACTAGCTTCGAGAGAAGCAAAACCTGGAAAAATGGGAGAGTTAACACAGTATCATGTTATTCAAGCGACACTTGACAAGAGGGGACCTACTTACGATTACGTAATCAGGATTCCGTGAGTAGGCGAGGCTCAGTGGCAATAGGTAGCAATACATAGCAAAGATGACCACCACCAGGGTTTTTTTTTTTTTTTTGTAGGGAATGCGCAAGCTAGCGCCGTCATGCTAAGTCGTACAGTATGCGCAAGCATGCGCGGTCATGCTAGTATGTGCAAGCTTGCACAGTCATGCTTTGGGCAAAACTGGATGGCCACCATGGTTCCACTGTGTGCGCAAGCTTGCACGGTCATGCTGTAGAAGGGAAGCGCAAGCATGCGCTGTCATTCTAAGTCGTACAGTATGCGCAAGCATGCGCGGTCGTGCTAGTATGCGCAAGCATGCGCGGTCATGCTGTTGAAGGGAAGCGCAAGCATGCGCTGTCATTCTAAGTCGTACAGTATGCGCAAGCATGCGCGGTCGTGCTAATATGTGCAAGCTTGCACAGTCATGTTTTGGGCAAACTGGATGGCTACCATGGTTCTACTGTATGCGCAAGCTTGCGCGGCCATGCTGTTGAAGGGAAGCGCAAGCATGCGCTGTCATTCTAAGTCGTACAGTATGCGCAAGCATGCGCGGTCGTGCTAGTATGCGCAAGCATGCGCGGTCATGCTGTTGAAGGGAAGCGCAAGCATGCACTGTCATTCTAAGTCGTACAGTATGCGCAAGCATGCGCGGTCATGCTAGTATGCACAAGCATGCGCGGTCATGCTGTTGAAGGGAAGCGCAAGCATGCGCTGTCATTCTAAGTCGTACAGTATGCGCAAGCATGCGTGGTCGTGCTAGTATGCGCAAGCATGCGCGGTCATGCTGTTGAAGGGAAGCGCAAGCATGCGCTGTCATTCTAAGTCGTACAGTATGCGCAAGCATGCGCGGTCGTGCTAGTATGCGCAAGCATGCGCGGTCATGCTGTTGAAGGGAAGCGCAAGCATGCGCTGTCATTCTCAGTCGTACAGTATGCGCAAGCATGCGCGGTCGTGCTAGTATGCGCAAGCATGCGCGGTAATGCTGTTGAAGGGAAGCGCAAGCATGCGCTGTCATTCTAAGTCGTACAGTATGCGCAAGCATGCGCGGTCGTGCTAGTATGCGCAAGCATGCGCGGTCATGCTGTTGAAGGGAAGCGCAAGCATGCGCTGTCATTCTAAGTCGTACAGTATGCGCAAGCATGCGCGGTAGTGCTAGTATGCGCAAGCATGCGCGGTCATGCTGTTGAAGGGAAGCGCAAGCATGCGCTGTCATTCTAAGTCGTACAGTATGCGCAAGCATGCGCGGTCGTGCTAATATGTGCAAGCTTGCACAGTCATGTTTTGGGCAAACTGGATGGCTACCATGGTTCTACTGTATGCGCAAGCTTGCGCGGCCATGCTGTTGAAGGGAAGCGCAAGCATGCGCTGTCATTCTAAGTCGTACAGTATGCGCAAGCATGCGCGGTCGTGCTAGTATGCGCAAGCATGCGCGGTCATGCTGTTGAAGGGAAGCGCAAGCATGCGCTGTCATTCTAAGTCGTACAGTATGCGCAAGCATGCGCGGTCGTGCTAGTATGCGCAAGCATGCGCGGTCATGCTGTTGAAGGGAAGCGCAAGCATGCGCTGTCATTCTAAGTCGTACAGTATGCGCAAGCATGCGTGGTCGTGCTAGTATGTGCAAGCTTGCACAGTCATGTTTTGGGCAAACTGGATGGCTACCATGGTTCTACTGTATGCGCAAGCGTGCGCGGCCATGCTGTTGAAGGGAAGCGCAAGCATGCGCTGTCATTCTAAGTCGTACAGTATGCGCAAGCATGCGCGGCCGTGCTAGTATGCGCAAGCATGCGCGGTCGTGCTGTTGAAGGGAAGCGCAAGCATGCGCTGTCATTCTAAGTCGTACAGTATGCGCAAGCATGCGTGGTCATGCTAGTATGCGCAAGCATGCGCGGTCATGCTGTTGAAGGGAAGCGCAAACATGCGCTGTCATTCTAAGTCGTACAGTATGCGCAAGCATGTGCAAGCTTGCACAGTCATGTTTTTGGCAAACTGGATGGCTACCATGGTTCTACTGCATGCGCAAGCTTGTGCGGTCATGCTTGTTGTAGGGAATGCGCAAGCTTGCGCCGTCATGCTAAGTCGTACAGTATGCGCAAGCATGCGCGGTCATGCTAGTACGTGCAAGCTTGCACGGTCATGCTTTGGGGCACGGACACGCTGATTCATGCAAGGCATGTGAGGCAAGAAAAGGAACTGCAGGCAGGTACAGGCAATAAATGGCAAGGTGACAACCGCCAGTATTTAGACAATGAGCGACGGCTCACACGGGCATGCTTATTCGTATGCTATGTGTGTGGCAATAAGCGCGACTGGCGACAGGAATGTACAATATGTGCGAAAGATGACCAACGTAATAGAGCAAGATCATACCTTGGTTCTGGGTTGAAAGCGACATTTGAGCGTCTAGAATGTGCTCCCGATCGGGGTGAATGTAGCTCTCGAATGCGGACGAGGACCATCTCCCCAGGCGTTTGATAGCAGAGTCTGCGATCCCTTTTTCAGCGGCGGTAGTAGCAGCTCCAATGCGAAAGGAATGTCCCGAGTAACTGCGGCGAGACAGACCGCAGCTTTCCGCCACCGTACCTAGGTGAACCCTAAACCACTCCTTGGACATGGGCGAGCATCCATTTATTAGAAATAAGGGTGTAAGATACGAAGTGCGTGGGCGCGTGGAGGGATACCGCAGCATAGAGGCATAAGGACAGAAGGAGGGTCCCAGCTTAAAGATAGTGATCGTGACGCCATCACCCAAAGTGTCTGCTTTAGAGTGTTTTAAGGAAGATAGAGAAAAATTTAGGTGAAAACTGAATGTCAGAAAGATATAGGTCTTTAGTGAAGTCGAAATCTAGGGTTTCGATGGTTTTAGGAGAAAGAAGAGAAATTAGGTCGTTAAGCATAATTGTAAATAAGGGAGCCACGTTACCAGCATGCAACATTATATGCATGTGTGACGTAATGACGTTAGCGCCCACGTATTAGGTTTGATAGCAACATTTCAAGACGGGCCCAGGCTTAAGAAGGATTGCATATCCAAACGGAGCTGACATCAAGCTTTAAAATGACGCCTGGGTTGTGAAAATTGGTTGGGATTTGAGGTATGACTTTTATAATATTGAGTATCCGATTAAGGAATAATACATTAATTGCAATAGAGGTTATGCGGCCGAATGCAAGAGTCATAACTATAACACACTGACCAGGACATACAACAATGATTCAAGACTGGCTGGTCTGTGTAATGCCTGGCCCCTAAGAAAATGTAATGTACATGACATGTAAAGTCCTGTGCTTAGGAAAATGTGGACTATGATTGTTGATTGACAGATTATTGGTTATGACCTCTGATGAGGTTTTTCAACTAAGGAGAATCTTACATGAGATAGAATCATTTAAACACTTGTGTTACCATTGACGAACTGTGAACCTGAAATGAAATAAATATGTCCAGCGAAATATTGGACGCTGTACATCTAAGAACAAACACGTAAACAGATACGTGGGCAAATGCATGGAAAAAATATCCAGCGTTGGTACAGATACAAGTATGGTATGCAGGGATAATTGTAATTAGCCTACTGCAAATCTATGTCAGTATTAAACTCAAGAATACGGCGAGAACTAGATAAACAGAGGCGCTATGTTTCTGAAAGTTACTATCTAGCGCAACATTCGGAGATGTAATAGTCACGAAGAGTGGCAGTGGCAGTGGCCGAACAAGGGTGAACTGCTGTGTGCATATAACCTGACTCGGGGTTTTAATTTTTCTGTGAACGCACCTCTGTCCCGAGAGGATATGCGTTTTGAAGTGCCATGCTTACCTCGAGGAGTTTTCTATTATTGTATACTATACTTGCAGACTGCGACACCTCGTTGCAAATGAAACATGTCGGCATTGCATTAGTAAATGCGGGCAGAATGAACGCATACCGTTGTAGCCATTCTCCTTGTAGGCCCTGCATTCAGATCAATTTCTATTCATGGCTTTAGACGACGACATTGCATCGATACCTAGCAGTATTCAGCTAATAGTGTAGGCAACACGACATCAAAAACATGACCCTGGCAACTGTACTGCACAGCATAGGCTACATTGTTACTGTATGACAAGTGCTAGGGCAGGGTAGGGAAAAAAGGGTCGTGTCGGCGACATTGGTAACGGAACCCGGCCAGCATCCTACGTAGTGAAGAGATAGAGAGGCAACTAGATTCGAAGTGGAGACCAGGAGAGTTCAGATTACAGATGGGCAAGTATATTGAGCGAGGAACGATAGGGGAAGAGCAACCAGTGAAACTACATACTTCAAGGGTCGGGGCCGCGAGGCCTCTAGACATGTAATGGTTGAGGGAGTCGTGCATTGCGAGGGGGGAAGCCTAAATCAGATCAACTCCAGGAGGCACGCTGTTGGAGTCCGACTCGCAGACCGACACCGGTGCTTGAATTCCTGGAACAGAACAGGAGAGAGTCAGCGATAATTTAACATTGATCATTGGGATACATTCAGCCTTAACACAGGTTAATTGAGAGTGGCTGCCAAGACAGCCAGAGGCAGTGATCAGACGACCAATCCAGGCAGATGTTAAAGAGGGCAAAGTACGAAGCAACTGTTGTATGAGGATTCAAGATAGTCGTGAGCCGGCGGGCTCAGCGATATTGACAACAAACGGCCATCATATCCAGATACAATCCAGTTCTTGCCGTCTGCCGGAAAACTCCTGGCACAGCACGCCAAATGACATAGCGAAACACCAAACGATGGGCTACGCTGCGGCCTGGAGTCAGAGGAATACGGCGGCGTCTGCAGCGGTGCTGGCTGGGAAGAGCGAAAGAGGAAGGGGCGCATCCGCCATCTCCGAGGGGAAGCACTGGTCCTTCAGGGGTTGCTTCGGGAATCTTCGATTGCGTCGACTCAGAAGCTCGGGAATTTCACCACGTCTGTGAGATCGCGGATGACCGGATTAGGCTGTAGTTGAGAACTGATGGGGCGAGGGAGCCCAGCGTAAATGGCAGATATAGCAGAGAGACTTGCGTTTCCTCTTTCTCCCTGTTGCTGGCGTGGAGCATGAGGTTTCGTTCGGCGCGAGGAGTGGAAGTATCTACGACGGGGAGGCGGTCGACCAGAGGCCTGATAGGCTTGGTGAATACGATAACTGCACGGGGAAGAAGCAGGGGAAAAAGGAATAATAGCCACGTCAGATTCCGAACTTCGAAAAAAAAGCCAGAGAGAGCTACGACATCGTGAGGGTTAGCAACGCATGGACTTCAAAACGCCAGTACCTGAAGCAGCCAGTACCTGAAGCAGCGGAAAAGGTGACCCTAGTAACAGAGAACGTTCAGGGAACGTTAGACTTTGGTTCTCTAAAGGTTAGGTTAGAACCAAACCAAAAGCTAACCTTTAGAGAACGTTACCTTTGGTTACAGAGAAAACGTTAGAGAATCATACGTTCCCTAAACGTTTAGGGAACCATGCAACTGAAACGTTCCCCTGTAGTTAGGATTTGGTTGCTTTTTGGTTGATATGAGAAGTTGTCTGGTATTTTACACTTAGGTGACTTCCTTTAACTACAGCATATTTCCCGATTTAGGGTTTTCCCCCCAATATTCTTGCTTGCATATTTTCTATACATTATATATGAAACTAAATCACAGGGCAGTAAACAGCTGCTTACACAGTTTTACATGCTGTAGATAGAGGTTGAATAGATAATTATTCAGATTTTAGCCATTAGTAATATGCCTACTTTGGAATATTATCTTCGAATCACAATGTCCAGGCTGTTTAATTCTCTCTCTCTCTCTCTCTCTCTCTCTCTCTCTCTCTATTGCTGTTGAACTTATTGAAAACTACTCCGAAAATAAATAAAATACTGTTAAACAACCCACAGCTCGTTTGTCTGGGGTAAGATGACGTCCAGTTTCGACCTTTTGTTTCGAACAGGTGCTGATGCAAGCTTTACCTACGTGATAATGATAGCCATTCAGAGGCATATGAAATGGCTGGGCTATTAAAGCAAGCTTTACCTACGTGCTAATGATAGCAATTCAGATGAATATGAAACCCCTCGGCTATTGAAGCAAGCTTTACCTACGTACTAACAATAGCCATTCAGAGGCATATGAAATGGCTGGGCTATTAAAACCATTGCTTGTGTATTCTAGTTTTTGGACACTGGTTCAGCCGGTTTTTGTTTGTGTGACTGACAAAGCACAGCAACTTTGACAATTCAATAGATTGCCATATAATTTATGAAGCATAGACTAAAATTATTAATCTACAAAGCAGGAGGGATGGCCCTAGACATACGTTATGGTTAAGTGCTGTGTGTCTTTAAATGTGCCTCGCGAGTACGTGACGTCACGTCCTGTACCAGCCAGCTGCAGGACTGTACTGGACTGGACGCGCCAACCACAGAAATTTTAAACGAATTAAAGGACTGCGGGCTAACTGGATGTTTACGTGTTTCCCCGATCGGAGCGTTTGTTTCAACAACAAGAAGATCAACAGAAGGTATGTTGACAATTCTTTATTTTGTTAACTACATGATGCCGATGCCATCCTTGATCACACTCATCACTACAGTGAATTGTTGTTCCTGTTGTGCAGAACAGATTTGCCACAGTGTTCGTGCAGTAAATGCTGTACTTTTGATACAAACGGTGCACTGAATCCATTGACAAACATTAGACTGAATCATATCGGTACTTTAATGCCAATTTCTTGAGCAGGAAACACTGCCGTCATACCGAAAGAAAACAAGTATCTATTTTCGCATTGTACCTGTCTCAAAAACCTGCTGCAAACTTAATGCGGTAGGCTCATGTGTATGAGTAGAAAATAGAAATTGATGTTAAAAAGTTGTACTTTTATATGGAGAGTGTTCTATGGATATAGTTTGTTTACACGCTAAACGTTTGTTCCGCAAACAAACCGCCCTATTCAGTTTGAAACGCACATAGACCGCTGATTGGCCACTTGGCTGCCTGACGCAGTGGGGTGTCATGCCTCCACATGTGTTTTCATTGTAAATGACTGTGGAGAGCTTGTGCCATTCCTCGAGTATTAATTATGTGTGTGTTTTTTTTTATTAGAAATGTTTTATTGAAAGGCTTGGCGGAGCAAATCCAGGGGCAGCTGTGCACTGAATCGTGCAGCAGGTTGTAACAAACCAGGTCCTTTCCCTCTACAGTCTGAGGGGTAGGAAGGGGAAAAGGGCCTTCCAGACCTTGGCCCTCTGCAAAATTATAACTGGTAAGTTTATCGGGTATGTTTTTCAAATGCAAGTTATGTCAGGTTTGACATATATTTAAATATTCAACTTTTTTTTAACTTCACTTTGCAGAGGCCTGCATGCACAACTTCCCTGATAAGAAAGTGGTGGAGATTGAGGAGTGCATTGGGCATGCACTGAAGTTTGCACCACACAGATGGTAAATTAAATTTCAGCCTCTTATTTACCACTGAATTGTCCCAGTAGTTAAATGAAATGTTTGACACTAAGTTGGATGGAATTCTTTTTAGGTCCGAGGGTCCTCAACTATAAACCTCTCCATATATTTTTGTTTTTATCCTTGCATATTTTTTACTTGATTGTAAGACCTTGTTTTTTAATCACCACAGGTAAGCTGTTTTTATGATTATAATGTGCAGTGTTTTAATGAGCCTGCCGTTTCACCAGCCTAATTGTTTCTTATTTATGTTTTTAACTACGAGCTCTGGTGTACAGGGGGGTATTCCAGAAAGGAAGGTTAACAAACACTGAGTTTAAACCTGAACTGGAGGTTAGTTGAACCCAGGATGACTAAACCCGCGAAGTTGGTTCCAAAACACCGGTTATGAATTAACTCAATTAACCCCGTATTGGTTAACCTAGTGTTGTGCGCGTTCCCGGCGAATCTATAAAGACATCATCTATCGAGGGTCGAAAACACGAAAAAATGGCAAAACGAGCTGCATATTTCAGCGAAATGGAGCTACAAATCCTCCTCGAGGCTTATGAGGAGGAAAGGGTAGCAATTAATAAAAAGGGCAACTCCACCACAACTTCCAAGGCACGCGACGAGGCTTGGCAGAGAGTCACCAATCGCGTGAATGCGTAAGTTAGGGACATTAGGCCTATGCGACGCGCACAATCTTAAATAAAATTAAATAGTTCGGGAAACTGCCTTCATATCTTGATGCCGCCTGCAAAAATAGACTCCTTGTCTTGTCTTGTCTTGTCTTGATCTAATTGATTTATCAATTAGATGTAACCCCGGGGCGCAAAAAAGGACCTGGAAGCAGGTGAAAATGAAATATAAAAATATAGTACAAAATGGTAAGTATTTTTTCGAGGCGGACATCATGTCTCCCATGTGGACCTTTAAACTGTCATGCTCCAACAAGATGCGTCTACTGTATTTAAAGCTAATAAGAAGACCGCAGAGTCCCGGAGGACTGGCGCTGGGACAGCTGAGCCCCTCACCCCTGTTGAGGAGCTAGCGATGTCCGTGAATCGGGGCCGGCCGATGATGGAGGGGATTCCTGGGGGGACATCATCGGAGCCGGCCACCTCCCAGGAGGAGCACATCCCTCTTGTCCAGTGTATTTGTCCTTATTATTAAGTTATGCGTAATAGCCAGCCTTTCATGTATCCAATGTGACCTATTGGGCTACCCTTATACTGCAGGTTTATTGAATATGAAATGGAAATATTAAATTATAATAATCATGATTATTATATTGTAGCCTATAGGAACCTCCTTGTGTGCTGTGCAGTAAGTGAGCACTGCTTTTACGCGAAAATACCAATTTCAACCTCTTTTAGTTCAAGGTGGAGTACTGCTGGATCTCTAATGCAATGTTTCTCTTTTCAGGCATTGAAACAGTCTATGGGAAAGAACTAAATAAACCAATACAACAAAAGTGTTTAGGAGTGTTGCTTTTTCTTTAATTAAAGTGATTGTGACAGATGTGGTTACGCACTCTCTGGCCAAAACGGTAGCGCTCTCGCAAGTAATCATCCGGGAAAGCCAAAATATCATATCGTGGTCTTATCACCCTCTCACGGTGAATTGCACGGATAATTTGGGCTTCAATGTCAATGATTGGGTCTTCATCAAAAGGAAACGCCATTGTGTAGCGAGTTTCGCAGCGGTCTTACTGAACTTGGACTTAAATACCCGAATATAACTCGATTACCTAAACATAACCTGAACAAAACCTACCCCCTACTAGGTTATGTTGAGAGCGTATGTTACCATAGTGACTTATTTAACCTGACTGTTTTGGAACTGAAAACCCAGGTTTACCGCTTACTCTGGGTTAACATACTCAAGTTAAGTCAGTAAACCCGCTTTTTGGAATACCCCCCAGGTTAGCTCTCTCCCTCTCTTAATTGCTGTGTAGGCCTTACGTAATAAATGCACTTGAGTGGTATTTATGTCGAAGTGGTCAGCCGAGTGGCACTAGCCAACTAATTGTGAAGCAACCTTGCAATTACTAACAGTCTTGTGTGCCTTTTTGTTTTCCTTTTGGGTTGTATTTTTTGAAGTGTTCCTTGTGTGTGTTTACTAATGTGTTTTGTTTGCTGTGATAATCCTGGTTGCCTCAACAATTAAGTTGGCATCTGCCTTTGGGAGTCCAGGCATCACTCTAGAATAATCTATTTTGACCCAAGCCAGCCTGCATAATACAACAGCTCAATGTGTACTGTATGTTTGACTGTATGTAACATCACATACGTATAAATACGTATGTTTTCAGACTCATGAGAGATTTGGTGGGGATTGAACGCATCAGCAGACAAGCCGGCACTGGTGGGAACCCTGGAGGCTGTACGAGACCGGACGAACCTCAAGTACCGCTGCCTGGACCCAGTTATATACAGAAATTCCTGTGTGTGTGCGTGTACTTTCACTCCCACTGTGCTTGCATTTGTGTCCTTAATTCCTGACGTCACAAGCCAGGCTTCGCCACGCACACTGGATTACCCCCATAACCTGTGTGCCATCCACGCCAAGAGGGTCACCACCATCATGCCCAAGGATTTATCCATTATTAGACAATGTGAATCCACAGCTCAGTTTAAAAAGGAACTGAAGACCTACCTATTTAGACTATCCTATGGTCTATAATATGGCACTATGGACTCCATGCATTTATTTATGTATTTATTTTATATGTAAAGTGACCTTGGGTGTCCTGAAAGGCGCTTTTTAGATTTGAAATAAAATGTATTATTATTATTATTATTATAGCTGGCCACAAATGGACTGACTTGCTTTCTTTTGTTTGCTCATTAGCTAAGGCTATTTTAAAGGATTGTTTGTATTTATATTACATTAATAAAATTGTTGTAGTATTTTAATTTGTTTCTGTGCTTCTTCAGTGTCCTGGGCATTTGTCTACATTCTAAGGTTTTTTTTTACCAGGCCTACTTCCTGCAACATTTGCCTGGCCATTCATTACTGCTTGTGTTCTGTAGTAAATAACTGTCATGGAAAAGCAACTTTTTACAATGTAGGCCTACACATTTGGGGAATACTGAACCAAAAATGTAACCAAGGTTACTAGAAGGTTGTAGGGGGAACCTTGTGGGAACCAACATGTAACATTGGGGGAACGTTAGGAGAACGTCTAGAGAACCAAACATGTAACCAAAATGGTTATGGGAACGTTATGGGAACGTTGAGAGAACCAACATGACATGAACAGGGATAAAGGCACGGTGGGAGAACGTTGGGAGAACGTTGGGAGAACGTTGAGGGAACCAAACGGGAACGTTTGCGTAACGTTCTGGGAACCATATTTCGGGTTTCCTGCTAACCAATTTACAACCAAAAAATAACTTTCAGGGAACGTTCCCAGAACCAAACTACAACCAAAGCCTAACGTTCCCGGAACGTTCTGGGAACCAAAAATTGTTAGTAGGGGAGTTAGGTATGTCATTTTAAAGCAGGTGGCAGCCACTGATTGGCCGAAAGCGAAGTGCGCTTCCGTGATGTTGGAGTCTTCCTGGCAGAACTTACGCAGGCTTTCATTTCATACTTGTATGTGTATCTGATCACCAGTTTACTCAAAACACAAAACTGCATTGAAAGCTGTTATTTTGCATAGAGACCCTTATTTGGTGATTGGTATTGAAACATGTGTGTGAATCACAGTTCATACTTTTATGTGTATCTGATCACCAGTTTACTCAAAACACAAAACTGTAACTAAGGCTGCCATGCCATCTCACAACATAGTTGGTACGTGCATTTAAAACGCGTGTGTGATTTACAGAACATTAGTATAGTGCATATTTTCAACTCTGGGCTCAAAACACAAAACTGCATTGAAAGCTGTTATTTTGCATAGAGACCCTTATTTGGTGATTGGTATTGAAACATGTGTGTGAATCACAGTTCATACTTTTATGTGTATCTGATCACCAGTTTACTCAAAACACAAAACTCTAACTAAGGCTGCCATGCCATCTCACAACATAGTTGGTGCGTGCATTTAAAACGCGTGTGTGATTTACAGAACATTAGTATAGCGCATATTTTCAACTCTGGGCTCAAAACACAAAACTGCATTGAAAGCTGTTATTTTGCATAGAGACCCTTATTTGGTGATTGGTATTGAAACATGTGTGTGAATCACAGTTCATACTTTTATGTGTATCTGATCACCAGTTTACTCAAAACACAAAACTCTAACTAAGGCTGCCATGCCATCTCCCAACATAGTTGGTGCGTGCATTTAAACGCGTGTGTGATTTACAGAACATTAGTATAGCGCATATTTTCAACTCTGGGCTCAAAACACAAAACTGCATTGAAAGCTGTTATTTTGCATAGAGACCCTTATTTGGTGATTGGTATTGAAACGTGTGTGAATCACAGTTCATACTTTTATGTATCCAACATCCCTCCAGAACCTGCAGGGCCACCAGCCAGCACCCCTAAGCACCCAGCTATCTGTAGCCAACACAGGCACAGTGGCTGGGTGCTTAGGAGTGCTGGCTGGGGGTTCTGCAGGTATGGAGGTTTTTTTTTAAACTATTTTTTAGTTTAAAATATTTCTTTGTATTACCTATGGGCCTGCAGCTCAGCCTGTCTCAGTAGCCCAGTGACAGTGTGCCCAACACGGGCACGACATCCCTCCAGCACCCCTAAGCACCCAGCTATCTGTAGCCAACACAGGCACAGTGGCTGGGTGCTTAGGAGTGCTGGCTGGGGGTTCTGCAGGTATGGAGGTTTTTTTTTTCCCTTAACTTTTTTTTAAAAAACAATATTCCTTCATATTACCCATTGGCCTGGAAGTCAGGGGGTCCCAGGCCTCTGGCAGTAGCCCAGTGGAGGGGTGCTTGAGGTGGGCAGGGTAGCTGTGGGCCTAAGGGTGGTGGCTGGTGCAGTTCAGCCAGGTAGAGTAGCTGGGAGTTAGGTGGGATAGTTGATTCAAAGTCCTAGTGGGTTCACCCTGTGCCCTGAGCTATGATGTTATGCACAACTGGTGTAAAAACTACAGGTTTTGTGTAATATTATATGATACCATGTTATTTGGAACTCTTTGTACATTCCAATATCATCCCACAGTGGGTTACAGAGTAAATCTTGTGTATTTTGTTGCCATTTCCTTCTCTATTGTGTTGTATGATGTGATACCATGTTGTTTGGAACTCTTTTAAACACAGCAATATCATCCTACAGTGGCTTTTTCATTGTTTAAAGTGTAATGTGTAAGACAAACAGTGTAAATCCTACAAGTTTTTTTGTCATTTCATTTTATATTATATTGTATTACATGATATCATGTTGTTTGGAACTCTTTTAAACACAGCAGTATCATCCTACAGTGGCTTTTTCATTGTTTAAAGTGTAATGTGTAAGACAAACAGTGTAAATCCTACAAGTTTTTTTGTCTTTTCATTTTATATTGTATTGTATTACACGATATCATGTTGTTTGGAACTCTTTTAAACACACCAATATTATCCTATAGAGTTTTTTTCAGGGTTTAAACTAGAATGTGTTAGACAAACTGGGTAAAAAATACACATTTTGCATAATATGACTTGATATTATGGTGTATTTTATTTTTTCATGATTTTTAGTATTTTGTTTTATTTAAAAATGTCAATCTAAAGTGTGTGGGAGGGGGGGTGTCTGTGTCTGTGTGTGTGTGTGTCTCTATATGTGTGTGTGTGTGGGTGGGTGTGTGTGTGTGTGTTTGTGTGTGTGTGTGTGTGTGTCTGTGTCTCTATGTATGTGTCTCTATGTGTGTGTGTCTGTGTGTGTGTGTGTGTGTGTGTGTGAGAGAGAGAGAGAGAGAGAGAGAGAGAGCGAGAGAGAGAGAGAGAGAGAGAGCGAGGGAGAGAGTAATGCAGGTGAATGGGTGAGCTTATGGCGCTAATGTCAATCTAAAGTGGGTTTCTCAGGCTTTTGCCTCACCTTTAATATTTTCTCATTGCACTTTCTCAATTCGGCCACCAGATGGCGGCTCCGGTTGTATTTTTAAATGCGGCCACAAGGCGGAGACACTTCCAGGATTTGAGCGGCCGTAGCCGCTGAGCCCTGCCCGGCCACAAGCACTCTTCCCGGGCATGATTTTGGCCGAAGTCCCCCCCCCCCTCTAGCGGAGCTCCCGAAAATTTTCTGCCAACTCCAGGCTATCTATCCCACTAAGACAGGCCCAGAGACGCTCCCCTTCAAAGGCCAAGCTCCCAGATAAAGGCCCTGAATTTTAATCATTTTTCAAAAATGGCTTGCACAAACCATGAAAATCCAAGTAAAATAAGTAAACCAAATGAAAGTTCTGTCATTGTATGTTGTATTAGAGTATATCATGTTATTTGGTACTTTTTTATACACAACAATACCATTATAAAGTGTTTTTTTGAGTGTTTTTGCTCATTTTTCAATGTAGTGTTTCAATGTGGCCACAAGGCATAGACTCCAAAGCCATTTTTTCCCCCTTCCAGGGTGTCTACGATCCTGCCCAAGCCCCAGAGAAGCTCCCTTTCAAAAGCCCAGCTCCCAGAAACACAAACCATTACACAAAACCATTTAAAACCCTTGACTTCTTGTGTCACTTTATTTGATATTATGTCATGTTGTAGTATATAGCCTGTTATTTGCTACTTTTTATACATACCAATATCATTCCAAAGTGGGTTTTTGAAAGGCCCGGAACTAAGGTAAGCTCCAACCAGCCCCAGAGAAGCCCCCCCTTCAAAGGCCAAGGCCCCAGAACACAAACCATTACACAAGCCACTTTGAAACCCTTTCCCTTTTCTTGTCTGTGTGTCATTTTATTTGATAGCATGCCATATTATAGTGTATCATGTTATTTGGTACTTTTGTACACATACCAATATCATTCTAAAGTGTTTGTGTGTATGTGTATGTGTGTGTTTGTGTGTATGTGTGTGTGTGTGTGTGTGTGTGTGTGTGTGTGTGTGTGTTTTTAAAGGCCTGGAACTCAGGAAGGCCATGCGTACTCTCACAGTAGCCCAGCAGAGGTGTGCCTAAATCGGATACAGTAGCTTTGGGTAGAGGGTTGTTTGTGGTGCTTCAAGTAAAGCAAATAAAGTCTCACACCAAACCATTTAAAACCATACACCATGTTTTTTTTTTAAAGGCCTGGAACTCAGGAAGGCCCTGCGTACTCTCACAGTAGCCCAGCAGAGGTGTGCCTAAATCGGATACAGTAGCTTTGGGTAGAGGGTTGTTTGTGGTGCTTCAAGTAAAGCAAATAAAGTCTCACAACAAACCATTTAAAACCATACACCATGTTTTTTTTTTTTTAAAGGCCTGGAACTCAGGAAGGCCTTGCGTACTCTCACAGTAGCCCAGCAGAGGTGTGCCTAAATCGGATACAGTAGCTTTGGGTAGAGGGTTGTTTGTGGTGCTTCAAGTAAAGCAAATGAAGTCTCACAACAAACCATTTAAAACCATACTCTTTTTTATTTGATATTGTGTCACATTATAGTACATCGTGTTATTTGGTCCTTTTTTTACACATACCAATAGCATTCTAAAGTGGGTTTTGTTTTTTTCTAAAGGCCTGGAACTCATGTAAGGCCCAGTGCTCTGGCCAGGCCAAGCTTATGACAGAAAGCCCCTGGATGTGGGCTTCATGTGGGTAACCAAGCTGGGGGTCAGGGGTCATTTGTGGAGGGCCAAGCAAAGGCCCAGTGCTGTGGTAAGGCCAGGCTTTTAACAGAAAGCCCCTGGAGGTGCACTTCATGTGGGTAACCTAGCTGGGGGGTCAGGGGTCATTTGTGGAGGGCCAAGCAAAGGCCCAGTGCTGTGGTAAGGCCAGGCTTTTAACAGAAAGCCCCTGGAGGTGCACTTCATGTGGGTAACCTAGCTGGGGGTCAGGGGTCATTTGTGGAGGGCCAAGCCAAGGCCCAGTGCTGTGGTAAGGCCAGGCTTTTAACAGAAAGCCCCTGGAGGTGCACTTCATGTGGGTAAACTAGCTGGGGGTCAGGGGTCATTTGTGGAGGGTCAATCAAAGGCCCGGTGCTGTGTTAAGGCCGGGCTTTCAAAACACAAGGCCCCATGCATGTGTCCTTAATGTGGGCCAACTAGCTGGGCGTCAGGGGTCATTAGTGGAGGGTCAAGCTAAGGCCCAGTGCTGTGGTAAGGTCAGGCCCCTAACAGAAGGTGCCTTCATGTGGGTACACTAGCTGGGGGCCAGGCCTCATTTGTGCAGGGTCAAGCAAAGCTTGTGTAATGCCTTACACAGGCTGTGTAAATGCTACACATTTTTTTGTGTAATATCATTTGAAATTAACTTGTATTATACTATTTCATGTCATTTGGAACACTTTCATACATGCCAATATCATCCTATACTTGGTTTGTCAGCATTTAGGCTGTAAAGGAGGCTCAGTGCTACACATTTCATACTTATTTTGTGTATTATTATTTTAAAAGAAGTTGTATTATACTATTTCATGTCATTTGGAACACTTTCATACACGCCAATATCATCCTATACTTGGTTTGTCAGCATTTAGGCTGTAATGTGTTACACAAATAGGCCCAATGCTACACATTTTGTGTAAGATTATTTGAAATTAACTTGTATTATAGTATTTCATGTCATTTGGAACACTTTCATACACGCCAATATCATCCTATACTTGGTTTGTCAGCATTTAGGCTGTAATGTGTTACACAAATTGGCCCAATGCTACACATTTTGTGTTAGATTATTTGAAATGAACTTGTATTAGAGTATTTCATGTCATTTGGAACACTTTCATACATGCCAATATCATCCTATACTTGGTTTGTCAGCATTTAGGCTGTAATGTGTTACACAAATTGGCCCAATGCTACACATTTTGTGTTAGATTATTTGAAATGAACTTGTATTATACTATTTCATGTCATTTGGAACACTTTCATACATGCCAATATCATCCTATACTTGGTTTGTCAGCATTTAGGCTGTAATGTGTTACACAAATTGGCCCAATGCTACACATTTTGTGTAAGAGTATTTGAAATTAACTTGTATTATACTATTTCATGTCATTTGGAACACTTTCATACACGCCAATATCATCCTATACTTGGTTTGTCAGCATTTAGGCTGTAAAGGAGGCTCAGTGCTACACATTTCATACTTATTTTGTGTAATATTATTTTAAATCAAGTTGTATTAGAGTATTTCATGTCATTTGGAACACTTTCATACATGCCAATATCATCCTATACTTGGTTTGTCAGCATTTAGGCTGTAATGTGTTACACAAATTGGCCCAATGCTACACATTTTGTGTAAGATTATTTGAAATTAACTTGTATTATACTATTTCATGTCATTTGGAACACTTTCATACACGCCAATATCATCCTATACTTGGTTTGTCAGCATTTAGGCTGTAAAGGAGGCTCAGTGCTACACATTTCATACTTATTTTGTGTAATATTATTTTAAATCAAGTTGTATTAGAGTATTTCATGTCATTTGGAACACTTTCATACATGCCAATATCATCCTATACTTGGTTTGTCAGCATTTAGGCTGTAATGTGTTACACAAATTGGCCCAATGCTACACATTTTGTGTAAGATTATTTGAAATTAACTTGTATTATACTATTTCATGTTATTTGGAACACTTTCATACACGCCAATATCATCCTATACTTGGTTTGTCAGCATTTAGGCTGTAAAGGAGGCTCAGTGCTACACATTTCATACTTATTTTGTGTATTATTATTTTAAATCAAGTTGTATTAGAGTATTTCATGTCATTTGGAACACTTTCATACATGCCAATATCATCTTATACTTGGTTTGTCAGCATTTAGGCTGTAATGTGTTACACAAATAGGCCCAATGCTACACATTTTGTGTAAGATTATTTGATATTAACTTGTATGATACTATTTCATGTCATTTGGAACACTTTCATACACGCCAATATCATCCTATACTTGGTTTGTCAGCATTTAGGCTGTAAAGGAGGCTCAGTGCTACACATTTCATACTTATTTTGTGTATTATTATTTTAAATCAAGTTGTATTAGAGTATTTCATGTCATTTGGAACACTTTCATACATGCCAATATCATCTTATACTTGGTTTGTCAGCATTTAGGCTGTAATGTGTTACACAAATAGGCCCAATGCTACACATTTTGTGTAAGATTATTTGATATTAACTTGTATGATACTATTTCATGTCATTTGGAACACTTTCATACACGCCAATATCATCCTATACTTGGTTTGACAGCATTTAGGCTGTAAAGGAGGCTCAATGCTACACATTTCATACTTATTTTGTGTATTATTATTTTAAATCAAGTTGTATTAGAGTATTTCATGTCATTTGGAACACTTTCATACATGCCAATATCATCCTATACTTGGTTTGTCAGCATTTAGGCTGTAATGTGTTACACAAATAGGCCCAATGCTACACATTTTGTGTAAGATTATTTGATATTAACTTGTATGATACTATTTCATGTCATTTGGAACACTTTCATACACGCCAATATCATCCTATACTTGGTTTGCCAGCATTTAGGCTGTAAAGGAGGCTCAATGCTACACATTTCATACTTATTTTGTGTATTATTATTTTAAATCAAGTTGTATTAGAGTATTTCATGTCATTTGGAACACTTTCATACATGCCAATATCATCCTATACTTGGTTTGTCAGCATCTAGGCTGTAAAAAAGGCTCAATGCTACACATTTCACACTTATTTTGTGTAATATTATTTTAAATCAAGTTGTATTATAGGCTTAGGTACATATCGGGTCATTTGGAACACTTTCATACACGCCAATATCATCCTATAGATTTTTTTGCAATGTTTAAACTATAATGTGTGGGCAAACTGGGTAAATGCAACACATTTTGTGTAATATTATTTGATATTATGGTGTATTTTATTTTTTAGTGATTTTTAGTATTTTGTTTTATTTAAAAATGTCAAGTTAAAGTGGTTTAAAAGGGTTTTTATTCATTGGCAGTCTTTTCCTTTTTTTTTTTGATGTAATTCTTCATTCGGCCACTTGATGGCGCCTCCAGATGTATTTTTGAACGCGGCCACAAGGGGGCGACACTTCCAGGGAGGGACCCCCATGACCCCCCGGCCCCTGGCCGGCCACAAGCACCCTTCCCGGGCATGGTTCGGCCGTCTTCCCCCTCCTCTGGAGGTCTGAGAATGAGCCTGAAATTTTTCTAAGTCCTTATTTATTTATTTAACAGTGCCGACTTGCTGCCCGACCAGGGTGTTCATGCCGCCAAGTCAGTCCGACGAAGAGTGCTCTTCGTCGGCCTTGTTCTGAGACCTCCCCCTACCCCTGGAGGGTTCCAAAAACCAGGTTTTCGTAGGAACCACCGGCGCGAAATCGAGGACCACGTTTTTAAGGCAAGACACTACAGGTGAATAGGGGAAAAAAATTACTTGCAGATATCACAATGAAACTTCACCAGTTGATTAACCACATTGATAGGAGAAAAAAATGTATTGGAAGTTTTCTGTATTTTCATGTTTTAATACGCTAATTAGCTTATACCTCATTAAATATGCGCTAATTTGCATATTTTTCAAAGCGAAAAATCTGACCGCCTGAAACAGCCAGATTCAAAATTATTTTTTTATTTTGTTAACAACTTAAATACTAAAATATTTACAGAGGGAATTGTAATTATCTTCTTTTGTTATCCAGTAAATCAGAAAATACTGCCAATAGCCTCAAAAAATCGATTTTCGCCCTATTTTATAGCACATAATGTCATATAAATCAGGTCCTAAATGAGATATCAACAAACCCCTCTGTAAAAACCTTCACAATATAGTTAGGAATAAGACTGTAAAGTTTGATGAAGGTACATCATACAGAAGTTGAGATTTGTCGCTCAGAGCGTGAGAAAAAAGTCATTTTGAGAAAACGGCCCTTAAAGATTTGTATGGCAAAAATCCACAAATTTCTAATGAATGCCATGAATTACAAACAAACTATGCTTTTAGGTCCAAGTAAGATCCATGTGTCACACTGTATAACATCTAAAACTTATTATTACTTCATCCATTACTGATCATAACATCCAAAATAACACATTACAAGGCCTTCAACTGATGACGCTTACATCACAAACTTGACCGGACGTGATAGAACACAACCATTACAGTACCTAGTTCCCCCATGTTAGTTAACAGTCTACATATCCATGCTATCAAGGAATTACATACATTATGTTTAATTTTTTGTATTTAGCTGATGCTTTTGGTTATGGTTATGTTTTTTCAGACACTTTTATCCAAAGTACCTACATATACAATACCATTGGCGCCAAGCATATGCTTACAGTCCTAGAGAATCACTTATAAGACTAGGAATGTTTGTATGGAATAAAATGGTTATGGTTTCTATAGTAAACTAGATACTTGTGTCCAAAGTGACTTACAACACAGTACAAAAACAAAACAGGATAGGCCTACTTTGTTGTCTGTGTTGCACATGTGCCTAAGTGCACTGTGTAAGTGTAGGCCCAGCTGTTTCTTTTTTGCAAACTCACTTTTAAATCTCCCCAGGAGGTAGTATTTTCTTATGCTGCATTATGTTCATGTCCACCTTAGTTTTAACTTACTTTAGTTTTTGCATATTTAGAAATATGTAAGGTAAAAGTAAAACTGATCAGCATAAAATACTAAATGAAATGCCACATTATTTTCTGTGTATTATTGTATCCTCATACAAAGATGCAAATGATGTTATGTAGACAGAAAAGTGAAAGCAAACCGAGGTGCATATCCTCAGCTTCAGAAAATACTGCCATGAATTTAGACAAATATACTAATTGAGCTGTGCTAAAATCAGCTGGATGGAGACAAGTGGTGGACGTGAAGACATGTCTGCTGTACTTGTCACCCCTTACACACGCTGCACTCAAGCAACAAACGGTTACAAAACCAGTGATTATGTGGTTCGATTGTAAGTTATAAAGTTATAACTATAAATAAGACAAATTGGCTACTGATCAATTAATTCACACCTGTAACATGACCTACAAGCCACTGCTGCGTGGCATGGTGGTGGTCATTGCCGCTATCTGAACGCTCCCGTTTCCCCAAAGACAGCGTACATAATGATGCACTTTGACAAGGAATTTTGTCATCTAATTTATTACTTTCCTTTGCCTTACAGTTTCTTGCAAGTGTCAGTTGTATTAGTCTCCTCTGGGAAGCTTTAAATCGTCACGTTGTTGTAGACATCTCCATAGAGTGTTCGACAGAAAGCTAACTAGGAAGCGTGAGAGTATACCACGTGATACATTTGAACGAATCGTCTTGCTGGAAATCGAGTACAGCCAATCAGATTTGACTGTATGTTTAAAACTCCCTGTAAACATTCAGGATTGGTGGTTGATACAGCGGAACTGTCCATATTTGGAGTAGATAACGTTATGCAGCAGACTGAGAGCTTTACAACGATACCATGGATGGCATATGACAGAGCCTAGTTGCGATATGACTTCGTGCGTGAGAAAGCTAACTTTTTGTGAATCTTCGGTAAAAATCACAGGCACAAGTTGACAAAGTGTAATAAAATAAACACCTAAAAGTATAATTTTGACATTTTCTTTGTAGCAGTGTGAAAGATTACATGTTAAGGATGCAAATTAGCCCAAAATCTCAATTTTGACCAGGACATGAAAAATCGATGTTTTCACCTGCCGTGTCTCGCCTTAAGTGAACTTATGCCCAGGGTGAAGAGCTGGGAGTTGCCCCAGTGCGACTAGGAGGGTATGGTGGCTCCATCCGGCAACTTATTTGCGGGTCGTGGAGAACCAGCCGGTTACCGACCTCCCTCGCCGGCCGTGTCCGTTTTCGAGCGCCTTTCCTCGGACACTCTTGTGGCAATGCCCCCCTGTCCTCCGGAGCTCCGGAGCTCACCGACCTGATTCGCCGGTTAAGCCCGATTTCGAGCGCTTTTCCCGGATACGCTTCTGGCAGTGTCCCCTGCCCTCTGGAGCTCACGGTAGAGCTCCAGTCACCGACCTGATTCGCCGGTTAAGCCCGATTTCGAGCGCTTTTCCCGGATACGCTTCTGGCAGTGTCCCATGCCCTCTGGAGCTCACGGTAGAGCTCCAGTCACCGACCTGATTCGCTGGTTGAGCCCGATTTCGAGCGCTTTTCCCGGATACGCTTCTGGCAGTGTCCCATGCCCTCTGGAGCTCATGGTAGAGCTCCAGTCACCGACCTGATTCGCCGGTTAAGCCCGATTTCGAGCGCTTTTCCCGGATACGCTTCTGGCAGTGTCCCCTGCCCTCTGGAGCTCACGGTAGATCCTCCAGTCACCGACGTGCTCACCAGTAAAGCCCGCTTTAAAGCACTTTCCCCGGATAGGCTTTTGGCAGTGTCCCCTGCCCCCTGGAGCTCACGGTAGACCCTCCAGTCACCGACGTGCTCACCAGTTAAGCCCGCTTTCAAGCACTTTCCCCGGACACACTTTTGGCGACGTCCCCTGTCCTCTGGAGCTTATGGTGGTTGCTCCAGTCACCCCACGTGCCGTCCACTTCTGCCCAGTGGCGAGCACTCTTCTCGGACACAATGTTGGCAAAGCCCCCTGTCCTCTGGAGCTCACGGTGCTTGCTCCAGTTACCCCGTGTGCCGTCCACTTCTGCCCAGTGGCGAGCACTCCTTCTCGGACACAATGTTGGCAAAGCCCCCTGTCCTCTGGAGCTCACGGTGCTTGCTCCAGTCACCCTGTGTGCCGTCCACTTCTGCCCAGTGGAGAGCACTCTTCTCGGACACAATGTTGGCAAAGCCCCCCTGTCCTCTGGAGCTCACGGTGCTTGCTCCAGTCACCCCATGTGCCCTCCACTTCTGCCCAGTGGAGAGCACTCTTCTCGGACACAATGTTGGCAAAGCCCCCCTGTCCTCTGGAGCTCACGGTGCTTGCTCCAGTCACCCCGTGTGCCGTCCACTTCTGCCCAGTGGAGAGCACTCTTCTCGGACACAATGTTGGCAAAGCCCCCCTGTCCTCTGGAGCTCACGGTGCTTGCTCCAGTCACCCCATGTGCCCTCCACTTCTGCCCAGTGGAGAGCACTCTTCTCGGACACAATGTTGGCAAAGCCCCCCTGTCCTCTGGAGCTCACGGTGCTTGCTCCAGTCACCCCATGTGCCCTCCACTTCTGCCCAGTGGAGAGCACTCTTCTCGGACACAATGTTGGCAAAGCCCCCCTGTCCTCTGGAGCTCACGGTGCTTGCTCCAGTAACCCCATGTGCCCTCCACTTCTGCCCAGTGGAGAGCACTCCTCTCGGACACAATGTTGGCAAAGCCCCCTGTGCCCTGGAGCTTTAAAAAGTTGAAAATCAGACTAAGTCCAACTGGGTTAACCATGGGTAGGAGGAAAATGATGAAAATCAGACTAAGTCCAGCTTGAGAAAAAGCTGAAAATCAGACTAAGTCCAACTGGGTTAACCATGGGTAGGAGGAAAATGATGAAAATCAGACTAAGTCCAACTTGAGAAAAAGCTGAAAATCAGACTAAGTCCAACTGGGTTCACCCTGGGTAGGAGGAAAAAGTGGGAAATTTTTCTAAGTCCCTAATTATTTATTTAACATTGCCCACTTGCTGCCGCGACCAGGGTATTGCTGCTGCGGTGGCAGTCCGACGAAGAGTGCTCTTCGTCGGCCTTGTTCTGAGACCTCCCCCTACCCCTGGAGGGTACCAAAAACCAGGTTTAAGTAGGAACACCCCGCGCGAAATCGAGAGACACCTTTTTAAGTGGACTTAGTCTCAGAACAAAAAGTTGGACTTAGTCTCTGAGCCATTCTGTTCACTAGAACCGCCCGCCGTGACCCCCAAACCGACCGATATGAAGCCAAGATCCGCCAGGGGAGGCACCCTGACAGTGTCTACTGTTCAGGTCTTCCTCCCTGCTCCAGGTGGTTCTGCCTCCAGGCCTGGGGATATCAGGAGTCCACGGGCTCCTGCCTCCAGTGCCGAACCCTTCAGAGCGAGATCCAGACGCCCCGTCTGACCGAGCGGTCCGATGCAGGTGGCCGAGGGCAGGGCAACTCAGGCTGGGGGCTTGCCCCCTGACTCTGGTTACACTCCCCGGTCTGCCTTGAAACGCACTTTTCCCAGTCCTCCCCGGTTTGACAGCCGACGAGAAGCTCCACTGCGGGGCCCCGGTTTCGGCCGGAAGTCCCGTTTTGC
>CM059284.1:30429239-30456739 GCA_030347295.1 Setipinna tenuifilis
GGAGAACAATTCACCACTATATTTTTCAAAATATTTTTTTAATTAATTTTTTCAATATTCCGTATCTCCGCCAAACATTGCTCAAAAATTCCGAAACTCGCAGTGGCGGCCCGTTATCTGACCACGGGCCAGCCTGCCAAGCGCCGTTCCTCAAAGACCCTCCCTCGGCTAACTCCTTCTGGGAGCGCGCAATCGTCGCGAAACCAAGACGCTCTCGTCCGCCTGGGCCGCCTGGTGTGGAAAACTTTGACTTGGGACAAGTCTTATGAAATTAGTCACATAAATAGAGCAATGACAAATGGGAACAACCTGACATTTAGCATACATTTGGCAAGGTTAAAAAAGTTCAAAAGGTCAAACCGCCCAGTCAAAGGGCCCAGGAGCACCAAAATTTGCACAGAGACAGTGTTTTGGGCCGAGATGGGTGCGGGCAAATCAAATCCTCTCTAAAACCTTTCGGTGAAAAAGTTACCTCAGCAACTTGCCATCCAGTAGGTTGTTAGGTGCTTGGCCCCTAAGACCATCTAGAAAACAGAAAAGTTGGTCTTTCGCGACCTACTTTTTTGCCTTGTCCGTCTGAGAGCCGCGGTCGGGATATGTCGCTCGCGGGACCCTGCCGGTCGTAGGCGTGTCCGCCCCGACCTTCAGGCGCGCACCGTCTGTGCGCGGGAGGAGGGACGTTTGGCATACGTTTGACTGGGAATTTTCACCAAAAAATAGTAAGGGAAAATGAATAGAAATGTGTACCCATTTGTCATTTTTTCAAAATGCCATATCTCCTCCAAACTTGACCAAAAAATGTTGAAACTTGCAATGGTGACCCTCCTCCCAACAGAGGTCTGGCGTTTTGAGCGACGGCGTCCCAGCACCTTCCCTGGGCTAACTCCGTTCGGCTGCACGCTGCCGACGTGAAACCAAAAAGGCCTGGTCCGGCTCGGCCCGTTATGCGACATACTCGAGAACCAAACCGATGCTTTAATGTTAAGTCAGTGTTTTCTGCAAAAAGCTTTAAACACATAGAGATGTTTGACATACGTCCACCATTTCAAAACTGTGGACACTTGGGACACAATGGGACACGCTCATAAAATTTGGTGAAAATTGGACTTTTTAAAGGTGTTAAAATGCCTCAAACTCTCAAAATAGTAACTGACACACAAGTTCAAAAGGTCACACAAGGGACAAATGGCATACATTAGTGACATTTGGGAACAGGCCTCAAAATAAATGTGCAAAAATATTTGACATAAATTTTCACAATCTTGTAGAGACTCAGGACTGGGATATGAGCTTTGTGGAACCCTGCTTTTGCATGGGCCTCGAGCCCAGCCCTCTAGCACGTAGCGCTTGGGCATGGGAGGAGGTTGTGTCAAAAATGTAAGAAGGCCTAAAGGACAAATGGCATACATGAGTGACGTTTGGGGCACAGGCCTCAAAATAAATGTGCAAAAATATTTGACATAAATTTTCACAATCTTGTAGAGACTCAGAACTTGGATATGAGCTTCGTGGCACCCTGCTTTTGCATGGGCCTCGATCCCAACCCTCTAGCACATAGCGTTTGGCGGTGGCAGGAGGTAATGTCTCTTAGGAGGTAATATCTCTTAAACCAAAGGGCCCAGGAGTACTAAAATTTGCACAGAGACAGTGTTTTGGGCCTAGATTGGCGCAGGCAAATCAAATCCACTGTAAAAGACTTTTGGTGAAAAAATTGACCTCAGCAACTTGCCATCCAGTAGGTTGTTAGGTCCTTGACCCCCAAGACCATCAGATTGTGAAAAGTTGGTCTTCCGCGACCTACTTTTATGCCTTGTCCGTCTGAGAGCCGCGGTCGGGATATGTCGCTCGCGGGACCCTGCCGGTCGTAGGCGCGTCCGCCCCGACCTTCAGGCACGCACCGTTTGTGCACGGGAGGAGGGACGTTTGGCATACGTTTGACTGGGAATTTTCACCAAAAAATAGTAAGGGAAAATGAATAGAAATGTGTACCCATTTGTCATTTTTTCAAAATGCCATATCTCCTCCAAACTTGACCAAAAAATGTTGAAACTTGCAATGGTGACCCTCCTCCCAACAGAGGTCTGGCGTTTTGAGCGACGGCGTCCCAGGACCTTCCCTGGGCTAACTCCGTTCGGCTGCGCGCTGCCGACGTGAAACCAAAAAGGCCTGGTCCGGCTCGGCCCGTTATGCGACATACTCGAGAACCAAACCGATGCTTTAATGTTAAGTCAGTGTTTTCTGCAAAAAGCTTTAAACACATAGAGACGTTTGACATACGTCCACCATTTCAAAACTGTGGACACTTGGGACACAATGGGACACGCTCATAAAATTTGGTGAAAATTGGACTTTTTAAAGGTGTTAAAATGTTCAAAACTGTCAAAATAGTAACTGACACACAAGTTCAAAAGGTCACACAAGGGACAAATGGCATACATTAGTGACGTTTGGGAACAGGCCTGAAAATAAATGTGCAAAAATATTTGACATAAATTTTCACAATCTTGTAGAGACTCGGGACTGGGACATGAGCTTTGTGGAACTCTGCTTTTGCATGGGCCTCGATCCCAACCCTCTAGCACGTAGCGCTTGGGCATGGGAGGAGGTTGTGTCAAAAATGTAAGAAGGCCTAAAGGACAAATGGCATACATGAGTGACGTTTGGGGCACAGGCCTCAAAATAAATGTGCAAAAATATTTGACATAAATTTTCACAATCTTGTAGAGACTCAGAACTTGGATATGAGCTTCGTGGCACCCTGCTTTTGCATGGGCCTCGATCCCAACCCTC
Organism: Setipinna tenuifilis; assembly: GCA_030347295.1. Classification (NCBI taxonomy): domain Eukaryota; kingdom Metazoa; phylum Chordata; class Actinopteri; order Clupeiformes; family Engraulidae; genus Setipinna; species Setipinna tenuifilis. The sequence goes on from CM059284.1 coordinate 30,432,030, forward strand.
TAGCACATAGCGTTTGGCGGTGGCAGGAGGTAATGTCTCTTAGGAGGTAATATCTCTTAAACCAAAGGGCCCAGGAGTACCAAAATTTGCACAGAGACAGTGCTTTGGGCCTAGATTGGCGCAAGCAAATCAAATCCACTCTAAAAGACTTTTGGTGAAAAAATTGACCTCAGCAACTTGCCATCCAGTAGGTTGTTAGGTCCTTGACCCCCAAGACCATCAGATTGTGAAAAGTTGGTCTTCCGCGACCTACTTTTATGCCTTGTCCGTCTGAGAGCCGCGGTCGGGATATGTCGCTCGCGGGACCCTGCCGGTCGTAGGCGCGTCCGCCCCGACCTTCAGGCACGCACCGTTTGTGCACGGGAGGAGGGACGTTTGGCATACGTTTGACTGGGAATTTTCACCAAAAAATAGTAAGGGAAAATGAATAGAAATTTGTACCCATTTGTCATTTTTTCAAAATGCCATATCTCCTCCAAACTTGACCAAAAAATGTTGAAACTTGCAATGGTGACCCTCCTCCCAACAGAGGTCTGGCGTTTTGAGCGACGGCGTCCCAGGACCTTCCCTGGGCTAACTCCGTTCGGCTGCGCGCTGCCGACGTGAAACCAAAAAGGCCTGGTCCGGCTCGGCCCGTTATGCGACATACTCGAGAACCAAACCGATGCTTTAATGTTAAGTCAGTGTTTTCTGCAAAAAGCTTTAAACACATAGAGACGTTTGACATACGTCCACCATTTCAAAACTGTGGACACTTGGGACACAATGGGACACGCTCATAAAATTTGGTGAAAATTGGACTTTTTAAAGGTGTTAAAATGTCCAAAACTGTCAAAATAGTAACTGACACACAAGTTCAAAAGGTCACACAAGGGACAAATGGCATACATTAGTGACGTTTGGGAACAGGCCTGAAAATAAATGTGCAAAAATATTTGACATAAATTTTCACAATCTTGTAGAGACTCGGGACTGGGATATGAGCTTTGTGGAACCCTGCTTTTGCATGGGCCTCGATCCCAACCCTCTAGCACGTAGCGCTTGGGCATGGGAGGAGGTTGTGTGAAAAATGTAAGAAGGCCTTGATGACAAATGGCATACATGAGTGAGTAATGTATGCCAACTGTCCCAAAACGTGCACTATTCATTTTTTTCATATCTGCCTACCTCCTGCCACTGGATGCCCAAATGTCAGTTATCTTCCCAATTGTCAGCAGATATAAATAAATAATGCAGCTGGGACTTAGGGAATTTTGGGATACGCCCGTCCCAAATGTCAGTTGTGTTCCCAATTGTCAGCAGATATAAATAAATAATGCAGCTGAGACTTAGGGAATTTTGGGATACACCCGTCCCAAATGTCAGTTATGTTCCCAACTGTCAGCAGATATAAATAAATAATGCAACTGGGACTTAGGGAATTTTGGGATACGCCTGTCCCAAATGTCAGTTGTGTTCCCAATTGTCAGCAGATATAAATAAATAATGCAGCTGGGACTTTGGGAATTTTGGGATACACCCATCCCAAATGTCAGTTATGTTCCCAACTGTCAGCAGATATAAATAAATAATGCAACTGGGACTTAGGGAATTTTGGGATACGCCCGTCCCAAATGTCAGTTGTGTTCCCAAATGGCTTTACCTAATTGTCAGTCATGTATGCCAAATGTCCTAATGCCAAATGTCAGTTGTGTTCCCAAATGGCTTTACCCAATTGTCAGTCATGTATGCCAAATGTCCTTATGCCAAATGTCAGTGTTGTTCCCAAATGGCTTTACCCAATTGTCAGTCATGTATGCCAAATGTCCTTATGCCAAATGTCAGTTGTGTTCCCAAATGGCTTTACCCAATTGTCAGTCATGTATGCCAAATGTCCTTATGCCAAATGTCAGTTATGTTCCCAAATGGCAAATTTGTGAGGTGCCGTTTGTGCCTCTCCCAAATGTCAGTTATGTTCCCAAATGTCTTTACCCAAATGTCAGTCATGTATGCCAAATGTCACTATGCCGTGCATTGCCCAAACTGCACCTCATAACGCCCATTTGGCATACATGGCTGACATTTGGGTAAAGACTTTTGGGAACATAACTGACATTTGGGATACCTTCCCCTTCCCAAATGTCAGTTATGTTCCCAAATGGCTTTACCCAATTGTCAGTCATGTATGCCAAATGTCCCTTCCCATAGTCAGTCATGTATGCCAAATGTCCCAAAAGGTGCACTATTGTGGATGCCCAAATGTCAGTTATGTTCCCAAATGTCCCATAAGTGACATATGACTTAAATGACATATAAGTGACAAGCCACATCAGTCACATTGGTAGTGCACTATTTACTGCCCAAATGTCAGTCATGTATACCAAATGTCCCAAAATGTGCACTATTTATTTATTTATATCTGCTGACCTCCTGCCAGTGGATGCCCAAATGTCAGTAATGTATGCCAACTGTCCCAAAACGTGCACTATTCATTTTTTTCATATCTGCCTACCTCCTGCCACTGGATGCCCAAATGTCAGTTATCTTCCCAATTGTCAGCAGATATAAATAAATAATGCAGCTGGGACTTAGGGAATTTTGGGATACGCCCGTCCCAAATGTCAGTTGTGTTCCCAATTGTCAGCAGATATAAATAAATAATGCAGCTGAGACTTAGGGAATTTTGGGATACACCCGTCCCAAATGTCAGTTATGTTCAAAACTGTCAGCAGATATAAATAAATAATGCAACTGGGACCAAAATGTCAGTTTTGTTCCCATTTGTCCCATAAGTGACATGTCACATAAGTCACATTGGCAGTAGTATTAATATCTACTACTACAATACCCCAAGTGTTACTTATGCCTTAAATGCCACTACACTATTGTACAAAACGACACATTGGAAGAGATGTAAAAGTGAACAAATATAAAAGGAATTTTATTTAAAAATACACAAACACACACACACATGCACAATTGAAAAATAGAAAAAAATAATTTAAAAGGCCTTGTCATTGGGGGGGGGAGGGGGACTTAGGGTCCATAACAAGGAACCGCTTTGCCTTTTTCACCCCCTTTTTGGCAAGACAGCGCCTTGCCCTCCCTGTGGCCTTTGCCGGGATCCATATAGCCTTCGACGGGCTTGGCAGAGGGCTCAGGGCAACGACCAGCTCCTTTCAGCATTTCTGTGGAGAGAGACATAAACAAAAGCCTTGAGTAAGCATGTCAATAAAGTGTCAAGCAAGCCTGTGTAGTGTCAGTGCTCAAAGCCCTGAGCTTACCTTCTCTTCCTCGTCTCCAGAGCTTTCCTCGGATGAGGAGGAGGACGAGGGGGAGTCTCCCGACTCCTGCAATGGTACTGCCTTCGCCGCCTCAGCCTCGGAGCTGCTGCTGCTTCGAGGAGGAGAAAGCTTTGTTTTGGCCGTCCTCTTTCCTCCTGGCTTGGTGGATGCAGCTGAAGGTGATGGCTGTCCCTTGAGCGCATCTTCAAAATTCTGCCTCATTTTCCTGGACTGCTCTTGGTCCAGGTTTAAGGCGTAAAACTTGTCCGCAGTGGACGTGCTGTGGCACATGTATTTTGCCAGCCGGTCCCGCACGTCGGCTGGCAGATTATTCTTTGCATGTGCTGACACAGCCGTCCTAATGTCAGTGAACGTCGGGCTTCCCTGAAAGCCCATATTACACCACGCCTGCTGCAGAAAATAATTGAAGTTCTTGGAAGGCCCTCTCCCTGCCGTGAAGAAAACCAGGTTATTGCGTGGTTTGGGCACAGCCGTCTTGCGCAGCTGGACCCAGGTGTCCAGCCACTCAAACTCTTCTGGCTGGAGATATATTTGGGCTGGACCAAAATCGCGGACCGTCTTGTGATCGTCCACCTGCAAAATAAAAAAAAAGACAAACAAGCACCATGACTAGGTGTGACCAGGCCTGATTCGAAACACTGATGCAGACTTGAGTAGAGAGTCTGGCACTCACGTTCACAATGAAGCCAGACTGTGGGCTCCCACTGGCTTTTGCGCTGCTTACTTGGGCCACAGTCATATTGGTCAATACCCCTGGTCTGTGACCATAAAGGGACGACACAAAGGCCGCGAAATAACCGTAAAACTCAGTGCGGGCTGCTGGGGTGTTTTCATCCTTCAGTTTTTCTGTATGCACAAAAGCGCAGTCACACACACACACACACACACACACACACACACACACACACACACACACACACACACACATGTAAGCAGGCATGAATATGCATGCAGGGCAGGCACACACACACAGACAGACATAACACACCTCTTTGACTGACTCAACAAAAGACTGTAAAAGACTGAATACACAGCCAGCAGCTGGGGAATCTTGGCAGTCGCCAGGTCCCTGCACCTTCTCAGGTTGTCAGCGCTAACGATCTTAGCCATCTTGGCATTTTTGACCTTCACCTGGTGAAGGGTGACCTGTTTCCGAAGGTCCCCCAGCGATTTCTGCACCACCCGTATTTTTTTACGATTTGGCTGTCTGTCAGCCTACAAAGGCTTGGTTTTGTTTGCTGGAAATATTTAAGGAACTGAAAGACATTCCTTAAATAGAAGTTCGCGGTCGTCACCGCCTTTGTAGACTTTGCCAAGTTCTGAACCCATCTGTGGATAACAACGGATGCAGTGAGCTTTAGTTACCTCAGGCCAGTGTGACATCTGTTTCCAAAAAAAAGACTGAGAAAAGACTTACCTTCTGATGTTGTCTGTGTGGTCCAGAAAGAGCCAGTGCCACAAGTCGCTGTGGCCCTGGCTCATAAAGAACAAAAAGGACCTCACACGGGAGGTCTTCGAGAGGGCCGTCTCGTAAGCCCTGCCCGTTGTTTTGATTCCTGACTGAAAGTTCTGGTAGTCCAGGAGGTATTCCTCCATGGACTTGGGGAATTTGATGCCCTTTCCCCTCATCACTTCTTCAAGTGGTGTGGTCTGGGCTGAGGAAGTGGTGGTGGGCGCAGGCGTGGGCAGGGGCGCAGGCGTGTGCGCAGGCGTGGGCAGGGGCGCAGGCGTGGGCAGGGGCGCAGGTGTGGGCAAGGGCGAAGGCGCAGGCGTGGGCGCGGGCACAGGCATGGGCGCGGAGGATCAGTGATGCCTTGCTGTCATGAGCTGACACTTTCAGCCCCAGCTCTGGAGGCACTGCCTCAGGACTTTAAATCCAACCCCTGGAGACACTGCCCGGGGTGTCCCTCACCTTGGTCTCTCTCTCTTTCTCTCTCTCTCATTCTCTCTCTCTCTCCCTTTCTGGGCGGAAAAGGACTGGAAAAGTGTAAAAAAAAAAAAAAAAAAAAAAAAAATGTATTGTGATGTATAAATAGGTTTGTCTGTGACCTCCTTGAATCTTTTTGATCAGTCGGTCAAGTGGGAGGTGTTGCGTCTGTCAAGCCACTAGCGAGTAGGAGGAGTCGAGTGGGGCAATCAATTAAGTCAATTGGATGCAATGAGTGGAGAGGACTTGCTTACTTACCTCGTTAAAGTGTTTGGAGCTGGTAAATCCTCATAGGCTGGTTTGTATCCAATGAACTTTGAGCATACTTTAAGTGGGAGCGCGCTCAAGTTTGAGTGCACACAAAGTTGGTGTTGTCACCTTGTCAGAAGAGCTACACGGCACCGGTAAGCTGCTGGTTTTATTCATTGCGTTGCTTGAGTTGGGTCTGCCGCTGTGCATGACTTAATGTATACTTAGTTAAGTCCTCTCCCTAGCTTTGTGACATTTGCGTGTGCATCGGTGGCTTAATAGCGATTGTTTGTCTTGTGCTTTCACTCGCACCGGTGGCTTAATAGCGATTGTTTGTTGTGCTTCCACTCGCGTCGATTGTTTAAAACACTTCCTGGTTGCGGAGCAAGCAATGCATTCTGGGTAGTGTAGTCACTCATTGGCAAATACTTACCTGTGTTAAGCAAGTTGGTAAATGTAGTCCAGCTGAGACAGACACACTCAGTGCTGCTTCCTTTTGGTCTATTGTGAAGCAATGAAACCAGCATTTGGTCCTTATGCATTTGTCATGCTGCTTTGACTTGACTTGTCTGAATGAAATGTATGCTTAGTTGTTTGTGCATAGACATTTATTTATATATGGTGTCTTGAAGTTAAACATATTTATTTATTATAAAATAATAATTGTGGTATTTATAGTAAAGTGCTGCTGCTTATGGGTGTTTGTATGGACACTTGATTTATATACTGTGGATTATACTGGTATTTATCAATTGCATTGTGGTTAAATTGCTATGCATTATAATTGATATTTCTGTGTATAGTGCTATTTATATCTATATTACTATTTATATTTATATTTATATTGCTTTTTATATTGCTACTTCATATGTCAGAACTGCTGGTTTACAACACAGCTTTCTGTGTCCTTCAGGTTTATAACCTGTCTGTCTGACTGTTTGTCTGCCTGCCTGTCTGCCCGCCTGTCTAACTACTGCCTAACACTGCTGCCAAAGAAACTGCTGCTGGGCTACCATCACTACTACTGCTGCATGTACAGCTAAGAAAGCAAACTGTGGACAAACAAAATAAACCAAAAAGACGAGTTATAACCTCCAGTGTGCTCTTTTGATGCCCCGTTCGGTGGGAAACTTTGAAATAACCGAACAACGGGCTTGGCAGAGGGCTCAGGGCAACGACCAGCTCCTTTCAGCATTTCTGTGGAGAGAGACATAAACAAAAGCCTTGAGTAAGCATGTCAATAAAGTGTCAAGCAAGCCTGTGTAGTGTCAGTGCTCAAAGCCCTGAGCTTACCTTCTCTTCCTCGTCTCCAGAGCTTTCCTCGGATGAGGAGGAGGACGAGGGGGAGTCTCCCGACTCCTGCAATGGTACTGCCTTCGCCGCCTCAGCCTCGGAGCTGCTGCTGCTTCGAGGAGGAGAAAGCTTTGTTTTGGCCGTCCTCTTTCCTCCTGGCTTGGTGGATGCAGCTGAAGGTGATGGCTGTCCCTTGAGCGCATCTTCAAAATTCTGCCTCATTTTCCTGGACTGCTCTTGGTCCAGGTTTAAGGCGTAAAACTTGTCCGCAGTGGACGTGCTGTGGCACATGTATTTTGCCAGCCGGTCCCGCACGTCGGCTGGCAGATTATTCTTTGCATGTGCTGACACAGCCGTCCTAATGTCAGTGAACGTCGGGCTTCCCTGAAAGCCCATATTACACCACGCCTGCTGCAGAAAATAATTGAAGTTCTTGGAAGGCCCTCTCCCTGCCGTGAAGAAAACCAGGTTATTGCGTGGTTTGGGCACAGCCGTCTTGCGCAGCTGGACCCAGGTGTCCAGCCACTCAAACTCTTCTGGCTGGAGATATATTTGGGCTGGACCAAAATCGCGGACCGTCTTGTGATCGTCCACCTGCAAAATAAAAAAAAGACAAACAAGCACCATGACTAGGTGTGACCAGGCCTGATTCGAAACACTGATGCAGACTTGAGTAGAGAGTCTGGCACTCACGTTCACAATGAAGCCAGACTGTGGGCTCCCACTGGCTTTTGCGCTGCTTACTTGGGCCACAGTCATATTGGTCAATACCCCTGGTCTGTGACCATAAAGGGATGACACAAAGGCCGCGAAATAACCGTAAAACTCAGTGCGGGCTGCTGGGGTGTTTTCATCCTTCAGTTTTTCTGTATGCACAAAAGCGCAGTCACACACACACACACACACACACACACACACATGTAAGCAGGCATGAATATGCATGCAGGGCAGGCACACACACACAGACAGACATAACACACCTCTTTGACTGACTCAACAAAAGACTGTAAAAGACTGAATACACAGCCAGCAGCTGGGGAATCTTGGCAGTCGCCAGGTCCCTGCACCTTCTCAGGTTGTCAGCGCTAACGATCTTAGCCATCTTGGCATTTTTGACCTTCACCTGGTGAAGGGTGACCTGTTTCCGAAGGTCCCCCAGCGATTTCTGCACCACCCGTATTTTTTTACGATTTGGCTGTCTGTCAGCCTACAAAGGCTTGGTTTTGTTTGCTGGAAATATTTAAGGAACTGAAAGACATTCCTTAAATAGAAGTTCGCGGTCGTCACCGCCTTTGTAGACTTTGCCAAGTTCTGAACCCATCTGTGGATAACAACGGATGCAGTGAGCTTTAGTTACCTCAGGCCAGTGTGACATCTGTTTCCAAAAAAAAGACTGAGAAAAGACTTACCTTCTGATGTTGTCTGTGTGGTCCAGAAAGAGCCAGTGCCACAAGTCGCTGTGGCCCTGGCTCATAAAGAACAAAAAGGACCTCACACGGGAGGTCTTCGAGAGGGCCGTCTCGTAAGCCCTGCCCGTTGTTTTGATTCCTGACTGAAAGTTCTGGTAGTCCAGGAGGTATTCCTCCATGGACTTGGGGAATTTGATGCCCTTTCCCCTCATCACTTCAAGTGGTGTGGTCTGGGCTGAGGAAGTGGTGGTGGGCGCAGGCGTGGGCAGGGGCGCAGGCGTGGGCAGGGGCGCAGGCGTGGGCAGGGGCGCAGGTGTGGGCAAGGGCGAAGGCGCAGGCGTGGGCGCGGGCACAGGCATGGGCGCGGGCGCAGGCGTGGGCGCAGGCGTGGGTGCAGGCGTGGGCTCGGACTCAGACAGGCCTGAGGTCGATGGCCCTGGGCCTCCGCTGGAGGCTGTGGACTAAAAAGACAGACACACACACAAACACATGTGTTAGCTTTTTGGACTCCCAGGCTCCCTAAAGGAAGTCAAATAACTTTGTGCAAAGTTCACTCACCCGCTGGCGGCGCTGCAGCCACCGGATTGTCCGCCGCATATTCGTCATCTCTGCTTTGCAGCTGTGGAAGAATAAAACATAATGTCACTATGCGGAGCAGTCTACATACTAACATGCTGAATTATTGTAACAAAGGACAATTACAAACCTCTTAAGCTGCTTGCGCAGCTCCTGGCACTCAGGGTTAGGGCATCCCTCCTCCTCCTCCTCCTGTTGAGGCTCGTCCTGCTGTTGAGGCTGGGCCTGACCCTCCACGACAGCCCCACCCTGCTCCTCCTGTACCTGGATGTCAATCGTTGTTGACATTGGCACAGCGGGGTTGGTGGCCCTCAATGCAGCCAGCAAGCTTTTGCCTTTTTGGGTTTTTAGCTTTTCCGAAAATTCACTCCGCCTTGCAGCGGAGAGCTCTGGGTGGCCGCGCTCTAGATGCCTATCCAGGCGTTTGCTGTGGTATGCACAGCCAGGGACAGGACAGGGCTCATCTCTGATGTTGATCCTGCCAGTGGCCATTTTCAGCAGTATGCTCCGTTCTTCGTTGTTATTGACCTCATGCCCATTGCGGAGGTGGTTAGTTAAGGCCCCGTACTGCCTTCCGCAAACAGGGCAGGTTGACATGCTCTTGGTTCTTGTCCTGTAAGCCACAATAACAAGCAGAAAGGAGGAAAACACTAATTACTATGCAGTTCATAGGTAACTACAACAAGTTATTATATTATGATATTATACAATAACTTATTATTTCACTGTGCATACATGTGCTATAAAATGTGTAATAAAATATCACATACATATTGACTATTATTCTACAACACATTGTAATTTCATTTTTGAAAAGTGCTAAAATATAAGAATATAAATGCAGACTGTTATTATATATGTTATTATACTATCATTACTACTGTACAACTTGCATTGTATTTTTTTCTGCCTAAAAGTCTAGGGCAAAATATGCTATACACACAGTAACCAGTACAAAGTAATTTTCCACTGCTGTCCAGGGAAGCTCTCTGTAACCTCGTTGTCACATGGCCCCTCACCCCCACAGAGAGTGAGCTGTGTTCACTTACACACACACACACACACACACACACACTCAACCCCTCCCCTCCCCACCCCCCTCTGTGCATCAGTATTGCACCTTAAACCAAAATACAAAGTTAGTGTAACTCATTATAACCTAAAGTGTTACAAAAACAACTTACATTGTCGATTTTTCTTCAAAAATGTTGAATGAAAACCGAATCCACAGCAGTAGTGACTGTTTTTTTCCAAAGTCTCCTCTGAACATGAAAAAAACAGAGAGTGAGCAGTCTTCACACACAGCATGGTTGCCCATCCCCCTGTCTCTTAACATTTGAGAACATAGTTAGTGTTTTTAGCAGAAAAGTGCTATATAAATGAGAGTATTATTGTTACGTCCTCCCACCACTAGGGGCACCGCCATATTTTTGTCTATCAATTGCTGCGCTTCTGTGTTCTCACCCAGGTGCAGCCCATGGATCCAGTTCCCATTTTCCCATTTAAGCCAGGGTGGCAGACTGGCTCGGTCTCTCTCTCCTGGGCTCCACCTGTGTTTTGCCTATTGTTTGCTATCTCCCATTTTGACCTTATTTCCCCATTTGTCTTTATTTTCCCTTTACCATCTTTTTGTATATATTAGATCTGTTAATTTGTAATAAAAACCCCTAGACCAACGAGCGCCCCTGACTGTTCTATCTGTCAGTGTTACAATTTTAACATCTGTTTGTAACATTTGAGGCCTCGTCCGAGATTCTAACATTTGGGACCTCGTCCTATCGAACCATTCCCCATAGTTTTTTTTCAAATTCTGTTTTGGGAGAGTTAGGCATTGGTGCAACGGGTAAGTAGCGCTTTTTGTTGGCTGATTGTGGTTGTGTGGCACTGTAAATAGGAAGCCGCCGGGTGGGCGTAGAGTCCACCACTTTTTTTTGTTAGTTTGTTGTTTTCGGTGGTAGCCCTTAGTCGGCCTGCTTCGGGGGTGCTGTATTTCATCCCACGAGTTTGCGGTTAAACCTCGCCTTTTAGGGGAACCACCAGAAGACTAGTGGTAAGGTTAATTTAGGTAAGTTTTCTTTTTCAGGTAAGCATTGAGGTTGCAGTGTCACGCATATCACGCAGTTTGTGCCTTGCCCGGTTGCTTTTGTGGCCTGCACTGTTTTTGTTTGTTACGGTGTAGTGCTACGGTGAGTGTTTTCTGGTTAGACTTTTGCTGCTTGTCGGGTTATAGCCCTTTTGTGTCTAACTTTCAGTCTCACCATTTAGTGCGTTTAGGTGTGGAGCACCCTTTTGATGGGGAGGGAGCTGTAGTCGTTTTAGGGGATTTTTTGTGACTACTGTTTTTGTGTCGTGTCTCGTGCTGTGCAGCCAGTGCGAGTCCACTTTTGTTACCGTAATGTCGTCAGCAGCGCAAATGTTTGCTGAAGATCCCACAGAGGATCGGTTTCATTGTCTTACCAAGGACCAGTTAATTGAAGTAGCTCAGCACTACGATGTAGAGCTGAGCGCTTCTGAGAAACGTTTAAAAACATCAGTAAAATCGGTGTTGCATCCGTTTTTAATTGAAAAAGGCGTTTTACCAGCTGTTAACTTGGCTGACACTATTCGGTTAAAAGAACTTTCAATTAAAGAAAAGGAAATCGATCTGCGTCGGGAGGAAATAAAAATGATGATGGCTGAGAACCAACTAAAATTGGGAACACTAGAAAGCGAGGCTGCTCGCGGTGGCATTGATTTAGCGACATCGGCATTTGATGTCACAAAATATGTTAAATTAGTGCCACCTTTTGTGGAAAAGGATGTTGATAATTTTTTCCCACATTTCGAGAAGGTAGCGCGCACTCTTCGATGGCCCAAGGATGTCTGGCCAATTTTAATTCAATCGGTTTTGACAGGTCACGCACAACAAATTTTCGTGTCACTGGACCAAAGTGCGGACTATGATGCAGTTAAAAATGCAATACTACGAGGATACCAACTAGTCCCTGAAGCGTATCGCCAAAAGTTTAGGCGCTCTAAAAAGTCGGACCAGCAAACCTTTGTCGAGTTCGCTCGCGAGAAAGAGTTACAATTTGATCGTTGGTGTACCGCTAGTGAGGTAAGAACTCAAGCTCAACTGCGTGAACTGATGCTTGTTGAGGAATTTAAAAACTGCCTCCCTCCTGCTGTTACCACCTTTCTCCACGAGCGTGAGGTTAAAACGTTACATCAAGCCGCGGTCCTGGCTGATGAGTATGCGCTAACGCATCGCCTAAGCTTTAGGGATAAACCTCGTTTAGAGTCAAAGCCTGTGTCTGGTGATTCGCCAACCTGTCACTATTGTAAAAGGCCTGGCCATTTAGTAGTTGACTGTGCTGTGTTGAAAAGAAAACACTCGAAATTAGACACCAAACCTGTGGGTTTAATTAAAACTTGTCCTTCTTCTCCCGCTTTCTCGGTTGTCACTAAGCATAAAACTGGTTACGAACCATTTCTTAGTGACGGCTTTGTTTCTCTGTCTGGTTGTAAACATCGTGTGCCTGTGCGTATACTGCGTGATACTGGTGCTGCTTTGTCTTTTGTGTTGGATGGGCTTTTGCCTCTGTCTGAGCACACGAAGACGGGCACTAGTGTCCTCGTTCGAGGAATTGAAATGGGGTCCGTAACGGTGCCACTACACCAAATTGAGCTCCACTCAAACCTTGTTACCGGTTGTGTGGCTGTTGGAGTTCGGGCAATGTTTCCAATGCCGGGGGTAACTTTTATCCTTGGCAATGACATCGCATTTGGTAATGTTTGGGCTAAGGACAAAGGTAATGTATTACCCCAGGTATCGGCCCCTGATTCCTCTGTTTTCCATGAGTGCGCACAGAAGCACCCAGATGCATTCCCTGCCTGCGCAGTAACTCGCGCTATGGCTAAAAACTCAGTTTCAGCGCAGCCTAAGCGCTCTTTGTCCTCCGACGTTGATTTAATTGGTTTATCTGACACCTTTCTTAAAATTGACAATTCAGGTAGTATTCCAACGCCTTCCATTCATCCTGTGAGTAAATTAAAGAAAGTCGACACTTCTCTGCATTTTTCTCGTAAACAGTTAATCTCTGCTCAAAACGCTGATCCTACACTTGCTCCTCTGTTGCAGCTTGCATCTTCGGATGCTGACATTGATAAAGAGCCTCAGTGTTTGTTTTTCAGAGATGGGGTGTTGATGAGAAAATGGAGACCTTGTAATGTCCCGAACACAGGGAATGTTCGCCTCCAAATTGTGCTGCCTAGTATTTATCGAGATAAAGTCTTAAGTGTAGCTCACGATGGGTTAGCTGGACATCTGGGTATAACAAGAACTTTGCATCGCATCACTCAACATTTTTACTGGCCACGTATCAGGCAAAATGTCATCCGGTTTTGCAAGACGTGTAGTGTTTGTCAGTTAGCTGGCAAACCTAACCAAGTAATTCCACCGGCTTCCTTGTATCCTATTCCTGTCATCGGACAGCCGTTTGACACTGTTATTGTTGATATTGTGGGTCCCCTTATTCGTGCAAAGGGTGGGTACCAGTATTTACTAACGTTGATGTGCGCTGCAACTCATTTCCCAGAGGCTATTCCTCTGCGCACAATTACTGCCAACGTTGTGCTTAAAGAGCTCATTAAGTTCTTTTCACTATTTGGCCTGCCTAAAGTCATTCAAACAGACCGTGGGTCAAATTTCACTTCTCGTTTATTTGCACGTGTGTTAAAACAACTACACATACAGCACAATCTGTCCAGCGCATTTCACCCCCAGAGCCAGGGTGCGCTTGAGCGTTTCCACCAAACCTTGAAAAGCATGCTTCGTAAGTATTGCTTAGAGACTGGTAAGGATTGGGCTGAAGCCGTACCCTGGTTGTTGTTCGCATGTAGAGAAGTCGTGCAAGAGTCTTTGGGTTTTAGTCCGGCTGACCTCGTTTTCGCTCACACTCCGCGAGGGCCACTATCTGTCATTAAGGAGCAATGCTTTAGTGACTCACCCAAAACGATACTCTCGCACATGACGGACTTTCGTGAACGCTTGCATAGAGCCTGTGACTTTGCTAGGGGGCATCTCGAACAGGCTCAATGCAAGATGAAAGCGTGGTATGACCGTAAGGCGGTGGATCGTCACTTTGCCGTAGGCGACAAAGTGTTAATGCTGCTACCTGTCCCTGGATCGGCTTTGCAGGCTCGTTTTACCGGTCCTTATGAAATACTGGACAAAGTGTCTGATCGGGATTACCTGATCGCAACTCCAGACCGTAGGCGTCAGAAACGTGTGTGCCATGTTAACATGTTAAAACCATTTTATGAGCGTGATGACCCCTCCTGTTCTCCTGCGCTATCTGTTTCGCAGCCACCTTCTGACTCGGCGCTGTCAACTGGCGTGGTGCTGATTTCTCCAGTAGTTGAGGCGGACGAGTATGTTGATGGCCCGTGCCGTGCAGTTGTAGAGGGGCGTTTAAATAACACCGCTATGATCTCTGCGCTCGACTCTCACCTTCCTCATCTGTCTCCATCGGAGAGAGCTGACATAATAGAAATTGTCCATCAGTTTCCTCAGTTGTTCGGTGATGTGCCAAAACAAACGCATGTCCTTCAACATGATATTGATGTCGGCTCCGCGGTACCAATTAAACAACATCCATACCGTGTTAACGTTGCAAAGAGGGAGATTTTGAGGAAGGAGGTAGAGTATATGTTGGCAAATGGTATTGCTGAACCTACTATGAGTCCCTGGAGTTCTCCCTGTCTTCTTGTTGCGAAGCCCGATCACACTTTTCGGTTTTGCACTGATTACCGCCGTGTCAATGCAGTCACTGTACCTGATTGTTATCCACTACCGAGATTGGATGACTGCATTGACCGGGTGGGTTCAGCTGTTTTTGTAAGTAAATTTGACCTGCTTAAAGGTTACTGGCAAATCCCATTAACTCCGCGGGCCAAGGAAATTTCTGCTTTTGTGACGCCAGATAACTTTTTGTCATATCGCGTTATGGCTTTCGGCATGCGTAATGCTCCTGCCAGCTTTCAACGGCTGATTAATACGGTGCTGTCTGGCATGCAGAATTGTGAGGCCTATTTAGATGACGTTGTTTTGCATAGCTCTGACTGGCCCAGTCACCTTCTCCAAATTCGAGAATTATTCCATCGTCTCTCGTCTGCCTGTCTGACCATTAACTTGGCCAAATGTGAATTTGGGAAGGCGACTGTAACTTATCTCGGCCGCTTGGTGGGAGGGGGTATGGTGCGTCCGTTAGATGCAAAAATTGCAGCTATTTGTAATTTTCCTGCCCCTGCTGATCGCCGCGAGTTGCGTCGTTTCCTTGGCATGGCTGGCTATTACCGTGCGTTTTGTAACAACTTTTCCACGGTAGTAGCGCCATTGACGGATTTGCTAAGTCCTAAAGTTTCGTACACCTGGTCACAGCAGTGTAGTAAGGCTTTTGAAAATGTCAAGTCGCTTTTGATTTCTGCTCCGGTTTTGAGCGCGCCTGACTTTTCTAAACCCTTCTCTCTTGCTGTTGACGCGTGTGACTATGGTGCCGGTGCTGTCCTCCTCCAGCTCGGCGCTGACGGTGTTGACCATCCTGTCTGTTATTTCTCGAAGAAATTCAGTCCTCCGCAGCGCTCATATTCCACCATTGAGAAGGAGGCACTTGCCCTAGTCCTCGCTGTACAACAATTTGAGGTGTATCTCGGTGCCTCCCAAAATGTGGTCGTATACACCGATCATGACCCGCTTAAATTTTTGGCTCGTATGCGTAATGCCAATCAGCGGCTCATGCGGTGGTCTTTGATCTTGCAACCTTTCAACCTGCAGATCAAACACATTCGCGGTACCGACAACGTCATTGCTGGCGCTCTGTCCAGGGTGCCTTAGTTCTGTTCATGTTTACGGTAATTCCGTAATTTTTGTTTGTCTTCATTATTGTCATTTGTGTTTATATGTATACGTACATATACTGTGCCTTCTTTTGTTGGGCTGTGCTTTTTCTACACTGGTGTGTGGAAGGTGCAGCCTGTTCACTGTTTGTCCACTGTTAGGTCAGTTTTGCTCATAACTGCTCTAACGTGGTGTATGTTTGAGTTTGTTATGGAGACGGTGTCACCATCTTGGTGAGGAGGTGTTACGTCCTCCCACCACTAGGGGCACCGCCATATTTTTGTCTATCAATTGCTGCGCTTCTGTGTTCTCACCCAGGTGCAGCCCATGGATCCAGTTCCCATTTTCCCATTTAAGCCAGGGTGGCAGACTGGCTCGGTCTCTCTCTCCTGGGCTCCACCTGTGTTTTGCCTATTGTTTGCTATCTCCCATTTTGACCTTATTTCCCCATTTGTCTTTATTTTCCCTTTACCATCTTTTTGTATATATTAGATCTGTTAATTTGTAATAAAAACCCCTAGACCAACGAGTGCCCCTGACTGTTCTATCTGTCAGTGTTACAATTTTAACATCTGTTTGTAACAATTATATATATTTATATATGTATTGTTATTATCTTATTACCACTGCTATTCAGAACATCGAGCTTGCATGCAAAAGCAACTTACACTGTATTTTTTTAACAAAATGGAAATGGTAATAACATTCACTAAATAGTTCATTTTTTTGCACAAACTTTTCAACATACAAAGTTAGTGTAACTCATTATAACTTAAAGTGTTACAAAAACAACTTACATTGGAGATTTTCCTCCCAAATGTTGAATGAAAGCAGAGAGTTCAAAGCAAGACAGGTCTCAGCAAACTTATCCACTCGAAATCAAGTCTGGTTGTGGGAGAGAAGTGGGAGAGAAGTGGGTGGGAGAGAAGTGGGCAAGCTTTTCACACACACACACACACACTCAGCCCCTCCCCACCCCCCTCTGTGCATCAGCATTTCACCTTAAAGCACCTTCATATCTTAAACTGTATGCCTTTACTTACACATTGTAATTTCATTTTTGAAAAGTGCTAAAATATAAATACATTCATATGACTGCTCTTTTTCAAAGTCTCCTCTGATCATCAAAAAAACAGAGACTGAGCAGTCTTCACACATTACATAGTTGTTACAACCCATCCCCCTGTGTCTCTTAACATTTCAGAACACACACACACTCTTGACAACAATTTGTTTTTAAGCAGAAAAGTGCTATATAAATAAGACTATTATATATATTTATATATGTATTGTTATTATCTTATTACTACTGCTATTCAGAACATCAAGGTTGCATGCAAAAGCAACTTGCATTGTATTTTTTTAACAAAATGGAAATGGTAATAACATTCACTAAATAGTTCATTTTTTTGCACAAACTTTTCAACATACAAAGTTAGTGTAACTCATTATAACTTAAAGTGTTACAAAAACAACTTACATTGGAGATTTCCCTCCCAAATGTTGAATGAAAGCAGAGAGTTCAAAGCAAGACAGGTCTCAGCAAACTTATCCACTCGAAATCAAGTCTGGTTGTGGGAGAGAAGTGGGAGAGAAGTGGGTGGGAGAGAAGTGGGTAAGCTTTTCACACACACACACACACACACACACACACACACACACACACACACACACACTCAGCCCCTCCCCACCCCCCTCTGTGCATCAGCATTTCACCTTAAAGCACCTTCATATCTTAAATTGTATGCCTTTACTTACACATTGTAATTTCATTTTTGAAAAGTGCTAAAATATAAATACATTCATATGACTGCTCTTTTTCAAAGTCTCCTCTGATCATCAAAAAAACAGAGACTGAGCAGTCTTCACACATTACATAGTTGTTACAACCCATCCCCCTGTGTCTCTTAACATTTCAGAACACACACACACTCTTGACAACAATTTGTTTTTAAGCAGAAAAGTGCTATATAAATAAGACTATTATATATATTTATATATGTATTGTTATTATCTTATTACTACTGCTATTCAGAACATCAAGGTTGCATGCAAAAGCAACTTACATTGTATTTTTTTAACAAAATGGAAATGGTAATACCATTCACTAAATAGTTCATTTTTTGCACAAACTTTTCAACATACAAAGTTAGTGTAACTCATTATAACTTAAAGTGTTACAAAAACAACTTACATTGGAAATTTTCCTCCCAAATGTTGAATGAAAGCAGAGAGTTCAAAGCAAGACAGGTCTCAGCAAACTTATCCACTCGAAATCAAGTCTGATTGTGGGACACAAGCAGGAAAGCCTCACACACACACACTCAACCCCTCCCCCCTTGCACACATTTACATACTGACCTCATCGATGACACTTTCCTGTCCTGTCCTTCCCAGTCATCAGTCACATGCCAAAAAAAGGGGTTGGACTGAGGGCAGCAGTGGTGTTGTGGTTAGCTGCTTGGTTTGCAGATTAAGGGGTTGCAGGTTCGAAACCTACCCGGTGACATTTGGGCACACAAGACTGATGTTTGGGTAATGACATTTGGAAACATAACTGACATTTGGAATACTATTGGCAATGTGACCGCGGGGGCCAGCCGTGAATAGGTGTAACGGAGTGACAGCCA
Source organism: Setipinna tenuifilis (assembly GCA_030347295.1). Lineage (NCBI taxonomy): Eukaryota > Metazoa > Chordata > Actinopteri > Clupeiformes > Engraulidae > Setipinna > Setipinna tenuifilis. The sequence goes on from CM059284.1 coordinate 30,450,275, forward strand.
ATCAAATTGAAGCTTTCCCTTGGTTTTTTATTTTTTTCTGCATATCGTAAAATGTCTGAATTTCCCTGCAACTGCGCGGGTTCGAATCCCGTCAGGAGCACTACAAAAACGTGGAAAATATAACAGGTGGAGATTGGAAACAATCAGTCTTTACAGTTTTATTGCAACTGTAATGGTGAAATGCTTTTGGCAATGTAGTTTGCATTGTAAAGTAAGACATTGATGTTTTTAATGTTTTGAATGATCAGTATCATCTGTGAAGATTTACAGTATAATGAACTTTTTCCCCAGCAATAAATGTGTACTGTTATAGTAGTATAATGAAGTTGGAAATTGGACAGAATTGAATTGATTATCATATAATAACCAGAGAAAAGACGGTATGTAAATTTACAAAGATTGATTTTATTGAAGAACATAAAAAACAAAGACAACGTATAGATAAATAACAATAACAACAAAAACAGGAAAAAGAGAATGAAATGTAAAAAACATAGAAAGTATAAAGGCAGCAGTAGTAATAAAAAGAAATATATACAAATATATAAATATATAAAAGGGCAAACAGGGCAATCAATGTACAATAATCATATATCATATATATCATATATAAACCAGGTCTTCCGACAGACCTTGCAGGTGAGTCGTGAAGACAATATATAATACTGGCCACTGGTGCCAACAATGACACGAGGCCTCCCAACACCAGACGAGACCACCTGGAAAGGCACAGTAAGGTAAGTTCCTATAGCACAGTTTACACTGCACATATAATACATACACAAATGTCGGTGTGCTATAACTAATCATTTTGAAAGTATCATTTAAAGGAGTCTTCACCTGTGGATGCAGACAGCCATGGAGACACGGCAGGACGTAATTGTTCCTCAACCTGGCCATGATGCTGTTTTCAGGCTTCCAAATAAAAAAGGGGTGGAGCTGGAAAAAGTTGGGGGAGGGAAGCTCTGCCACAGTGTCAATGAGCTCAGGTTGAGGAGGATGACGCCACAGAGAAACGGTGTTGCCTGGAATTCGCACTGGACGTGACCCAGGCCACAGCCCAAGACTCTCAAGCTCGGTCTTCATCCACTGCTTCTGTGGATGAGAGCAACTCCAGTTGCTAACATCATAGTCACGCCCAGGCAGAGGTACAGGAGCAGGTGGCTTAGCTGGGATAAAGAACAAATAGTACAACAAACAAGCAATTACTGCACTGATACTTGTAAATCAGTTACTGGAATAAATACAATGATTGAAGCAGGTCAGTGTCATTACTTGAATAAACTTCTATATATTTTCTACATACAGATGTACATGTTCTACATACCATCCCCCCCTCTATGCTGGCCACTGGGCCCAGGTGTTTTAGGTGTGGAGGGAAGTGCAGCACTTATGCTGGGTCCTGGAAAGAAGTGCAGTCCCAATCTTATACATTTGTACTTCAAACATGACATGAAAAAAAATGAAAAATGAATGACTCAGCTACGCACCAAGAAGGTGGGCCACATATAAATACACACGTACCTTGGGCTGACTCAGGCCTCTGAGTGGCTGTTGGACCCGCGGTCTTCTTCACCAGGAACGCCAGCTCTGGAGGAAGGGGCACAGGAGTCTTCTTCCTCACAGATGGTGGGGCTGGAACTATACAGTCAAGCAAATAAACCAATTTATGTCAATCATTATTTATGGTACTGAATGGAAAAATAAAACATTGAAATATGTGATGACATGGTTCTTACCATCAACTGGGGATGCCCGCAGTGTGGAAACAGTCTGGACAGTTTTGGGTCTGGACAGTGTCGCAGATGGAACTACAACAGACAAAATGTTTAGTCATTTCAGGGTTCACAATTCATGCATGCGTTCGTGTTAGTACAACCATAGGTAGAGATCCTGACTTAAGGAAGTAAAAAGCCTGGCACGCATTTTATCCAACCAATTTCTGAACCAGCTGACCCTCATAAGCACACATATCTTCATATAAGTGCAGAGGCAAAAGGAATACATGGCAGGCTTTTTTTCTTGTCCTTTCTGAAGCTAGAATCTCTACTTTGTTAATAACTGAACAAGATAAGAACTGAACAACAGTCATCATTTTACACCCCCTTATTGTCACAAATATAAATAGAGTGTAAGACATCCTCTCGCAAATTTAGAAACCGTCTGTGTTTGACCCACCTTCCAGATTTACTACCATATTATTTATTATATTTATTGGACTGTGATAAGGAGGAGTAGCAATATGACTGACCAAAAAAGTGTTTGTACCCACCTCATTTGTTATGACATGGGTACGTAGAATAAAAAATACATACTCACCCTCATCGTGGAATCAGTTCATCATGGCAGGGATTCATGGTCCCTTTGAGAGTTAGTTCATCATGGCAGGGATTCATGGTCCCTTTGAGAGTTAGTTCATCATGGCAGGGATTCATGGTCCCTTTGAGAGTAAGTTCATCATGGCAGGGATAAATTCATGGTCCCTTTGAGGCAATTCATCATGGGAGGGGTGAACTCATGGTCCCCGAACACAAAGAACAGAACAAAAGTTAAGGTCCAGTTTGGAGCGCAATTCATCATGTAAAGAATTGCATCCGGCCCTGAGACCCTTTTTAGTTTAAAACCTGTCTTTGTGCGGGATGACACTCCTGGTGACACCACTGGCATGGCAGGTGCTGCTGCAGGTCCTGCTACTGGCACCACACCTGCTTACCCAAAACGGAGAAAGACAAACAGGGGACACGTCAAACACAAGACAGTAATTTAAACAAAATGTTGTGATGAATAATTTTGATTTTCATTCTGTGTAACAACAGTGTACTTACCACTCTGCACTTGCAGCTTAGACGGTGACATGCTGAGCATCGCCCTCTCCAGCTCCTCATCCTCGTCCATCACTGTGGCACAAACAAGATCAGAATAAATTAAATATCTCACACCATGTGAATGGCCATATAGATATGTTAAAAAATCATGCCTCTTTTGGTTATGTGTATATGATAACACCCCAATACATACAATTGTGTACAAATGTAGCAACTTACCTGGGGCTTTAGCTGCAGTGCCTGGGGGATCCTCTTTCTGCTGTCTTTTTCGCAGGTACTGCTGCAGCTTGAACATCCGAGTCCCTGGGGCGCAGTTCTGCTGAAGGATGAAGCCTGCATATCCATCAGCTCTACTGTCCCAAATCTCCTTCCAAGTGCTTTTAGCACGGGACCCAAAGCCAACCAGCTGGTCATCTTCTGACGAGGCCACAGCAGCACCCACCCTACTAGCCTCATAGGCTAGGACACCCTGAATTTCTCGGAAAGTCTGAGCGTATCTAACAAAGGATTGGAGGCTGTCCTTACCATGGCCCTCACCCATAGTAATACCTGCAGCCTCCTCTTTGTCAAGGCTCTTGATCAGGTATAAGGTGTACCCAACATCATTTTGTAAGAGCCACCTAAATACCTTCCCTTTATACTTTCCAAACTGCAGGACATAGTCGCCCAGCACCTCCATCCTATCTGAGGCATCCCCTCCTCGCCGGCGGACCTCAGCCAGAGCATTCTGGTGTACCTGGTCCTCCTTTATGGGTGCAGACCGGTCCTGCAGTGCAGGGTTGTCCTTTATGCGCCTGGCTTCAGCAGACGGGTCCTGGAGAAGAAATCCCCGTGGTCCCTTGCGGAACACCACAGTCATTCTCCCAGGGTAGAACATCACCTTCTTTTGCATATTGATCTACCAAAACAGGTTATAAAAAATTACAATTTTTTTTTCAAATCATTGTCAAAGAAATACTTATTTATCTGCCATTTCTCAAGTCTTACAGCTATGCCCTGATTTCTAAACTTTAGTCAGAGAGATGAAAGGCAGAAAAAGACAATAGTTTTTCACACTCAAGATTCTTATCTGTGCGCCTGCTGAGAGGGCCTGCTGAGAGGGCTAGAAACGGTGCCGAATGTCTGCCTGTCTAGGTGTTACAATAGAGGGGGAGGTGGGGCACTTAAGGAGTGGAAAAACACTGTGTGTGTGCGTGTGTGTGTGTGTGAGAGTGTGTGTGTGTGTGTGTGTGTGTGTGTGTGTGTGTGTGTGTGTGTGTGCGTGTGTGTGTGTCTGTGTGAGAGAGATGTGAAGGGGCATGTAGAAATAAATGTATGTTCAAACAACATATCTGCTCTTGTCAGATGTCAACTTTCCATTCTCATTCTCCACCAGAGAACATAGCCAAATACCTTTATTATACATGAATATAGAGGTATTTTGTAGAAGACATCTATCTCTTTATCTACCTAATTATCTAAAGACAGATGTTATAGATGTTGATATATACATATAAAGGCATACATTACATTTAAATATAGATATATGAAGACGACACTACACAATCATTGTCAGAAAGAATACAGCACCAACTTGTAAAGTACTCTCTACTTGGATACAAAGTATCCAGCCATGTAAATCAAGCGATGCTGAGGTGAACTGAGGTCACGCAGCGCAACAGCGGGAGCTTTACTACTACGAACAAGCGACGCCATCAGAAACATAACGACAAGATTTCACCCGATCCTGAAATGAAAACTACATAGCTCAACATAAAATATAGTCATGTTTATTCATGACCGTATACGCTATTTCACAAAAGCCCCTTAATTTTAAGAAGCCCCCCGTTGGGCGAAGCTAGCCAACGAACACAAAACATCTGTATCAGTATCTCACTGACAAGATATCATCACTCTACAACACGAAGACTAGACACATTATCAATGAATTTGTTCGTGTTCATTCATAATTTGCCACGTTATGACACAAAACATCTAAACGAAAAGCCGGTCGACTTTGCAACACTGAATTGCAAGATTAGCAACGAACTGCAAAAGTCAATATAAACGGAAAAACGATTAAGTAGACACGGCGACATTACTTTGTTTTCACGTGGTTTAAAATCTTACCTTGAATCAAAGAAGAACACAGAGTGGAAATCGTAGACTGTACGGTTGAAATCGTAGCAGAGTAGCTGTCCCGTATCCAGATGCAGTCGAGAGTGAGTGACTTTTAAAAGAGTGCGCCTCTTTATCAAACTCGGAACAGCGCCAAAAATGCGTAGAGGCCAAAAATATATTGCATCCGTAGTGGTTTAGGACTACCATTGAAAATGAATGGGAAACGGTTTAGGGCCGTTTAGCTAAACTTTCCCCGCCTGTAATATGTCACTTATGGGACATTTGGGCATACAGGACATGGGAAAGGACATTGGAACATAACTGATTTCTGCTGCTGCCAGTGGTGCTGCGGTCTGCAGATCATGGGGTTGATGATGGGGAACTGACTTCTGTTAGTGCCTGGCAGCAGTGGTGCTGCGGTTAGCTGCTAGGTCAGCAGATCATGGGGTTGCAGGTTCAAATCCAACCTGACCCAGTATGTCTATGTCCAATTTTGGTAAGGATATTATGGAACATAACTCACATTTGGGGATGGGACATTTGTCATACTGTGACTTATGATACTTGTCACTTATGTAGCTGCATGGTCTGCAGACTGTGGGATTGCAGGTTCAAATCCCACCCGACACAGTAGGTCTCTTTTTTTGGACATTTGGCATACATAACTGACATTTGGGTAAGGACATTTGGGAACATCACTGCCATTTGGGGACGGGACATTTGTCATACTGTGACTTATGTGACTTGTCACTTATGTAATATGTCACTTATGGGACATTTGGGCATACTAGACTGACCTTAACATTACTGACTTCTGTTATTACCTGGCAGTAGTGATGTTGTGGTTAGCTGCTCGGTCTGCAGACTGTGGGATTGCAGGTTCAAATCCCACCCGACACAGTAGATCTTTTTTTTTGGACATTTGGCATACATAACTGACATTTGGGTAGGGACATTTGGGATAAGTCCCAGTTGAATTATTTATTCATATCTGCTGACATTTGGGAAAATAACTGACATTTGGATTCAACTGGGACTTAGGGACGTTTGGGATACACCCGTCCCAAATGTCAGTTGTGTTCCCAATTGTCAGTAGATATAAATAAATAATGCAGCTGGCACTTAGGAAATTTTGGGATACACCTGTTCCAAATGTCAGTTGTGTTCCCAATTGTCAGCAGACATAAATAAATAATGCAGCTGGGACTTAGGGAATTTTGGGATACACCCGTCCCAAATGTCAGTTACGTTCCCAACTGTCAGCAGATATGAATAAATAATGCAGCTGGGACTTAGGGAATTTTGGGATACACCCGTCCCAAATGTCAGTTGTGTTCCCAAATGGCTTTACCCAATTGTCAGTCATGTATGCCAAATGTCCTAATGCCAAATGTCAGTTGTGTTCCCAAATGGCTTTACCCAATTGTCAGTCATGTATGCCAAATGTCCTTATGCCAAATGTCAGTTGTGTTCCCAAATGGCTTTACCCAATTGTCAGTCATGTATGCCAAATGTCCCTTCCCCAAATGTCAGTCATGTT
>CM059284.1:30464239-30469135 GCA_030347295.1 Setipinna tenuifilis
AATCGGGCTTAACCGGCGAATCAGGTCGGTGACTGGAGCTCTACCGTGAGCTCCAGAGGGCAGGGGACACTGCCAGAAGCGTATCCGGGAAAAGCGCTCGAAATCGGGCTTAACCGGCGAATCAGGTCGGTTACCTCCGGAGCTCCGGAGGACAGGGGGGCATTGCCACAAGAGTGTCCGAGGAAAGGCGCTCGAAATCGGACACGGCCGGCGAGGGAGGTCGGTGACCGGCTGGTTCTCCACGACCCGCAAATAAGTTGCCGGATGGAGCCACCATACCCTCCTAGTCGCACTGGGGCAACTCCCAGCTCTTCACCCTGGGCATAAGTTCACTTAAAAACGTGGTCCTCGATTTCGCGCCGGTGGTTCCTACGAAAACCTGGTTTTTGGTACTCTCCAGGGGTAGGGGGAGGTCTCAGAACAAGGCCGACGAAGAGCACTCTTCGTCGGACTGACTTGGCGGCATGAACACCCTGGTCGGGCAGCAAGTCGGCACTGTTAAATAAATAAATAAGGACTTAGAAAAATTTCAGGCTCATTCTCAGACCTCCAGAGGAGGGGGAAGACGGCCGAACCATGCCCGGGAAGGGTGCTTGTGGCCGGCCAGGGGCCGGGGGGTCATGGGGGGTCCCTCCCTGGAAGTGTCGCCCCCTTGTGGCCGCGTTCAAAAATACATCTGGAGGCGCCATCAAGTGGCCGAATGAAGAATTACATCAAAAAAAAAAAAAGGAAAAGACTGCCAATGAATAAAAACCCTTTTAAACCACTTTAACTTGACATTTTTAAATAAAACAAAATACTAAAAATCACTAAAAAATAAAATACACCATAATATCAAATAATATTACACAAAATGTGTTGCATTTACCCAGTTTGCCCACACATTATAGTTTAAACATTGCAAAAAAATCTATAGGATGATATTGGCGTGTATGAAAGTGTTCCAAATGACCCGATATGTACCTAAGGCTATAATACAACTTGATTTAAAATAATATTACACAAAATAAGTGTGAAATGTGTAGCATTGAGCCTTTTTAACAGCCTAGATGCTGACAAACCAAGTATAGGATGATATTGGCGTGTATGAAAGTGTTCCAAATGACATGAAATACTCTAATACAACTTGATTTAAAATAATAATACACAAAATAAGTATGAAATGTGTAGCATTGAGCCTTTTTTACAGCCTAGATGCTGACAAACCAAGTATAGGATGATATTGGCATGTATGAAAGTGTTCCAAATGACATGAAATACTCTAATACAACTTGATTTAAAATAATAATACACAAAATAAGTATGAAATGTGTAGCATTGAGCCTCCTTTACAGCCTAGATCCTGACAAACCAAGTATAGGATGATATTGGCATGTATGAAAGTGTTCCAAATGACATGAAATACTCTAATACAACTTGATTTAAAATAATAATACACGAAATAAGTATGAAATGTGTAGCATTGAGCCTCCTTTACAGCCTAAATGCTGACAAACCAAGTATAGGATGATATTGGCGTGTATGAAAGTGTTCCAAATGACATGAAATAGTATAATACAAGTTAATTTCAAATAATCTTACACAAAATGTGTGCCATTGGGTCTCCTTGTGTATCACATTACAGCCTAAATGCTGACAAACCAAGTATAGGATGATATTGGCGTGTATGAAAGTGTTCCAAATGACATGAAATAGTATAATACAAGTTAATTTCAAATAATCTTACACAAAATGTGTAGCATTGGGCCTATTTGTGTAACACCTTACAGCCTAAATGCTGACATACCAAGTATAGGATGATATTGGCGTGTATGAAAGTGTTCCAAATGACATGAAATACTCTAATACAAGTTCATTTCAAATAATCTTACACAAAATGTGTAGCATTGGGCCTATTTGTGTAACACATTACAGCCTAAATGCTGACAAACCAAGTATAGGATGATATTGGCGTGTATGAAAGTGTTCCAAATGACATGAAATAGTATAATACAAGTTAATTTCAAATAATCTTACACAAAATGTGTGCCATTGGGTCTCCTTGTGTATCACATTACAGCCTAAATGCTGACAAACCAAGTATAGGATGATATTGGCGTGTATGAAAGTGTTCCAAATGACATGAAATAGTATAATACAAGTTCATTTCAAATAATCTTACACAAAATGTGTGCCATTGGGTCTCCTTGTGTATCACATTACAGCCTAAATGCTGACAAACCAAGTATAGGATGATATTGGCGTGTATGAAAGTGTTCCAAATGACATGAAATAGTATAATACAAGTTAATTTCAAATAATCTTACACAAAATGTGTAGCATTGGGCCTATTTGTGTAACACATTACAGCCTAAATGCTGACAAACCAAGTATAGGATGATATTGGCGTGTATGAAAGTGTTCCAAATGACATGAAATAGTATAATACAAGTTCATTTCAAATAATCTTACACAAAATGTGTGCCATTGGGTCTCCTTGTGTATCACATTACAGCCTAAATGCTGACAAACCAAGTATAGGATGATATTGGCGTGTATGAAAGTGTTCCAAATGACATGAAATAGTATAATACAAGTTAATTTCAAATAATCTTACACAAAATGTGTAGCATTGGGCCTATTTGTGTAACACCTTACAGCCTAAATGCTGACATACCAAGTATAGGATGATATTGGCGTGTATGAAAGTGTTCCAAATGACATGAAATACTCTAATACAAGTTCATTTCAAATAATCTTACACAAAATGTGTAGCATTGGGCCTATTTGTGTAACACATTACAGCCTAAATGCTGACAAACCAAGTATAGGATGATATTGGCGTGTATGAAAGTGTTCCAAATGACATGAAATAGTATAATACAAGTTAATTTCAAATAATCTTACACAAAATGTGTGCCATTGGGTCTCCTTGTGTATCACATTACAGCCTAAATGCTGACAAACCAAGTATAGGATGATATTGGCGTGTATGAAAGTGTTCCAAATGACATGAAATAGTATAATACAAGTTCATTTCAAATAATCTTACACAAAATGTGTGCCATTGGGTCTCCTTGTGTATCACATTACAGCCTAAATGCTGACAAACCAAGTATAGGATGATATTGGCGTGTATGAAAGTGTTCCAAATGACATGAAATAGTATAATACAAGTTAATTTCAAATAATCTTACACAAAATGTGTAGCATTGGGCCTATTTGTGTAACACATTACAGCCTAAATGCTGACAAACCAAGTATAGGATGATATTGGCGTGTATGAAAGTGTTCCAAATGACATGAAATAGTATAATACAAGTTCATTTCAAATAATCTTACACAAAATGTGTGCCATTGGGTCTCCTTGTGTATCACATTACAGCCTAAATGCTGACAAACCAAGTATAGGATGATATTGGCGTGTATGAAAGTGTTCCAAATGACATGAAATAGTATAATACAAGTTAATTTCAAATAATCTTACACAAAATGTGTAGCATTGGGCCTATTTGTGTAACACATTACAGCCTAAATGCTGACAAACCAAGTATAGGATGACATTGGCATGTATGAAAGTGTTCCAAATGACATGAAATACTCTAATACAACTTGATTTAAAATAATAATACACAAAATAAGTATGAAATGTGTAGCATTGAGCCTCCTTTACAGCCTAAATGCTGACAAACCAAGTATAGGATGATATTGGCGTGTATGAAAGTGTTCCAAATGACATGAAATACTATAATACAACTTATTTTAAAAGAATAATACACAAAATAAGTATGAAATGTGTAGCACTGAGCCTCCTTTACAGCCTAAATGCTGACAAACCAAGTATTGGATGATTTTGGCGTGTATGAAAGTGTTCCAAATGACATGAAATAGTATCATACAAGTTAATATCAAATAATCTTACACAAAATGTGTAGCATTGGGCCTATTTGTGTAACACATTACAGCCTAAATGCTGACAAACCAAGTATAGGATGATATTGGTATGTATGAAAGTGTTCCAAATGACATGAAATACTCTAATACAAGTTCATTTCAAATAATCTTACACAAAATGTGTAGCATTGGGCCTATTTGTGTAACACATTACAGCCTAAATGCTGACAAACCAAGTATAGGATGATATTGGCGTGTATGAAAGTGTTCCAAATGACATGAAATACTCTAATACAAGTTCATTTCAAATAATCTTACACAAAATGTGTAGCATTGGGCCTATTTGTGTAACACATTACAGCCTAAATGCTGACAAACCAAGTATAGGATGATATTGGCGTGTATGAAAGTGTTCCAAATGACATGAAATAGTATAATACAAGTTAATTTCAAATAATCTTACACAAAATGTGTGCCATTGGGTCTCCTTGTGTATCACATTACAGCCTAAATGCTGACAAACCAAGTATAGGATGATGTTGGCGTGTATGAAAGTGTTCCAAATGACACGAAATAGTATAATACAAGTTAATTTCAAATGATATTACACAAAAAAATGTGTAGCATTTACACAGCCTGTGTAAGGCATTACACAAGCTTTGCTTGACCCTGCACAAATGAGGCCTGGCCCCCAGCTAGTGTACCCACATGAAGGCACCTTCTGTTAGGGGCCTGACCTTACCACAGCACTGGGCCTTAGCTTGACCCTCCACTAATGACCCCTGACACCCAGCTAGTTGGCCCACATTAAGGACACATGCATGGGGCCTTGTGTTTTGAAAGCCCGGCATTACCACAGCACTGGGCCTTTGCTTGGCCCTCCACAAATGACCCCTGACCCCCAGCTAGGTTACCCACATGAAGCCCACATCCAGGGGCTTTCTGTTAAAAGCCTGGCCTTACCACAGCACTGGGCCTTTGCTTGGCCCTCCACCAAATGACCCCTGACCCCCAGCTAGGTTA
>CM059285.1:2059503-2282003 GCA_030347295.1 Setipinna tenuifilis
TTTAATCTGTCCAATTACAGGACTTTATGTGCAGTGCTTGTCAACAAAAGTGTTCAAGGTTTTCCAACTGTGTCAGGAGCCAAACTTGTCTATTAGACAGACATTCCTCATAATTCTCACCTGTACTTTTGTCGTGGTGCAGTTGGGAACCTGGTATCTGATCTCATTAGCCGTCGTGTGAGATTTGGGAAGCAGGTATGGGTAGGACAGAGATCTGTACTTGGGTTTTACAAGCTGGAGAAAACAAAGCCAGATGGCGCATTGCCAAACAATTCCAAAATTATACCCTCCTCCTTTTAAAGACCACAGATGTAACTGTGCCATGAAATACAACCCAAAAGCATTGATGTAATAGCTATTTATAAAACAGAGGATAGGGAACATTACAGTTGTTGCAGTATCTGTGGCAGAAATACATTTTCCAGCACATATTTCTGAAACCAGAGGCCCTAACCTTGGTGAAGTTCCAGCGCTGGATGAAGTGTCTGGCGACATCTCGTGCTGCCCTTCCGTGAACCACTGAGGCAATGTCATGCCAAGGCATTCTGGGAGTCATGTGCCTGTCGATGAAGTCTGTGTGGGGAAAAGCTGGCGTTTTATTTGAAGTCACCCATTTATTCACCCTTTCTATTAAGTCCTGTGATTATTTTTTTACTGAAGAAAAACCAAGGCACTGGCTGGAAGTACAAGCTCACCATCAAACGGCTTGTCAAGTTGGATCCAGTCTTTGTGGACAAAGTTGCAGTAGTCTTTTCCGTGCCAGAAGCGGGTATTGCCAAGAAGCCCCACAACATCAGCCTGTGTGTTCTGAGCAGATGCTGCAGCTATGGAAAAACAAAAGGATAGGGGGCACAGTCATTGTCTAAACAATAGTCTAATCAAAACATGATAAAGACCACCTTTCAGTGAGAAAGCTTCATGACAGGAAAGCTGGGATAGGAGAGATTAAGTGTTTCAATACGACCTTCGAAGAGTGGAGGGGGAGAGAGAGCATCATTTGCCAGTTTATAAAAATAACATTTATGGTAGTTTTGCTCTTTTGAACTAAATGACTTAACTATAAATGGTCATGAAGCCAAGCCATTTTACAATAAAATTAGACCACCATTTAGACCACAAGTCCAATTAATAGTTTCATATCTTCCTGGTTCTTATCTCTACTTGTCTCCATCCAAACCCTTCAGGCCTTCCATGGGAATTCCAGCATGCAAAGCAAAGGTACAAACATTAGTGACCCAGGTGCAGTTTGGGAGTGCAATGAATCAGTGTGAAGTTTTCCAGATTTAGACTCTAGCAACATGTAGCAAGACTCTATTCCTGGAGCCAGTGGATGTGTGGAAAATTTTAGCACTGACTTTGACAATAACGAGAGTAATAATAGTGGTCTTATGCTTTATAAGCATAGGCACGCACGCACGGACGCACGCATGCATGCACACACGCACGCATGTGCACACACACACACACACACACACACACACGAACAGTCATACACACACACAGTGCTCCAAAAATAGGCCTCTCTATAACTGCATGTTAAAACAGTGGTTCTCTCCCTAAGTCTTGGTGTGCTCCTGTTCAGGTCATTGTTAATCCAACTTACTGCCATTAGTTTAATATGAACATTAAAAAAATCATCATTACTGCTGATGAAATGTAGCTTTAAAGGGGCACACATGGTCACACTTGCACAAACAATCACAATGAAACAAACACAGTGAAAAACACCCACCGTGACACAAAGACAGTGATACAAACACACACACAGCTTAGCTGAACCCAAGTAAGGTTCAGAAGCACCATTTTACAGTGGAGCAGTATGAGACGGTGCCCTTTTTTCTATTCATTCATAAGCAGAATACAAGATTGGGCAGCGAACCATAAAGAAGGCCACACAAGGATAAGCCACCATTATTCAAAGACACTTTTGTTTGTGCGGATACACCCTTGTGCACCATACAAGTGTTTTTGACCTAATGGAGAGTGTGGTCAGAAGCTTTGGCAGAAAAGATATCCCCCATTACAGCCCCTTTAACCAATCCTGCTCCTCACACTCACCTGACTGTGAAAGACCATAGGGTGGGGCCACCTTTAGCTCCACCCATCTACCTGGTATCAAATTGAGTTGGCTGGATATGCTGTCTGACCAACCTGTGGGATAGGTTAGCCATTTATAGCCTTTCATCACAAACTGCTGTAAAAAACTGACTTGCGATGATGGCTGGCTTCTGTTACAGACACAATGCCAGGATTACTCTTTAGACAGCGGCCATAACAAGCTTGTGCTGAGATGAAGATAGATAGTCAGTGCGTTCACATGGACGAGTCGAAACCGATTGGAACTGGTTTGGTATCGTACCGGCTTCATGTGAACGGGGATACGATTGGTTTGATATTGGTTTTCCGAAACCACTTAGGCCGGTTCCAAACCACTTGGTGCTGCTATGTGTACGGGATCGGATTGGTTTCGGGTATTGCGCATGTATCAACGAAATAAAAAACGCATACAGACTTCCTAACACAGCAGAATTCACAACATGTACACGAATGCGTCAAACTCCTGGAACACCATCTTTGTATGCCGCCAGAAAGTTTGTTTATTGTCTTTATTTAGTAGGAACAGTGCAGAGCCCATAGAAGATGTGCCAGAGTATTACGTTTTTGTTTAGACCACCTTATTGTTTAAGTGGGTAATACTATCAGGTGAAAGGAGGAGGCTATGTAAATACATTTGCACTGACTGACTTGTAAGATTTTCTTTAGCCACTGTTTTGCGATGTGGAATAGCCCGAATGAGAGGTGAAAAACTCAGGCTCCTCTACGTGTCGTCTGTATGCACTGTAGGCATATGTGTGCAGTGCTGTAGTTTGCTGTTGCGTATCTTACCTACGTAGCAGCTTTGTTGTGGGCAAATGTTTACTCGTGTTATGTCCATTATTGTAGTTATGTGTCGTTAGTCGCGTTATGTCCAACATTGTAGCAGCTAGCGTTGTAAATCTTATCAGCCTGGGTCGTCATGGCTGGGTCGGCACGGTTTGACCGATATCTTTGGCATTTTTTGCCCAAACAACACGAACACTGGTAACATTATGATGACGCCCTCCAAATTTGAGATCAAACGGATGAGTGGTTCAAGAGTTATGCGTGGAACAGACGTTCCTTGCATTAAAAGATAATATAATAATTAATAATAATAATAGATAGATAGAAGTTGACTACAGCGCCCCCCACCTAGCGTAGCGGAAAGGGCCAGGTCTCTGACCGAATCCGCTTAGACGAACTGCATGTGAACAAGGATTTGGGGACAGACCACCCATTGGGAAGCAACACCCAAACCAATCCCAAACCATACCAATCCCACCATGTGAACGCAGTCAGTGATGATATCTAGTGGAGGGTTGTACATCACTTTCTACTATTGACCCTATTATCTATGACTCATTGCTTTTGTGGAAGCACAGAAGCTGACCGTTCCGTAATAGGGGAGACATCTTGATCAAAGACATTAAGATGGTCCTCAGATATTGAGCAATATCATAAATCATGAACTACTCATAATGTGTCGCAGCAGTTATCGGTCTCTCTAGACAACATGACTGAAAAACAACCTGTGACATTAATCTCAAAGGGCTGCACAGAAAGCACAAAGGCTTTGTGTGAGGCAGGTAGCCTACGATTAAGCATTTGGACCTCAGAGCTGGTTAGTTCTGCATGGCTATGTTAGTAAGAGACAGGAAGGTTTTCTTGTTAACAAAAAGCTTAAGCAATGAAAAAAGTCATGAGTACATTCTATCAGGCTTGTGGTTAGAGGTGTTAGTCCAAAGCTGCTTTCTTAAAACACACTACAAATTCACAGCAAACACCCATATCCCCTCCTTGGGGTTAGTGACTAGTGACGCATCAACCTTTTACACCTCCAACTAGCACAACAATCCTTTTTGGGTACACAGAAAGACATTGACTATGGTGCTTTTTTGGTGTGAGTAAAACACACCCAGAATGTCTAATGGCTATTTCACACTGACCAGCCCTTTGACTTGTGGCGGCACACTATAACAGATAACAGGGATGTGTTTGGACTCACTCTCCTCAGAGCTGTCCACGCTGCTGACACTGTCTGCATGTGTCAGGCCACGCTTGTGCAGGTGTCGGCGGATGCTGAAGCGGGTCCTTTTGCCACGCCCCTGACCCTTTAGCTTGGGCTGGTCGAGAGAGTCGGGCACTGAGCCGCCTTTACCATTGCTGGCAGAGGGACCGTTAGACATGGACATGGAGGGAGATGTCTCGGTCTCAACCTGTTTAACGAACACAAGGACAGTGCAGTACAGTTTTCTGTGAGAAAAACAACAACAACTGCAACAATGCAAAATAGGAAGGGATGTGCGGTGTGTTCTCTCCACCTCTGTGTTCTGCATGGCTCTTGTGACGCTCCCAACATCGGTCAGGCGATGCTCGTGGTCATCCCAGCGGCCGTATGCCAGGTCAATGCCTCCCACGAAAGCCACCGATTGGTCGATGACCAAAATCTTTTCGTGGTGAGCCCAGAGGTACACGGAGGAGGACACATGATCTGGGTGCCTCATAACCTACAAACATGGACATGTTGATCGGCTTAACATCACACAGCTTCAGCAACTTGACATTAAAGGAGTAAATGTTAACTTTTTTCGGAAAGAGGTTTTTTCCCTTAGAGTTTCTAAATCCATTCAGCCAATCTACGGATCTGCCAGTGGCACTTTAGCTATTGACTTAGCATAACTCGTTCAATCGGATTTGAGCCTATTTCCAAAAAAGTGGAGGATTGTTGCAGTAGAGATCTTTTGCGACACAGACATGTACATGCTAAATGGGCAAGTTAGCATTAAAAATGACCCCAATCATGCCGTTATGATGTGTTCTTCCATATCTGTAATTTCCAGTGTGTCACAGTGTGTCATTTCCATGTCAATCAACCTTATCTTTATGAACATCCCTTTGAATTTTTGTCTGTGCCGACACTTAAGACTACAGGCTTGACAAACAGCTGCTGATTGCTGATACTCATGTTCATGGGGAAACCTTATGGAATGTCTAACAAAAAATGACACAGGTAGGAAAGAATGTGCCAAATCTCTCTCTCTCTCTCTCTCTCTCTCTCCCTCTCTCTCGTTTTACAAACATCAACACTGAAATAAGACACCCGCAGTGCGTAAACATTTACACTGCCGCTACGAGGCAACATTCCATAAATTGCGGAGCAGTTCACGAGTTTCAGTGTGTATGTCCCTCTACCTTGATGTTTGGATGAAGGTGAAGGAGTGTTCGTTTGCTGTATTCACTGTTGATTCCCAGCGCTAGCTCCACCTCTTTGTACAACATCACAAAAATCTTCACGCCTTGTTGCTGCACAACCACAAGATTAACATTGGTGAGTCATGGGCCATTGAATTTAACATAAAGTGGGGGTAAAATTCAGAGCACACACACACACACTATCAGGAACATAAATCCTACATATTGGCTTTTGCTGAAATGGGAGAGCAGACTGACTCACCGCTCTGCGCTTTAAAATGCAGTCCAGACGCCAGTAGTTGCCCTCGACGACTGGCCTCTTCAGGAAAATTTCAGGGCTGAGCCTGCATTATGAAGCAAGCCATTAAAGCCATAAATCAGTTTGATTATCAGCACAACATGTATAATTTACACCCTCATATTTGCTCTCATTGTGAGTGGCTGTGCAGTGCATCATCCACACCCACCCACAGACAAAGTGCACAAATCCCCCATCCACAGGCACAGGAGAAACTAATTCACCACACACATACAGTGTACTATATGCAAGCCAGCATGTGTTACAGCAGTATATACAGAGCACGGCTTAGAATGTTACATAAGGCACTTCCTTTTTTTCTTAAGTTAGGCACAGACCTCCCCATTTTTAACCCCATTTCTGATACAATGGAATGTCAGGGCTGTTGGGGTACTCAGTCACAACATCTGTTATGATGTTTGTCGGGGAGACCGATTTGAATTAAAAAGGATCATCAGTGTTTTACCCTATTTTTATGTTTGTGTTTACAACTGCTGCTGTCTACAGGTTTGGTTTGCTTTGTCGCATTGTAATTATGAAAGAAAAGAAAGAAAGTTTCCTTAAATCTGTTTCCAGCTTTAAGTTTGCACTCATACATCTAGCCTACTGTAGTTTCTGCTAATACAAAGCATGGATATAATTTAATGTGTGTCTTATATTGGGGATACTGCAAAGAATTAAATGTCAATGAAAACACAGGCAGTAGAAAGTAGGCCACGGCAAACAAAATGGACAGACAGTCAGACTAATCTTCTAAAGACTTTAGACCTAAAGGGGTCCTTCCATCGTTATTTTTATTCATATTTCTGTGTCGCCATTATGGTTGAATGCATTGTGCGTCATTTCTGTGAAAAATGATGTCCTAGTTCTCTTGTTTGACGCTGTTTTCTGTAAGCTAGAACAGGTCTAGTGGTTGAATGACTGGCTTTTCCGGTGTCCCACGTGAATCCATGACTTGTCAATAAGGCACCTCTGATTGGGCAAATTCGCTGTCTTTCGCTCACCTAGCTTCTGTCCACTGTTCTTCCTCTGGGATGTGAGCGTGCCATACATGGCTCTGGGCGGGGCTTACGACCTAGTGACGTAGATAGGTTTAGCATGCTCTGATCCGCTCGTTTTGGTTAGCTTGACCCTTCAATGACCAATAAAACCATGAGAATCGAATTTCACGTCTTGGAATGCTGCGTGCATATACTGCTTGTTGTGACCCACCACATTGTAAATAGAGCTACTAAAAGTGTTTTTTTGACGGAAGGACCCCTTTAAGACTTAAGACTAAGAATTCCACTCATTGTTAGTACTGTGACACACAAAAATACACTGAGGTCAAAGGAAACTGACCTTTACCTATGCACCTTGTTCTGGACCACATCCTTCCTACTAAATAATTTTGCCTCGTGTATTTTTCTTCCTGGTTTCTATGGTTCATGCTTTATCTAACTGCTTTGTTCTCTCTTTCTATCTTTCTCTCCCTCTCTCTCCCTCTCTCCCTCTCAAAGAGTAAGCCATAATGCTTGCCCAAGGCTGGACTTTGTTACTGATTTTTCCATTATGACAAAAGGGGAAAACAAAGCTCTGCCCTCTGTCTTTTTGTAACTCTGAGATTTAATCATTGCTGCTTGTGGCCCTTTTCAATAGCTGCTTCTGGGAGTCAAATTACTAAGCGGTCAAATCAGAAAGGTTTGTCCTGTACTGAGAGTCTTGGTCTCTTGGGACATTGTAATGGCACGACAGGGGCTTAACAGTTAGATAGTTGATCTTGGAATCAGAGGGTCGCAGGTTAGATTTCCATACCAGTAGAAAACTTTTTGAGTGGGGAAGTAAATAACCAGCGCTCTCCACACCCTCATCACCAGCTGAAGTGCCTTGAGCATAGCATCTAAACCCACATTGCTCAAAGGAGACTATCCCTGTAACTAATTTACTGTAAGGCGCTCAATGTAATGTCCTGAAAGATCACAGGCTTTACACAAACAGAAAATTCCCTGCATACTAACCACCAGTCAGTAATGAAGATCTCTTCTTTTGCTTCCTCTAATGCATTGGCCACATCCTCCATATATGTCTTCCCATTGACATACCTGTAATAAGGCAGACAAGGGCCATGAAGATATTCAGAGGAGAACTGAGTACGCAAGAGCATGAATATTTTACAGTACATTATAATACATGTATTATACCCTTTTATTTAAAGTGACTTGCAGTGGAAGAAAAGGGAGGGAATACATGTAGGTGTTGGTTAAGTCGCTGAGTTAAATTTGTTAGAGTATGAGGAGGTCTTGGAACACATGGTCAGTGGCACACACTACCATCTATAGAGGGAAACAGGACATAAAGCAAAAAATAATTTAATGCCTGAAACTATAAAAACATTTAAAAGTTTTTGACTATCTACTAGCAAATGTTAAATGCAGCCTACTGTCTCACACTTGATTTCAAGCACCATGCCTGAGATCTTTTAGCCCTTGGGAGATATTCCCTGTTAGGCTCCAGAGGTGCACGCAGGCCCCTCGCAGCTCCATCTGAAAAGCACGAGGACAGACTCCCTCATGCAGACACTATCACATTCCTCCACAGGGTCACGGGGAAGATCAAAGCTAGCGTTTCACTTTTCCCCCAGCGTGTGGTTTCTCTCATGTTACTCTAACGAAACAGAGACCCCACACAGGACACCCGAGGCCTCCTATGAGGCCTCCGATGAGGCCCTTGTCACCTACGCTATGAGTGGTCGGGTGGAGCTTGTACAAGGGTGAAAGGGAGAGAGCAAGGGGATGTGGGGTTGGGGGGGTGTATGAGAGGTGGCAGGCGCTCACCATTTGGCCTGGGTGTCTGGCTGCTCCTGGGCAAAGGAGCCAAAGCGATGGTCGGTGATGAAGGCACTGCCATACTTGCGGACGAAGTCTTCGATGGCTTGTCCCCACCAGCGGGCATGCCGATAGCTGTTACACTTCAGCACCAATGTTCTGCAGAAGGCAGTGATGACTTAGAGGATTCAAAGACTCAAGACTCAAGACTTGTTCTTTATTATCACAACAGTGACAGAAAATTGTCTTAGGTTTGAGGAAATAAGTAATGAAATAAATAGGTTTATTAGTCTGTGTTTAAGATATGTATTGCAATGAGAATAAAGGATCTCCTGTAGATTTTCTTTCTGACCAGAGGAATGGTTGGGCTTAAGCATTTTTAAGCTTCACCTTTTTTTCAGAGAAATTCGTTCTTCATCCATAGTTACATGTAAACCACTAAAAAGCAAAACAGCTTGCAGCTAACCTGTTCAAGTTGTCAATGCGCACCCCATGCTTAGTCTCTGTGTCTTTGGAGTCCATTTTGATGGCAAACTCTTTGTCCACCAGCATGACAAATGAAATGGCCCCTGAGTCTGGCTTCATGTAGAGTAGAAACGAGTCTTTCACAACAAGCCACCTGCAGGGGAGGCAAAGCAAACATGAGCCCACACCAGTGAAGAAAAACATTTCTGCACTCCACTGCACAGAAACAGCTGCCTGCACACTGCAAGGAATTGGGACGTTGGGACGATGTCCACATCGGTTGGCCTTGTTTGGCAATCACTTGGTTGGGAATTCCAATGTTGAACCACCTTCGTTTCAATGTCACTTCCCCAACTAAGTCGTTACACTGATGTGGGGCCAATGTGTACTTACTATCTTGGCTAACATTAGCAGCCTGCAATAGCAGCACTACAGCATTCAGCTGTGCCGTAAAACCCAGGTGCTGAGAGCTTAAGTGTTTATCCCAACAGTGCGATTCATTTGGGAGAAGGCCCGGGATTCCTGGCAAACTAAAACATTTGTACCACAATGCTTAAATTGTACACAACATGCCAAGTGGGCACACCATCAGCTACAGAGATACACAATCATGACGAGTGTACAGACATGCAGAATAAAGGTCTTTGTACTCCAAAGTGCCTGTGTCATAATGACAGTTGAATTCAGAAACAGACATGGATATTTACTGACCGTTTGGACCATCGGTAGCACATCTTACTGTGACCACAACAGTTGAGCCCAGGAATCCGGTGACCGCCGGATCGCTTGTAAACAAAGCCCTCCCTGGAGAAACAAGATGGCAGAGGTCAGTGGCATGTGAGATATATTTGTCTGTGAATGACCTTAAGGAAGAAATCTTCACTTATGTAAGAGGTGTTATGTTCTTTTTATTAAGGTGGTATATCGAACAGGTTTGTTTAGGTGATACATTACACAGTACAATTAAGTTTTTTTAAACAAAATAAATGTATCCATAAAAAGAGTTCTTACAAGCCTTTTGGTCCCAAATCATGAATGAAGGACAACTGACTCACATCAATGAACTCCGTCTACAAGGAAAAGTAAAAATAAAAATCACAGATAAAGATGGATCCTGATGACACGTAGCTATCTGGTTATAAAAACACTTTAAAAAATCTTACTGTAGCATGGTAACTTCTGTACATTGGCATTTTCAACAGCTTATTCAAGTAATCCTCTAGTTGTTTCTGGAAATGGACAAAAAACACCCACCACTCAGTTTTGCTTCTACTTTGATTTGCTTTCTAGATGACTGACATGGGCAAAAACCAATCAGGGAAAATGAGACTGACCCTTCTACTGGACACCTGTTCCTCTCTGGCAAGATCCTCCCCGCCTCCTCGCGGCAGGCTCGGCATCTGGCGTGCCAAGTTCCTGTTTATAGTCTGTCGCCGTTCTGTGTGACTGGGCAGGGAAGGAAACGTCTAGGGTCACCCCCTTGTGGGAAATCTGATTTACCCCGTCACTATTCAACAACACATTAAAACTACCCATGCTTGCTGGCTCACCACTAGGCATTTTAGCATAAAGAAGCTAAAAGAACTAAAAACATCAAGGCAAGAAAACTTCAGACTGACAGATCTTAATATTCAGACTCTATGACCATCCTGATATCATTCTGCTTGTGGACTTAATCTGTATTGAATACTTGATAACATTTTTTTGACTTTGTCCACTCTACTCCCTGGTTGAAGAGCTGCGCTGATAAGAATCAGCTCATTTAGTGAAGAACAAATATGCAGTACTGGATTGCAGCTTCTGAAGCAAGGTTGCACATTTGTTTAGGGGGGACAAAGGTGAAGCTGACCTGCGAGAGGGCAGTGGGATCCGCAAGAAGGTCTTGTACGTGCGCAGCTCTCGGTGGAGATCCATGAAGTGTTTCTCCTTCCTTTTCACCATCCAGGTAAAGTTCCCATGTTTCATCTCGATCTTGAAAACAGCAGGGAGCACCTGGAGGTGGAATGAAACATGACACAATGTTGCATTTATGTTTGGATACACACACACATACACCTTTTCATGCTATTTTACAGCAGTCTTATCAAAAACAAATGGAGACACATTCAGTTCACCACTGAAAGTACATGTCAACAGCAGTGGACTACTCTTCCGGATATGAACTAAATATGAACTTTGAACTTTGCTTTGTCTTAAAGTCAAGCAATTTAAATGATAATTTTGCTTACATCCAAGTCTCATCCCTTACCCACACACACAAACACATGGTTAAGGATTTTATTGATGGTGTTAATGCAAGGGGCAATTTTGACCTCTGACCTTTGACACACTCCTCTGGTTGGTAACATTGAAGCGATCCTGCGCGATCCTGGGACGCTCCACCTCCAGGATTTTGGCGGAGATGGCGAGTGAGGCCAGGAAGACCTTCGCATCAGGCTCTTTGAAGCCTGTCGTCTTGTAGATGGCGGAGAAGGGGATACGGATATCTGCCAATGCAAACAGAATATAAAGGGTACACATCCATCATTTTATTCATTCATTCATAAATCCATCTATTAATTTATTCAGTCATTCATCCATCCATCCACAATTCATTCATTCCCTGATGCTGGACAAACTCATAAAAGCCATCTTCCTGAGACTGAGGCACTGGTGCTTAATTTGTCAGTTTTTGGACATCTTAACCTTAATTTTAAATTCTGCCCCACACATCGTTACCCACCTGGGTTGTTGGCATCGTGCCCGTCAAACACCTCCTCCCCGTCTCCAATATCCAGCTCTCGTGTGTCCAGCTTCTCCATGATCTCTGTCATGTCTGTGGCCACCAGATGCAGTGTGCTGGTTGTGGGCTCGGCCTGCCGCAGCATGGCTAACACTCAGCCTGTAGGCCTGGGCTCTCCTGTACACACACACACACACACACACACACACACACACACACACACACACACACACACACACACACACACACACACACACACACACACACACACATACAATCTTGTTATACAGTCTACACAGTTCTCCATATACAGTATGTCACAAAAGTGATTACACCCCTAACATTTTTGTACTTTTTTAATTATATCTTTCTATGGGAGAAGTCTAAAGATATAATACTTTTCTACAACGTAAAGAAGGCAGTGTACAGCTTATATAACAGTGCAAATTTGCTGTTCCCTCAAAATAACTCAACACACAAGCATTGATGTCTAAACCACTGGCAACAAAAGTGAGTACACCGCTAAGTGAAAATGTCCAAATTGTGCATAAAGTGTCAATATTGTGTGTGGCCACCATTATTTTCCAGCACTGCCTTAACTCTCTTGGGCATGGAGTTCACTAGAGCATCACAAGTTGTCACTGGAATCCTCTTCCACTCCTACATGACGACATGGCGGAGCTGACCTTGAGCTTGAGACGTTGAGCTCCTCCACCTTCCATTTGAGGATGCCCCACAGATGCTGAATTGGGTTCAGGTGTGGGGACATGCTAGGCCAGTCCATCACCTTCACCCTCACCCAAGGTGTGGTCATCTTGGAGGTGTGCTTGGGGTCATTACCATGTTGAAATACCGCCCTGCGGACCAGTTTCAAAGGGGGGGCATCATGCTCTGCTTCAGTATGTCACAGTACATATTGGCATTCATGGTTCCCTTAATGAAGTGTAGGTCCCCAGTGCCAGCAGCACTCATACAGCCCCAAACCATGACACTTCCTCCACCATGCTTGACTGTTAGCAGGACACAGTTGTCTTTGTAATCCTCACCTGATTGCTGCCACAAACACCTGACACCATCTGAACCAAATATGTTTATTTTGGTCTCACCAGACCACAGGACATGGTTCCATGCCCTTAGTCTGTTTGTCTTCAGCAAACTGTTTGCGGGCTGTCTTGGGCTTCCTTCTGGGACAACATCCATGCAGACCAGTTTGATGCAGTGTGCAGCGTATGGTCTGCACACTGACAGGCAGTCCTCCTACCCCTTCAACCTCTGCAGCAATGCTGGCAGCACTCCTACGCTTATTTTGAAGACACAGCCTCTGGATATAATGCTGAGCACATGCACGCAACTTCTTTGGTCGACCATGGCAAGGCTTGTTCTTAGTAGAGCCTGTCCTCTTGAAGTGCTCTGTGGTCTTGGCCACTGTGCTGCAGCTCAGTTTCAGGGTGTTAGCAATCTTCTTATAACCTAGGCCATCTTCATGTAAAGCAACAATTTTCTTTTTTAAATCCACAGAGAGTTCTTTTCCATGAGGTGCCATGTTGAACTTCCAATGACCAGTATGAGAGAGTGTCAGAGTGATAACACCAAATTTAACACAACTTCTACCCATTTACACCTGAGACCCTAATGGATCACATGCCACCAGGGAAGAAAAATGGCTAATTGGGCATAATTTGGACATTTTCACTTAGGGGTGTACTCACTTTTGTTGCCAGTGGTTTAGACATTAATGGTTGTGTGTTGAGTTATTTTGAGGGAACAGCAAACTTGCACTGTTATATAAGCTGTACACTTCCTACTTTACATTGTAGAAAAGTATTATATCTTTAGACTCCCATGGAAAGATATAATAAAACAAGTACAAAAATGTTAGGGGTGTACTCACTTTTGTGACATACTGTATATATCCTACATTCTTAACGTTGACACACCAAACAGAGACTTTGAAATGTAAACATAGACGCAGGATAAAAAAAGGTTTTTAACATGAACCTCCTTATGTAAACACTTTAAGTCTGTGATGTACGTTATACACACAGACAGACAGGGTGTGGGAAGTGACCTGCAGGCCTGAAGGAAAACCCCAAAATCAGTAGGGTCTAAGATAAATCCAATTGTTTGAAAAGAATTAAGACTCCAGAATTAAGGTAAAACCAGAACTCTCCTTTCTAGTCTCCATCATCTGACTTCTGCAATCTCAAATGGTACTGCACTGAAGGATTGCTTCACACCGCTAAGCACTCCACTATGCTCAGCACCCTAACAGAGCTAACCTCCACTTACCAGCAATGTCCTGTACTTTGTTACGCTCTTGCTTACTCTGTTCTCCTCTGCATATCTGCTGCTTGATTTGTGACCAAAATACTATGGATACCACATATCATTTGCCTGTTTCTCTTGCCAGGAAGAGATTCATAAATAGAGAAGAAATAAAGAAGATTTTACCACTACCTAATCTTTCAGTGTACCATCAGTCAATCCTGCACACAATGAATATCTGAATGACCAATCACAACACAGTCTAAATGCTACCTTACACGCACTAAACATCCATGTGAATGATGGCATCACAAGTTATAATAATAAACAGCTTACTTTTCTAAAGGCCCTTTGTAAAAATAGCTTGCCTTCCTGTTGCTTTTAGAAAGGGGAAGTGACAGCACAGCAGCGGGCTGAAAGAATGTGAGAAAAAGGAGGAAAACAAGGAGGAGGAGGAGGAGGAAGAAGGAATGGGTGGCTCCTATCACTGGTAGTTTTACTGATGTATTACTTACAATAGACCAGTCTTTGTACAAAGCAGCTGACAAATGGTCACCCTCAGAGAACACACATTAACTTCCAGTGATTGAAGTTGCCACTGAAGCTAAAGCAAACTAATGCTCTAGACAGCTGGTGTGCACCTAACACTAACATATGTACACAAGCAAATAGTACTGTGTGCACAGGCATGCATACTAAAAAGCTGCATAAAATGGACTACCTCACGAGCAATGCTGCAGAAGAGGCTTCCACAAAGGGCTTAACTCAACTCTAATCCTCAAATGTGTTGCAAAATAAAAGCCAAAACAACTAAATATGGAAAAAATACCCACAAGAAAACAAAATAGGGACACACACACAGCACAACTGGCTTTACGAAGGAGCCAGCATGGATATAATCTGATCATGTCATGCAAATATGCCAAATATGCAATGTAAGTACTAAAAAACACTCCTAAAACATGGTTGCAGAATGGCAATTTGTTTGTGTGGGTGTGGAGGTGGTGGTTCGGGGGGCGGGGGTCTCTTGTCGCATGGCAGCTGCTGTGCTACGCATATCAATTACATTCAATTCAATTTTACTGACAGGGAGCCAACAACACCTGAACTTGCACCTGAGGTGTTTTGCAGTGCTTAAAACCTAAACCCCATGAGTGTGCATTAGCTGAGCGGGTCATGGAAAAAACTCAGGATGACCATCTCTTTACCCTTTCAAGATGATGATGATCAGGCAACTTTTTAACGTTACTAACACACACAGACACAGACACAGACACAGACACAGACACACACAGACACACACACACACACACACACACACACACACACACACACAACACAACAATATCAGGAGAATATCAGCAGCAGGCAACATACGGTCATGCCATCAAGAAATTAAGAGCCGGTCATATTGTTGCCAACATTGCTCAAAAAGTTGCCTTGTGTATCATCAACATAGCTGACTTTTTGAACATTCTATAAAAGAATGCCTACAATTCCACAATATATTTGATGGAGAGTAACATTTTTTAGAACTTTCATCCTCCCAACGTTTCCTTTTACACCCCTGTGACAGTACAGGTTAAGCGGATCTATCTGTGTATGGGTTACTCAGCTAGCCTTGAACAGATGGGTCCCCTTTAACACATT
Source organism: Setipinna tenuifilis (assembly GCA_030347295.1). Classification (NCBI taxonomy): domain Eukaryota; kingdom Metazoa; phylum Chordata; class Actinopteri; order Clupeiformes; family Engraulidae; genus Setipinna; species Setipinna tenuifilis. Next base: position 2,074,979 of record CM059285.1, read on the forward strand.
TGAGTACAGCACATGACAACTGTCAGTTTCATCCATAACATGTAATTTAAAAAAAAAAACATAAAAAGAACTGAATATGACATCTGCAGACATCTGTAATATCAGTTATAGAAAATACTACACATTTAGGAAACAGAACCATACCAGCTCTTTTTTACTTTTACATTGCCAGCTGGTGGATGTTTTTTATTGACAGTGACTTACAATGAACATGTTCTTGTTTGACATTGCTTGGACAATGCATGGTCGAATGATGTCTATCATCACTCGTCCCTGTGCGGTTATTTAGTCCTTGAAATCAGATAATGATTTTGCAATCTGATTATTGTCTGCTAGCAGAGATAGCTGACAAGAGTGGATAAAGGGAAACAAAAAGACATGCATGAGAATAAATAGCCACAGTCATCTGACTTCTCTAAACACACTCTGAGAATAACTTCATCCAACCACTGCCAGAAGAAGAGAAAACACTGAGCGAGGCCCGAGGACCATAAGAACCCTGACAGTTAGGATCTGGAGCATTAAAAGGTAAACACAACGTCATTTACAAAATCAGTGATACAACATTCCATCACATCTACAGAAGCTGGGATTATTAACAAACCATCTGTTGAAACGTTGTGTCTTGTGGACAGGACTTCTGTTTAATAAAGGCCATAAGTCAGTAAACAATAAACAAAATTAAAACAGAATATCAACAAACCATCTGTAAAGTCTCTGTGGAAGAACTATCCAAATTAGGTGTTATCAAACATTTAGAGATGAGGCTAAACACAGGGATGATGCCTTAAAAACAATGGATGCTAGGGAAGAATTTCTACGGGAGGTTTATCATAGATACAATCACAACTGTTTTCAACCTATAGTGTTAAGCACTGAAAAAAGCCTACACCCTTCAGTGGTGTTCATCTGGTCTGGCAACATTGTCGAGAAGCTTCCCCTGCCCACCCTCCAGCAACTTAGCCAAGAAGATAAGCACCAGTAAATTTATACAACCATTTCAACAAACTCACCATGGAAAGGGGTTAACACAACTGTCAGTTCACACGAACTTTCAAAAACCTTCCACAGTATATTTTTTAAGACATATATATTTAAAAATACTAAGGCTATCTTTACTTGCATAGGAAGTTTTTTACAGAAATACCACATTAAGCGATTAAGCCTTGGGGCTGTGGGTGTGTATGTTTGTATGTGTGTGTGTGCGTGGCTGTGTGTGTATATGCGTTTTGGCCCCATAAACCATTTGGACAGCCACTTTAGAGGGGGCACAGGCCTGTTTGCCAACAAGGCTACATCTTGCCAGCATAATGAGGTCATGGCCAATCTCTGACACAACTTTTCAAAATTGAAGCCTTTCCCTTGGGTTTGGGTCAGACCGAGTTCGCCCTAAATTAATACGTTTATCGAAGTGGGAGAATCTATGTTAACAAACATGGCCTTTCATTTGAGGTCCGTGGGGACAGCCCCATGGTGAGCGGATAAGGTTTGGTCATCCCTGACTTGAAGCCACGTGAAGCCTTACGGTAAGGGATCATTTGTACCGTCTTGGTGTCTGCCAGTAGCGGGCTATGGCATTTTGTTACAAACATCGGTCTAGAAACAACATTCACCGCTCACACTGGGGTCAAGACAAACGAGGTCAGTCATCAGTTACAGTTCAACAGGTTTGCCATCTTGGACAGCATCAAAAAATATATATTTACATTACATTACACTTAGCACTTGCTTTCATCCAAATCGGTGTACAATGGAGAAAAATAATCAAGCTCAGGTGACATAAGAGATTACAGGGTAAGTGCAGAGAGAAAGGTTGAGAGTACTTGGAAGGGTCGATTAGGTGGTTAGTGAGTAACAGTTGTTAGGATAAGAGGTTTTCTTGCACCAGAAGGGTTTTCAAGAACTTCTTCAAGAGTCGAACATCCCTGCTCTTGTAGAAACTACTTATTTATACTATTTATTGTCCTCAAGCCTAAAAAGTAAACTGATTTACACACTGACACTATTAGATTAGATGAGGAATGACATAAGAACAAATACATAAAAATACCTTCAGCTCTTTTTCAGTATTACAAAACAAAGGGCCAAAAATAGACATGGGTAGCCAACATGATGCTCTACTTAGATAAAGTCACAGGAGAAAACGGTACAACTACCTCACTTCTTCCTTGAACAAAGATGGAGGTCTTAGCCTGTGTAGGCTAACTGAACGAATGAGCAGAAGCTCTGTCACTGAGCCGTTATTCACAGCTAGACCAAAAACGTGGGTTCACTCTCATTTCTCTCTCAGAAGTCGACAAAAGCAACAGGCAAGACTATCCTTTGGGCATGTTGCAGTCCAGCATTTATGTGGCAGGGCTGTGAAAAATTAAAATGAAGTTAAGATTGACCCATGAATATCAACTCCATACTTGAATGGGAGCAGTTTTAAACAAGGTGGCAAACAGGATGTAGAATTACAATCCAAATTTCACACTGCCCTGTTGTATAAAATACAATGTCATTCAGTCCCCTCCCCCCAATTCTATATACACCAGCTCAGATGAAATGAAATCCTGTGTGGGCTCAAAGTGCATCTGCGAGTAGATACAGATACAGATGGCTACTGTTACAAAGCCTCCTGTTTATCTCATCAACATTAAAATGACAGCATATGCAAATGGCCTCTGCTCCAGTCTAATATGTCCACCTCACGCAGGACACAGAGCAGCTAACTGCTTTCCACTTAGACGAGCGCCAAGGGCTGTGAACTACCAGAAACACGTGGTTTTATCAGCAATAAGCAGAAATAAAAACAAATAGTAACCACAAACTCTTACAGACATGCACACCCACACACTCACTTCTACCTGCACTACAAAATGTCTAGGAAAAAAACGTACTTTACTGAGTTTTTGTTCTTTACTATTAAATCTGTCTCTCAATATTCTTTGGAGAAAAGTATTCATGTGTCCATCCATCAATCCATCCATTTATCTTTCCTGTAACACCAACCACATGCAGGCAGGCAGGCAGGCGGATAGACAGACAGACCTCAGCTGCAGGGTTTCCACAGTATGTCTGGAGACAGGATCAAGGAAACCATCACCAAAACATCACTATGAGTCCCACCGGTGCCATGCTGTCTGCTTGCCAATGTAAAGGGCATATGATGCATTTCTCATACTATATAGGCCTACTTTTTCTACCTGTTCTGTCTGACTCTAGGAAACACTAAAATACAGTGGCTTGCAAAAGTATTCAATTTCCTAACCTTAACCACTATCATTATTTTCCGAATATAATATGTTTGATTTGCCTGCTAGGATAAAAACCTTTGAAAGTCCCTGTATTCATGTAGAAACACTGACTGCCAAAGGATGCAGAAGAAAATGCAACAGCACTTGACAGAAATGAACTGGAAGTAAGCAAAGCATTTCCGTAAGTCTTTTCAGTCAGTACACTCCAGCTGAAATCATGAAAGCTCAGACATACATACACACACTACCCATTTTCTGTCTTTTCAGTTGCTTTTACCCACCAACAAACACCACCCAGAAACTATGTGTGTGTTGAGCCCACACTGACTCACACACAGCCTTCACACAGACACTGGCACCCGTCAAACCGGTATGGATGACCGATCCCCTAGTTGTTTCTAAAGAGGAACGTGGCAGGCAGATACAGGGTGTGTCACAGGCTGGAGAGGAAGATAAAGACACATTAGTAACCAATCATCTTACTATCTAATTCACGTGCATGCGTGCATGCGTGCGGGCGTGCATGCGTGCGGGCGTGCGGGTGTGCGTGCGTGTGTGTGTGTGTGTAATGCATGTGTGAAAAACTGAACCATTTCAACAATTGTCTAAAACAAACAACAAAAACTTGCTTTTTTAGCAAAGAGAGGTGTTGCTAACTGTTTGACGTGTGGGAGAAATGCGGTGGGCATTCTGCCATCGGGCTGTAGGGGTGTGCCAGAACAGCTTGGCTATAGAGGCACTCACAATAATTGGGCACGGAAAAGGGATAGATGATGCCCACATTCACCTCCCAGACTGCTTTAGCCACCAGGTGTCTATAGAATTGAGTCTCTCACACACACTCGCACAAACACGTGCATACACACACACACACACACACACACACACACACACACGCACACGCACCCACACACATAATCTAGGAGCAACACTAACATAAGTAGGTGAGTAGTTACAGAACCGCATGGACACTGTCAGTTCTCACATGGTTACCAGGACAACAGCAAATTGCGCATATATACTTCTCAAGTCTTTTCACTGCATCAACAGCGTGCTATGAATAAAGAATGTAGAACATACGGACCACAGTGGCCACAAACGCACAACTGCACACACCAACCCTCTCCCTCCAACACCCAGCACATAAGTGTGAACATCAGAGAAAAAAATCCTCACACCCTATTGCACAGCAAGGCAAATGTCTTCCCCATGTGCGAGAGGACAGCACAAACACAACATTCAGCAAACATTGAAAACAAAAGGGAAAAGTGTCCACGCAGTGGTATAAACCAAAAGATGTTTATGGTAACATGGTAACAATTCCACCCACCACGATCTTCACCAGACAAATGACATTGAAAACACCACTTGGAATGAAGTCTATAGTTCAGAACAATTTGAACTGCTTTTAAACAGTTCCATGAAGACTGGCAGTTCATGAGAAAAGCCATGGTTAAAGCAACACAGAAAGACAGGAAACACAAATGAAGGGAAAATTCCAAAGCGCTTGGACACAGAAAAGGTATGTGTTCACTGACCTGCACCCTGATGAGGCTGGAGGCCCCCATTGTGTCTCTTCGCTCTAATTTTCTCACAATTCTCCTAGAATGCTGCACACACACTCACACTCTCCCTCTCTGTCCCTCCCCAAAACGGTCGCACAGGACAGACAGTCGCACAGGACTGAGTGAGCGAGGGAGGGAAATGCAGCTAAAGTAGCAGTGAAGGGGGCGGGCTGAACATGGGGGTAAAGGGAGAGGAGGGGCTACACTGTGTCAATCTCATGGCCAAGCCAATAAGAGATCAAAAAGGAGGGTCAACTACAGTGCGTGTATGTAGAGTGCCTATGCTCAGTGGTGTATCCTGTTGTCCTGTTTAATCCACTTTCAATGACCACAAGATCAGGAAGTTTGACCTATTCTTGAGGAATGAAAAAGTCAAAACAAACCCCTCACACCCTTCCTGTACCGATCTGACTGCAACATATAACAGTGTTCTGTTTCTCATATAATTACATGATTCTTCTGCTCTCTCAGTCACTTATTACGGTGTGGCAATCCAGCACCTCTTCTTTCAGGTTATACACCGTTGCACAATCCTACCACCCACAACAGGGAGCAGGCAGAGCTGGAAAGGCTCTTGGATGTAAGGCCCTAAAACCATTGGAACTGGGGTGACTATTAGGGAGCATGGAGATTAAGTTCTCAAAACGTACCCTCAGAGAAAAAAATCTATTTTACCGGTCATATAAAAGGATACAAACACACACACGTACACTCACTCATACATGCTTGCATGTGCACGCACCCACACCAACACACACACACATGCACACCAGAAGGCCTGACTTGCGGTTTCTCTATCACTCTGTGGTGGGAGTTAATGGAAGTACATAATTACAGAGGAATGCACACACACATATTACTGGAGCAAATCACGTGCCCTTTGCTGTCATTTTAAGTTTTCAGAATGTAGATTCTTAAACTAAAATAGAGCCCTGGGTAAAGACCACCTAGGCTTACTTAATGGGCATGGGATGAAAATGAGAAATGAGTTTACAAGTGACGAGTTTTCTTTTATATAAAAAAGGCAAAGCAGGAAAGAAATAATGTGTAATCAACATGTTAACAAGAATTCTATAAACAATCATCGTCTCTGTATAATTTCATGATGGAAAATGTGAAATGAAGGTCGGCTTACTGTGCTGATGTGTATTGGTAAGTAATGGAGGCTCCTTTTCTCTCCATGTAGAATATGTCTTTATTGTCATTGTCACAAGTACAACGAAATAAAAAATGTGTAAATATTTGAATGTTAAAAGAAATTACCTTTTATATTATCCACAAGTTACTATGACAAAGTACTGCTATTTCACTTCTGTAATACATATAAGCAAAAATTTCTCAGGCATAAAGACTCATTACTCGCTCTTTAGACATGCCTTTCAGGAAATCAGTTACGGTCTATCTATATAGCTCGGAAGTCTACAACCGAACATTTTAACTCCACTACTCCATATTATTAATGGTTGGTCAAACTGATGGATTTACATGCATGTCACCTTGACTGATTTGCATTTCAGTCTTAACCATTACCCAAGACAGAGAGAGCCATAAATCTTTTTTCCCAACCCACTCCACACCCTCTTTCTCAATCTCCTCTGCTTCTTTCTGCTGCTAAAAAATGTTCCAGTCAAAGCCTTTATACTTAATAGAAATAAGTAATGGTAGTTTAATCTCAGGATCTTGTGTTATATGACCCCACTGGTCAAAAAAAATATGTTCTCTAAAGTGCCACACCACAATTGCCAATTGCCAAAGTTTTCTCTATGGCTTATCATTCTCAGTTTCCTCTCATATCTACCAGATAGCGCTGCAGTTGAAAACAGTGAGACACAAATAAGAGTGCAGGATTTCCGCATAGAAACAAACAAACTCTGCCCCCTGGTGTCAGCTATACATACCGCATAAGCAATCTCCTATTACAAACTGTACAAGCAATCTCCAATTATAAAAACAAAGGGTCCCCAAATAGAAATGCAATTTAAAACATAGTCAGAGAAGATTACAACACTAATGCATTAAAATATGTCTTCAAATTCTAATTAAGTCCATCTTCACTTAACAGAAAGCGATAGAGTACGAAAAACTAACTGCAAAATAAACAACAAAACTCTCTGCCTCTCAATTGTTTTGCAAACCAGTAGGGCAGGGTTAAAAAAGGATTTATCAATATGCGAAATTCACAGATTGATACTTTAATAATAGGTCTCTTCTGGTATATGCCGGTGTCATTATTTACATATATAAACATTGACAAGCAGTCATTCTCCACTCAGTCATTTAATTAACAAGCAAAACTAACATTGATACTAAAAAAATAAAATATTTTTTATTAATCACAAAAATACCGATAGGCTATTCTATTGAATCACATTGGATCAAGAATCGCATCGTGACCTCGTGTATCTGAATCGTATTGATTCAGGACATCTGTATCTATACCCAGCCCTACAAACCAGTGAACTAAATATTAAGACAGAATTGCATTCTATGGTGATGACATACCATAAACACTGCCAAGCAAGTGTCAACACCACCCCTGTATTTCTACACACTGAATGAATCCTTACTAGCTGGAGAAGCTAAGCTATGGTAACAATATTTTCAATATCAAATCCTCGTATTCAACGCTGATATCATCATCTTCTGCAAACCCAAGTGCATGAGCACGCACGCACACACTCATAAACAACCACACATGATACTGAGTGTAGAATGTCACATGTCCCACAAAGCTTCCTGCCACTCACTGGCGTGCATGACATATTACCACTTCTTACACACCATCGGCACCACTAGTTCTCTTTTGCAAGATAACAGTAATATCTGCAGTAATTTCAACATGGTGCCTTTCCCAAGCATAAAAATGTGAGAAGTCAGGACCCTATCCATTTCGACCCATTGTCAAAAAACATAACATCCAATTATCTCTCGCATTCTTGGGAACACCACTGCCACAGCTGATATAAGTGGGAATAAGTGTGACACACACATTCAGCCCCCAAAGCTGAGTGGAGATAGGAACTCTTCACCATCAAGGACCATCCCAAGCTTCACCACACCATCAGGGGCAGATTATGAATTCATGTGCCCATGGGCTCAAAACCATTTTGTACCCCCCTAACTCATTCGAATAAGCTACACTGCATTTCAGCTATTCTGCAGCTCAGCTATTCAACTCCCAACAAACCTGCATTGCATTGTGTATGTTGTACACAAGTCAAGCACCTGTCAAAGAGTCAACCATGGAGCCTTTGAGTCAGTGGGGCTTACATGGTTTACCTCTGGCCCACTTGCCCTGGGCCAGTTTGGTCCATTTGCTAATTTGACCCTGCACACCAGTAGCACCAGTTCAGCATTCCAAAGCTGAGACCAAGAAACACAACAATGCTCCAATTTCATCCCACCTCATGATTTAACTGGATAGCTGAGCTGAACACCCATCTCATGACTCAGTGAAGAGCATTGTTGAGTTCAAGCAAAACAAAGCCTCGCACTGTTGACAAAAAGTTATATCAGAGAGAAATAGTGCATAATAAGTTACACGAAAAAATCTCAAAAATAAGTCAAGTACAAGGGAAGTATTGAACTGATTGCCCAATGTCATAAGTGTGACAGTGACTCAGACTGTGTGCGTTTCTACAAGCATGGTGGTCAAATGCATGGTTGCCTGTGTGTGTGTGTGTGTGTGTGTGTGTGTGAAAAATCTATTGCTGTGGCACACCCTTGGCCATCATATACTCTATACTACATATCCTTATCCTACTCTTATCTCAAGAGGCCCTGAAACCTTTGTGGGAGTGGAGAGAGGACAGTCAGCCATAGATTAAAGACCTCCTAGCCAAAACACCAGCCTCATCCTAGGGCAAAGACCAAGGCCTGCGCCACACCAGCCTGTTAAGTCAATCGAGCACACCCTTGTAATGTTTACCAAGTAAGTGTGCTAGCACTAAAAAGGAAAGGGAAACACGGATGTGGTAATGCAACTCTAATAAAATCCTACAATAATCGCACACACAAAGTAAAACCTTTTTCGGGAAAGCCCAACACACATAATGGGAACATGTACTGGGAGGTGTGATGCAGAAAAAAGGGCGTATTTAAGTAATCCTTTCCATGACGATGTAGCTACCTGGAGTCCATCCATACTGTAAGGTCTCCTTTTATAAGTGGACTTTCCGGAACATCCGGTTACTTTGCTTAGACTTGCCTCTCTTCTCTCGTGACAGCAAGCAAATGACATACGAATGTCCCAGTTAATGAAAAATGTTAAAATAACTATGAAATAAGAATATATCTATAAGAATATAACACCTGCTGTCAGCACGAAACTAGAATAGCGACAATATCTGAATGGACAATAAAAGATACAACTGAAAAGAATCAGCTATTTGCGTTGAATTAACAAAATAAGTTATGGTCTAATGAAAATGTAAATTGTTTAGTTAGGTCGGCGCTTTACCAAAAAAAGTCAAAAGGCATTTTAAAAAAGAGAACTGAGGACGCGGAGCTTACCTTATGAATTCAAAACAGACGCCTCATCCAGTGTCTTTAAGGATGCGTGCGGAAGAATGTCAAAACACGGTTGTTCAGTGCTTCGTGGCTTCCTCACAGACTTTTGCGCCAGGACCCGCCCACTCACAATCTACTCATATGCATGTGCATATGTTCCATTCTCACTGCTCACGCGACAGCGAAGCCGAGAGCTGATTGTTCATTGACATGCAAACGATGACCACCCATTTTGATAAATTGCCCCAGAGAACATCTACTAAAGCAAACACTTCCTGAAACACAGTAGCCAATAAACTGCGGTGGAGTACGTGTTTTCCCGTTTACCAGCTGTTTCTGATATCGACTGGGTGTTTGCTGCAGTAGACTTACTACACCCTGACTCCTGTCTGTCAGGAGGCTACACATTTGTCATCGGCAGTTGTGTCACGTTCTCTTTTGCATACAGCACTGAATTTTTCATCGCAATATTGAAATAAATATAGGATAGGACCAAGATTGCCATTAATAGAGCTATTGATTACTACTCAATGCATGGATGCGCATGCTGGCTGCAATGTCAAGGCACTGGTTAATAGTATCACCGAGTAAAATCAGTTGTTATGAAGTAACAGGTAACACTATCGTTTTGCAGAACGTATTCTGTAAATCTGGACATTTCCACCTCTGGCTGTCACACATTCCTCGGAATCCTTCCTTTTAAACGCCTTCGACCTGGATCATTCACGTCGCTAGACAAGCCATTTTTACAAACACCTTATAGGCTTGTAAGCCACTGAACTGGATTTCCGTTGATTACACTGTTAAACTGAAGTCTATCACAAACGTTCCTTTGATAAGTCACCTGTAGAATTTAAACGGACAGAAATTAATCCAGACTGGAGTTAGCATCAGCTATTCCATCTAGTGGCCATTTAGGGACCCACATTCAGTTCAATTACTGAATTGTAAGCAATTAGGCACAAGTCCAATGTAACGCTCACTCCTCAGCTTTTTTACTAACGTTGACTTGAATATACGGATAGTAATTTGTGAACTGCAGGTCTTACTTTAATTTAGGTGCAAACATACACAGGACAGCGGTTCCCACCAACCACTGAAGGGAGTTCTTCCTGTCCTCAATGCGAAAATGTTCGACGTTAGGGTGTTGGTTGTCTCCCTTATGTTTTTTTTTTTGTCTCTTTAGCGTCTTTGCGTAACTGTTGTCTGGGTATTGTATTAAAAAATAAATTAAAAAGTTGTGTAAGGTATCGTACTTGCCCACCACCTCTAGTGTTACACAGAGAAGACATCATAGCTGTTATGGCTAATCATAATTTGTGAGCAAACCGAAATAACCATAGATTGTATAGACCCCTTCACAGCCTAGGTCACTATGATCACTGGAGGCAAAACAATCCATCACGTCGGCGGGGACAGTCATAGTCCGCGAAAGAGAAGTAGACAGTCCGTTATCATGATATCCTCTTGTGCTTTCGGGTGCCAGAATCGGAAAAGTAAGGTGTCAAGTTTGAAATTCTTTCGGATACCACCAATCAGTCAACAAAAAAGAAGACAACTATGGTTAAATGCCATTAGAAGAAAGGACTGGACGGAGGAGATAATCAAGAATGCCTGTGTTTGTGGTGCACACTTTATCACATAAATATCTAGCAGCTACTGATGTTACTAGCTCTGTAAACTTGCTTATCTAGCTAAATACATATTTTTTCTAACATATCTTATTATGCCTAGTGTTATTGTTAATTAATAATTAATTTAGTAGCTGACGTTTGCTATCAGTATGTAATAATAATATAACCAGTTAGACCAACTATATTAGCCTATGCTAGGTGGCACTAGTTAGTTTTCACTAACGTTAGTTTTCAGGTTGGCACTGATTAATAAAGATTTCATCTGATTTTGTAGGCAAGGTTTCTACAGATGAGAACCATTCAGATTTTGTACACCTCTGTCTTTTACCCTGCCATATGTACTTATATACAAGTACAGTTTCCAGTGAGGACGTGTTTGTTCGACTCACAATAACCCAAGCCTGGTACATCTTTGCCTTGTGACCTTGGCGCTGGCTCGGTAAAACGTCAGCTCGGACAACACAAAACTCCTCCGATACGTCCTTGTACTGTAAGTCTTGGACATGACCATTTAAGACATATCTAATGATTTATACACCCTCAGCTTCTCCTTACTGTAGACGCTCGGTTTTTCGAGTGATATCGGATATTGTGTGTTATCGTTATCCATAACTTTTAGATTATTGACTGTATTTACTGATTTTAGCGGCCTCACTAGCACAATCCTGAATGACATTTGTTTATTGTCGCCATAGCGATGTAGCCATAGCAACAACCAGTTCCGGTCCTATCAGCCGTACGACCGTTCCGCAGGAGTTCGATTTTTTTGAACTGGTTGTTGCTATGGCTACATCGCTATGGCCACAATAAACAAATGTCATTCGCATTTGTAATAATATAAAGATAATGAACACTATATTAAGAATAAAATATGCACACACGATCTTTATTAAGTCGTCCCACGCCAATATAATTCAGAGTACTAAAATATATATATATATATTTTTTTTTTTCCCCCCAAAAATGAATTGACCCGAATTCCGCTGGCATCACTTCCCTCTTTTCCCCTGCATCTCGTTATAGCGAACCAGCGTTTGGTGAATTTTTTGGCCGGAAATTTTTCTGAGGTAGTAGAGGTAGTACTAGAGGGCGTGTGCCGTATTCCGCAAGGTTTTTCCGCACTGTATGTGCAGGCGGCTTAAGAGGAAATAACAAGAAACTTTATTTGAAAGAAACAAAATATGTCAGTTGTAGGCCTAAAAAAAAAAATCTCCCGAGGCTTCCCTATTTCAAATATCGAACCTGCCATTTGGAGGTTACCCCTTTACATTTACCGACACACTAAATATTGTCATTGGAAATTCGACCTGCGGAGCGGATTAAACATTTGATTGAATGGTAGGAGCGTTACCTCAGTTACTGAACCTAAGTGTAAAGACAATTATGATGGATGATATGGGCTACCATACTGAAACTACTGTACTCCCGCAGAAAATGCTAGTGTGTATGTGCCAAGGTCCGTGATCATCAGAGCAAATATGTGTGGAAATTAACATCATGGGGTTCTTTGAACTTGGACTTTGCCAATGAGTCCAGTAATACAGACTTTTTTAAAAGCGGATGTACAGTTCAAAAGTTACACGCATAAATGACCTTCTAATGTTGATACATGACCAGTACTACTTAGCATTGTTAGCAAAGTTAACATGCATGCTAACAAGCATTAGCTATGTCAGCTGTGTGTCAATGTCACCATAGTTAATTGTTAAACATTTTTTGCATAGTTAGCATAATTAACATTGTTAACATAACTGCTAACAAACATTAGCTAAGTTAGCTAAGTAACATTTTTGTCACAGTTAATTACTTAATGATTTTAGCATAGTTGGCATTGCTAGTATTGTTAGCAGAACTGCTAACAAACGTTAGCTAAGTCAGCAGAACACTGTTTGCACAGTTAACTAGTTAGCATAATTACCATAGACTGTATATAAGAACCTAATAATTATAAACCTATAATTACCTAATTAGCATAACTGCTAGCAAACATTAGCTAAGTAAGCTAATTAGCAGTGTTAGCAAAGTTTGTTATTTTAACAACTTGGCATGATCCAAGGATTTCAGTAATCCAATGAATTTTTGAACATTGGATGTACAGTTCAAAAGTTACATGCATAAATGCACCTCTAAGCAGTTTGTGACGCTAGAGGTTAAAGTGCCAACAAGAAACTTGCTAAAAAGAATCATGGGACTGTCATGAATCAGTGTGCCAAATTTCAAAACTTTTTACCAATTGGTTCAATGGGCTGCCATAGACATCCATGATGCAGGGCATGGCAGGGGTATTATGACATTCAGAGCTGGAACGGCGTCTCAATCTCGAAAGCCCTAGGACTAGTAGTTCGGCAAGAAATGGGGTGAGCATAATAATAATAATAAGAAGAAGAAGATTAAAAACCATTCAAGAATATCAATAAGACACTTCATTAAACGTAGCTTAGTCTTCATTCACACTACGTTGCAGATAGCCTACAAGTGGAGTGATTTGTAGTAGCCTAAACGAAAGGTCCCCAGGTCCAGCCGTCACGGCTCCAGCACCCTGGACAGCGCCAGAAATATTAATCATTTTGACGTGCTAAGCCACTGTCACAAGCATTGCACATGGTTTATAAAAACGTGGTCATAGCCCGAGGTGGAACAGTAAACTTGCTATAGTTGCTTCTGATCTGCAAGGACTCAGACGATTTCAAACATGAAGAGAAAGCAACAGAAATCCCAGATTGGTGACAGAAAACTTATTCGACTAAATTACTCCGGCAAAATCCACACGGTTGACATTTAACATAATAATCTATTTAATTGTCACGACTAGAATTCGATGCAAGCAATGAGAATTTGTTGACAAGACCCACTATTTTATGCATAGTACAGTCGTGTTGACACTGAAATGCAACACCAGATGGCAGCAACCCAAAGGTTGATGTCCACGAAAACCTTCCCTGCCTTCAATGCATTAAGTTATCTCCAATTAAAACAATTGTTAACAAACTTCTATGATGTTCCCATTGAAATATTGCTAAGTCTACATATAAATCTCATCTGACGCGTAAAATTCCAGGCGAGTACATATTAAGTTTAAAATTACGAGATTAAATACTGTTTTGCCAGAATTTTGATACCCACAAACATTAGCGAGGTTTAGATAATACGTGCGTTATGGTATGCCTACACTGTGTAAATGGAATACGTATGTTGTAAACACAAGCTATAGTATGGATATATATGGATATGTATAGCCTAGTATAAGCAAACGGGAATGGCTTCGTGCGCATGCCGACTTGGAGGTGTGTGCCCGTCGATGGTCACAGCACTTTACAGTTCTTTAGTAGGCTACAGCTATGGAGTGAGCACGTCTTCTGCATGGACGTAGACTGACATTTTCAATGACATTTCTTTAATGAAGTGTTCTCCCTGTATTCGTCAGTCTTTTGGTGTTTATGAACCGTTTTTCTCGAGTTGTTCAAAATGAACTGAAAACTAATTCCTGGGGATCTTGGAACATCTATATGTCGATGGTCTGTAACAATGCAGATTTTAAAATCTTAAAGGTGTTCGTGCAAGATGGAAAGATGGGCATCACGAATTTGTTGAGAATACATATGTATATATTTTTTAAATCAGCTATTTTTGAGAAGAAAGGGTAGTTTTCTTCACAGGTGAACCAAATGGGTTGATATGGTTCCTGCATAAGCGAAACTAACCAGTGGTTCATCGTAATGACCAACTGGACAAACGTCTCAAGCTGCACGCTCAGTCTTAGGTTTTGCGACACAGAGGCAATTGACAATGAGACCATGGGGGATTTCGAGTATCCTGTTGAACTCTTCCCATTGTCTTTGCTCCCTGCGATAACTGTGACTTGTGTTGTGCTATTCCTTGTTGGAGTGACGGGAAACCTAATGACTATCCTTGTGGTCAGCAAATACAAAGACATGCGAACAACCACAAATATTTACCTGTCTAGCATGGCATTCTCGGACCTGCTGATTTTTATTTGCATGCCTCTGGACCTGTACAGAATCTGGCGGTACCGGCCATGGAACCTTGGAGACGAGCTCTGCAAGCTATTTCAGTTTGTTAGTGAGAGCTGTACTTACTCGACAATCCTGCATATCACAGCGCTGAGCGTGGAGAGGTATTTCGCAATATGTTTCCCGCTTAAAGCTAAAGTAGTGGTGACAAGAGGACGCGTGAAATGTGTCATAGTTTTCCTTTGGTTGGTGGCTTGCTGCAGCGCGGGACCTATCTTCGTTATTGTTGGAGTTAAACACGTAAATGGAACAAACCCATTTGAGACTAACGAATGCACAATAACAGAGTATGCCGTCCGCTCTGGACTTCTGACAGTGATGGTGTGGGTGTCTGGCGTTTTTTTCTTTTTGCCTGTGCTGTGCTTGACAGTTCTTTATAGCCTTATTGGCAGACGGCTGTGGAGGAGAGAGAGAAATCCTTTTGCCCAGAACATTTCCAGCCGGGACAAAACTAATAAGCAAACTGTGAAGATGCTAGGTAAGCCTCAAGATGTCAGCGTCAGTTTTTTTCTACCTAAACGTAACTAGCTGTATGTATGTAGCTGCTGTGCCAGTGGATTTATGAAGGACCATGTACTGTCACACAACTTTTGATTAAGTTCGTCCGCTTTAAATTGACCTCACGTATGAAGCATTATTAACACGGAACAAAGTCAGGGAAGTGAGTTTTAGGGCAGTTAAGTTTGCAGGCAATGTGAATTATTTGATAGGATAGCGTAGGCCTATAGCGCTGCAGGAATTATCTGCCTTCGACGGCATTTCTGAGAAATGTTACAGGCTACTAAAGAAATGCAGCTAACAAAATACAAAAAAATGTGAGAGTAGTAATTGAGGACTATTGCAAGCCATTTTTAATTAATATAATTTAATAGCGTGTTTTACGCATACGGCTGGTTGAGTGTCCTTCATATGTAACTTGTATTTCCAATTTCCTTAACAGTGGTGGTAGTGATGGCGTTTGTGCTCTGCTGGCTCCCATTCCACGTGGGACGCTATCTCTCCTCCAAGTCCTCAGAGGGCAACTCACCTGTCATCACGCAGATCAGCGAGTACTGCAGCTTGGTGTCGTTCGTGCTGTTCTATCTGAGCGCGGCTATAAACCCTATTCTGTACAACATCATGTCCAAGAAATACAGGATAGCAGCATATAAACTCTTGGGAATGAAGCATTTGACTAACAGGTCTGCATCTGCAACCGTCAAAATAGAAGGCGTGTCTGGATGGGGAGGAGAATCAATTGGCAGTGCTTGAACCCCAGTAACGGTTGAATCTAAAATATGTTGGGGGCTGCTCGTGATAATAGTGATGATTGTCTTGTTGAAGCCCCACCACCACCACCCCGAAATAAAGGCGGAATATTGATGTGCTTTTGTGAGTTATGGACATATTGAACTTTACCAAACAAAGGTGGGGGGGGGGGGGGGGGTGTTTCTGGCGTATTGTGCATTTGTGTGGACGTCTTACAATTGGAAGTAAATGGCAATTTTGTGTTTTAGATGCCACTATTTTAAGTGGTTGAAAATATGCACACAGATACCTATAACGTACATGCTTTAAAATGCCTTAATTTACCTTACACTGGATGACAATGTCAGTACTGTAGATGTAGCCTATGTCGTGGCACATATTTCATCAACGTGAAAGGAACTATTTGAACGTTTTAAAAATTTAAACCGTAGCCTATTGTGTTTCCATCAATGATGTGTATGAAGTCAATGAAGTAATTTTTGTTTCTACTTGATGTTGCTGTAAAATTTACTTGGTGGCATATTTTAAGAAAAACAGACATATTGGACAAGTCCTTCTAGTCCTTTCATGTTTGCTGCTGGTGTCGTGTTCCTTGATTATGGTTGGATTTATGGACATGCAAAGCTATCTTTGTACTTCTTGAAATATTTTTTTCCCCAATACAGGCATCACATGTCTTCGCAATAGACATAGTAAGACGTTTCTATGTTTGTACAACATGAACCGCAAACATTTCTGTAGAAGTTGCTGTAACTTTGCTAAGTGCAATGTTTGTACTCCTGCAAAAACGTAAGTAATGTGTAGGCTACATTGCCGGTGTCGATATTTGAAACGTGCAGTATTGACAACAGCATAGTGTTTAAAAGACGGCATGTGTATTTTATCCATGCCATTAAAAACGCTCATACTCGTGCATATTGGATTGTTATTATTGATGTCAATGCTATGTCAGCCACGTTTATCACCCCGAGTACTCTTTCTTAAGAGTTCTAAATGAACAATAATTAATTGGATTTGACCACCATCAGAGCCTAATGCCCTGTTTGATCATTTGCACGTCTGTCTCTGTCAGTGGTTTTCGTCTTTCTGTGAATGGCGTAGCTATCGCTGCGAGTATTTCAAGCTGAACCCTGATGTTAAACTAGCACTTCCCTCCGCAGTCAGTGGTATGAATAATATGAATAATACATCACACAAGTTGGTGTATGGGCTCTGGTGGCAGGTTTATCTGCTCCTCAGTACAAATTGAGCAGTCTAGAGGAAGAATCGAGTCTCACCAACAGTTTGCACCATAATGATGGAACAGAGTTGCCGTTATTACCATCACTTTCACATCAGTTTTCCAAAACTTAAAAAAAAAAACACCTAAGCACAACAGTTGGTGCAAAATGCCCAGGCAACACCAAAACACCATGTTCCGTCTTGACAATCACTACAGACAACCACATTAGGACAACATTGGCACTCACCACTAACTTGAAACATTGCACAAAAAGAAAGTCATCCACTGGTCATTTAACCCCATTATTTCCCTGTAGATGCGAAAAATGTATATTTTTTTGCATTAGGCCTACAAAAGAAGAAAAAGGGTAAGACACCTCTTGCCCTGCTTGTAATTTTAAACATTATATGGTATGTATAGGTGAGTACACATTCCACTACATACTTAGAATTGAATTGGGAATTTCTGTAAACTAACCACAATCACCACAAAATGTGTGCAGGCACTTCCATTTCCATTTGCAAAACAACATACATACTATAAGTCTGCTGAACTTTAAATTTCTTACAAATGAAATTCACATGTATAATACCACAGACTCATTTGCTTTGCGTCTTTGCAAAACTATTTAGCATACCCTATCTACCTGTACCATTTCCAAATCTAGGATCTCAGGATAATCAGGTGTCATGGCACAAAGAGCAAACTTTGTTTTTTTTACTTTTTAACTTTTTTAACTCATAATCTTCTAAACTACTTTCACATGTGCCATGACTATTGGTAGTTTTGTGGTTCACTTTGTGCACTTGCATACAGCCAGCCCATGTTTAATTCCTGGCCAATATCAGTATGACTTCAGTGCAAAATACCGGTACTCAATATGTTTGCATGATGCTCATGGTTGCTGTAAATTTCTTCCCGTCTTCTTCAACCATTGTTTATTCAGGGGAGAACTGACTGTGCATGAAGCTCTGCGCAATGCTCTGAGTATATAATAATAAAAATAAACAATTAACAAGCAACGATGAAGAACAAGTAAAACATAATAAAAGAAAAACTCATATCAAACCAATGAAAAAACAAGAACACTGTACAATAGGCATGTCATCCATCAATGACTTTAAAGTGTCTAACAGCAGAAGCTGGTCTAATTTAAGGACTTCTTGTAATCTGCTTAATTTGGTAGGTGCAAAGAAACTACAAGCTATTTTACCAACTTCACATTTTATTTGGGGGGTTCCTAGGGAGACAAAACTCTGTGAGAGTGTGTTAGGATCACTTAACTTGTAAAAGTGAGTTTAGGTGAGGTTTAAGGTTTAAATAAAGAGGAGGCGGTGTCTTTCCCTCCTACTATGAAGAAAAGGCCAACCAACATTCTGGTAAAGGTTAATGATGAGTTCTGAAACCATCACCAGTAATAAATCGCCTTGATAACCTTATCAAGTGATTTCAAGGTGGAAGGGACTGCATGCATATACAAAACATCGCTGTAGTTCAACACTGACATTATAGTCGAACAATGGACATTCTGTTCTGTAGAGAGAACATGCCTTTATCCTGTATAAAGCAACCAATTTAATTTTCACCTTTGTGAGTTCAGTTACATGTGTTTTAAAAGACAGCTTGCCATCTAAACAAATGCCAAGATATTTGTATTGAGCAACTTGCTCAATTTGTGTCCCATTTAGAGATGAAATTCTGATGACATGAGAATCACACTTTCTCAATTTAGAAAAAAACATGAACTTAAACCACAGTAGTAGGTGGAACATCTTTTTAGTAATAACTACATCAGTATGTTGTCAATACATGCACATTTCAGTCCATGTATGGCCATTGGGCCAATAGTTTAAGATAATATCATTGAATAATTGAACTTTTTTCCAACTGTGTTTTTTATTGTAACATCCAATTAGCTTGTTTACATTAACAGTGATCTAATCTCTTAGCAGGTTTTGATGTAAAAGTTAACCGCTGTGAACAGGTTTTCTAAATGCCATAAAAAAAGCAGTGCCAAAGTATAGTTTAGCTGTCTTAGTTCCATGACTGGTTGCATGTGTTTTGAAAAAGTGGACATACAATACTAAGACAAGTGTTAAAATGACTTGGAAACACTGCCATACAACTGTGCACAGGGTAAGAGGCATTAGTACTGTTAAGGACACTGCCAGCTCTGAATGAATTTTGTATAGGGAGAAATGGGGTTTGTGTTGCATATTCAATGGATTATGTGAGATGAGAAGGCCAGATATCCGAGAAAAATTAAACATTTATTGTGCATAAATATATTACATATATGCTACAGATACATAATCATCTTAAATACAAAGGGTAGTATTTTCAAAATCTATACATTAAAGTTGATATGGTAGTATTTCATATGATGACTATGATTAACAATGTACAATTCATGATGAATGCTAAAAATCATAGTTGATTATAATTAAAAAATAATGGCAATGTGGAATGACTCTTCTTTGTAAGCTCAAGTTAACATACAAACATTTCTTTTAAGGGGTAACATTTTCAAGACATCTTAAAAGAAAGATAAAAATCTTCAAGTGTCAATATCAAAAATCTGAGAAAACGGTCTTATAATACAATGCTGAAAGATGCCAATAATAACAAAAGTGTGCTGGGGTTTCGTCTGCATTAAGACAACACAAGTCTTTCACAGATCTTCTGTCAAGTCTGAGGACTAGTTGACAAGAGGAGGTAAACCAAGTGGGGCTGGAAAAAGAAACCAAACCCAGTAAAGCAAGTTTAAACTATATGTAGTAGTGCCATGGCACCCCACATGTTACCTTTTGATTAAGAGCATAATGCCTTATGTCTGGGTGTTAGCAACAGCAATGGGTGTGCATCATTTGGAATAGCACCGAGATTCACTTCATTAACTGGACATTAACTGCATTATTCCTAAAAAACAAAAAAAACTGAAAACATTAATGACAGGTCAGAAACATGAATAAGATTAACAATGTTAGGAATGCCTTTTTTCTATTTGAAAAAATATAAAATATAGGAAAACAATCAAATCATAACCGAAAAAGGTAAAATATATGACATGCTACATGAGGAAAAATATGTATGACTGTTCTTTTGATTTTTTAAAAGAAATAAATAAATGAAGATTGCACTGTGATTTGCATTATAAAGTACGGTATGCAATATATAGCATAAATAAAAACCCTAACAAAAACTGCTCATTAACTTTGGTTAAGGTATGACTGAGCTAGTAAACGTTTCTTAAAGAGTGTGTGTACTGTAGTCTTGGGCTATACTCAAGGCTAAGACAAGAGCACGCTGCTGAGCGGACCGCTAAGGCTGAAATGATTTAAGACCAAAAAACCGAGAGAACACCACCGTTGAAATGTGACTGGGAGTGAGCGAGCGAGCCATCATAGAGGGCATGGGGGCTGGACACTGCCGCCATAGAAATGTGAGGCTGTCACCGTTCTGAAACACTGAGTCCCTGAGGTACGCTCCAGGCTTCATGCCGTCACTAGTGTTGCTCGGTGAAAGTCTTTGGGCTAGAGGACTAACGCTGATGGCAATGCTCTGGGCTAAAAATCAATACTCGTGGACACTCTCAAATCAAGACTCGAGGACACTTTCCCTTTTGATACATTTGCAATGTAGCATACTACAGTTATATAATTATGTCTACCCAGACCACACAAAGTTCTGGATGGCTGTAAATGCATTTTGACTTGACTACACTGCTATCTCTGAGTTGATTGTATCTCGTCAGAGGGAGTAGTGGAGATCCTGGCTTCAGAAAGTAAAAACCCTGCCATGTATTCCTTCTGCCTTTGCACTTAACACAGGGGATTTCACTGACTAGTTGATGTACCTGGCAGATCAGCTGGTTCAGAAAAATGGTTGTCAAATATGTGGCTGTCAAATATAAAGGTTTTCACTTTCTAAAGCCAGGATCTCCACCTCTGGCCAGAGTTGAGCTGACAGTTAGTACTATAAGGCCCCCCAGTCAGCAGTTTTGTGTGGATGATGGGTTTAAATCAGACCAGGCACTTCAGCTGTGCTTTTCTTCACCCCCTGAACCCCATCTCACCCAGAAGCTGGGGGTCTCCCTTCAGCCAAAAAACATGTTAAAGCTGTAACATAGAAATTATAACAATACAAATATAAATACTTTTAGAGAACAGGCTTAGAGAAAAATAGGACCAAACATAAAAATTCCAATGTAGAAAATATAACTTTTTTGTTTCAGTCATGGACCTAAAAACCATATAAAAAGTATAAAAATACTTTTGTAGAACCTTATTTCAGGGCTGTGGTTTCAGAACTGCTGCAACACATATGGACTGCATCTTATTCCTTAGACACATTAGACAGATTACAGACAGATAAAAGGGATAAAACATAGGAAATGGAATGTGATGACAGACAATGGAATCGTGTAGGAGACTACAACATGTAAAAAACAGGACTTCAAAAAATATCCCAAATATAATTTTCATCTTGTGTGTATGTGTGTGTGTGTGTGTGTGTGTGTATTCACATACATACACACACATACATACACCACATGTATATATAGAGAGACATGAAAGAGACATGTCCTCTATGTAATTAAAGGAATATCCCTCCAAGTTATCCTCTTTCTTTTTATCATTCCATCATATTTGTTTTGTTTTTCCCTTTTCCTCACCCTCTCATTTGGCAGTGCTACTCCATGAGGAAGAGTTGTAGGAGGAATGCCAAGAGAAAGGACAACGAGGCCAGGCCCACCACAATCAGGGTGGCAAACTGTCCATCTGTGGACATGACCCCGAATGCTTTGACGGATGGTGGGGCTATGGTGCTTGCCTCGGTGGCTGGCGTCTGCTCCAGGCGGCGTGGTGTGAAGTGGGCTGATGGGCTGAAGGTGCCACTTAGCTCTTGTGAGCTGTCTGCGCAGTGCCTGTTGGCACACACACGGAAGCGATAGTCCATGTTCCACTGCAGGCTGAAGAGCTGGAAGCATGTGTCCTCTCCTTTAAACACCTGTAGAGAAGTGACACGAGGTACAAAAAGACAAGACATCATTGAAGGCTCAGTTACCTACTTAGCCATTACCAGCATGTCAGCAATATCAAAAACTGCCCGGACTGCTCTTTTGTCAAGGCAACTGCGCATCTACTTGGATGCTGGGCCCAGACACAAGCCTATCTCCTGCTGTCCTGTTGGTGTTTGCAGGCCTCACCTGGATGCAGCACAAAGATGAGAGTCACAAGGAGAGACTTCTTTCAAGGCTCCCCTACACAACAAATCCACACAAAGCCTTTCATTTGATCATAAACACACAGACTGTCTGCTAATGAGAGTCTCTCCTTGTCTCTTTGTTACAAATTATCTTCACTATACAGGACTGCTCAACCGCTTAATCTCAGCAACAAATCTCTACCTAATCTATCTGAGAATACAGAGGAAAGCACTGATAAAGAGATAAAAAAGGGAGCTCGAGTCCCTCATTCAGATATGAAGGAACCATATGTTAACATTAAACATCACATCTACGGCAGGAAGCTACAGGGACACTGGTGACCTGGTCACCATAAACATGTCTATGAAAGGTTGGACCTGCGAACTACCACCACCAGGCCCAAAGGCTATGCATGGAAATTAGTCTGATTTGAAGTCTATCAATCAGTGTATTGTTTACAGTGTGAAATTACCATAAAAAATGGTCCTAATGCACATACAATACAATCCTAAAATAAAAAAACAAAATTACATTAGAGAAAACAACTAGCATAATAAAGTTAAAATACAGTGCCTGACAAAAGTCTTGTTGCTTATCCATTTTGTAGAAACAAAAGCTTATAACCTTACTTTTAATTAATCCATTGGTTTTAGAAATGTCTCATATGAAAGCTAAAACCCTCCTAAATTATGTTAATATACTGAAAATAAATTTGCTTTACTGAAGAAAGATTGATAATTTAATGAACACAGAAAGGTCAGATTTTGGCAAGACAAAAGTTTTGTCGCCTACAGAAAATTGAACAAATAATTTACTTCAAATACAAAAATATGTTGCATAACATCAGTGAATCAAGTAATGGTGCTGTGAGGTTCATATTTAATTTCTTGTATGACTTCCATGAGCTTGTAGGACTGCATCCATGTGGTTCGACAATGACTCGTACAATTTATTGATGAAGTGATCAGGAATAGCAAAGAAAGCAGTCTTACATGCCTCCCAGAGTCCATAAAGATTTTTTGGTTTTGCCTTCCATGCTTCGTCTTTCATTCTACCCCAGACATGTTCAATGATGTTCATGTCTGGTGACTGGGCTGGCCAGTCCTGGAGCACCTTGATCTTCTTTGCCTTGAGGAACTTTGATGTAGAGATGGAAGTATGCGATGGAGCACCATCCTGCTGCAAAATTTGTGGTTGGGAATGTAAGAGGTTGCTAATACTTCTTGATATTTTAGGCTATTGATATTGCCTTCCACCCTGCAAATGTCTTAGACCCCCATAATGTCTTAGACCCCCAATGTAACCCCAGACCATGATTTTTCCGCCACCAAACTTAGCTGTTTTCTGTGTGAATCTTGGATCCATGCAGGCTCCAGTTGGTCTCCTGCAATATTTGCGGTGGCTGTGATGTAATTCAACCGAAGATGTATCTGAGAAATCTTCTGCCACTTTTCCAGCATCCACCCTTTAGCAGACTGTGGACCTTGCCAAATGTTTTTTAATTGCCTTCTGTTTAGTGCTGGTTTCTGTGCACTGATTCGACCATGGAGGACATTTCGAGACAGAATTCTACTAACTGTTCTGGTTAACACAGGGATTTGAGGTGACCAGGCCTGGTGGAGCTCTGCTGCAGTGAAAAAAGGGGCTGGCCTTGGAACACACGGTCCTCCCGAGCAGTTGTCTAGCAGGGTCTGCCGGACCTGGGCTTGTCAAAAACATCTCCAGTCTATTCAGATCTTTTTCTTATTCTTTGCACTTGACGCTGAGACACATTGAAGGTGTCAGCCACCTCAGCAGTGGATCTGGTCTTCACCCTCTTGATAATTAATGCTTTGGTCTCAGGGTGCATCTTAGGCATGTTGTCAAAGGGTGAGTTGGAGTTGATGCGAAGGTCTGGTATGCTGGGGTTCTTTTTATACACATCCACTAATTGATTGATCAATAACTGATCACAGGTGAGGCTGTAATCTAGGATTGGGTGCATCATATGACAATGCGACAAGACTTTTGTCTTGCCAAAATCTGACTTTTCTGTGTTCATTAAATGATCAATCTTTCTTCAGTGAAGCAAATTTATTTTAGTATATTGAGCATACTTTGGGAGGGTTTTAGCTTTCATATGAGACATTTCTACAACCAATGTATTAATTAAAAGTCAGGTTATAAGCTTTTGTTTTTTACAAAATGGATAAGCGACAAGACTTTTGTCAGGCACTAGGGGAGACCGGGGCTAGTTGGCACAGGGGCAAGTTGGCACACCCTTATTTTCCAGGCCACTAAAGGACACACCATAAAAATTCCAACATTAAATCGATCCTCATCTACAGTAGAGTTAATCCCTCTAATTCAGAGCTGTCAAAGACATTAACTTTTAAGGTCAGTGAAACGTTTTGAATTTATGATGCCCAAACTAAAAATTGACACCTTCCACTAAACTAACTCTGGAAAGCTAATAGTAAGGAACAGAACAAATATAAATATTGTATGTGATAGATAGGGGATATAGCTATCATTTGATATTAAATCTGAAATTCTGTGGTGTCAGATGCTAACAGCCTAACGTGATTTCTGTCAAGAGTGCTGTTCTGATGTGGCTGGGGCAAGTTGGAAAATGTGTGTAAACTAACCCCACCTTCATGTGCCGACTTGCCCCGAGCTGGGGCAAGTTGGCACAAATGCGCAACTGTGCTTTAATTATATATAGACGGGAATAATGACTTACTAACCAACAGTGATTGTGCCTACTTTTTAGCTTAGATGTAAAGCTTTGAGGGTATCATAGTTTGGGACTTATAAAGCAATGTATGACAAAGATATGACACTCGAACTGAAAAGTGTGCCAACTAGCCCCGGTCTCCCCTATACATAAAAGTTGGTGATAAATGAAATATAACCATTTACAGCCATTTAAATAGATTGCACAAAACAAAGTTCACAGTAATCAACCCCTATATGTGAGTGTGTTTGAAAAAAAAAGGAAATGAGGACAAATACAAGCCTACTGGTACCCTGACTCATCAACAAGTGGTTGTCAACATGCTGAAATGTTGATGTTTCCCTTTATGAATTAAATATCAACTTTAATTGCTCTGGCACTTTGGTTCAATTAAGACTATCAGACGAGATTTTTTTGCCATAAGGTGTGCAAGTGCACTCATACGGCAATGCTTTCATTTACTACAGAGGACAATTTGATTTCAGCTGTTCCTAAATTAAATTAAATACACCAACATGCCAAGATGCGGTTGTAGGGATGTATGCAAGTGCACCTATGTCAAAAAATGCAAGTGGCCTGTGTGGCACTGTGGTGTGTCAGTGTGTGTAATTTACTCATTTACCACAGAGAAGAGCAGCGACACCACAGCACAACCCTCAAAGGAGCCAGAAGGGGATGCAAATACAACACAAAAGGTGCCTCATGTTGTGGTAAACAGTTTTGTAAATGGCATGCTTTATTTATTCAACTCTTTATCTTCAGTTAATACATTATTAATATACATTATTACATTTTCAACTACTGTAATTTGTTTTAAAGGGGTCCTTCCATCGTTATTTTTATTGAGATTTCTGTGTCGCCACTATGGTTGAATGCATTGTGCGTCATTTCTGTGAAAAATGATGTCCTAGTTCTCTTGTTTGACGCTGTTTTCTGTAAGCTAGAACAGGTCTAGTGGTTGAACGACTGGCTTTTCCGGTAACCCACGTAAATATCCACAATGTGTCAATAAGGCACCTCTGACTGGGCAAATTTGCCGTCTTTCGCTCACCTAGCTTCTGTCCACTGTTCTTCCTCTGGGATGTGAGCGTGCCATACATGGCTCTGGGCAGGGCTTACGACCTAGTGACGTAGATAGGTTTAGCCTGCTCTGATCCGCTCCTTTTGGTTAGCTTGACCCTTCAATGACCAGTAAAACCATGAGGATCGAATTTCACGTCTTGGAATGCTGCGTGCATATACTGCTTGTTGTGATCCACCACATTGTAAATTAGTTAGTATACACGACATTCTGGACAAGTAAGAATTGATTATGGCACACTGAAAGGAAGAGGGATATATAAACAAAGAGAGACTGAATGAGTGAGTGTCATACACTGTGGGAAAGCTGGGCGTTGGGGGTGGGGTTGGGAGGTGGAGTTCAGTTCCACTGCCATTCCCAGATTCCCAGTTAGCAAATTAACATAATTATCTGATATTGTAAGTTATCTTTTTATGTTACATTGAGAGGTGCATAACTAATGGCCATTTCTGGTTGTTATGAATTTATACAATGAATTGTAATCTGGGGGGTTCATGTTGTGAAAAGCTGCACTGCACACTATTGGGCTCTGAGGGCATGGGAACACATTAGAGGCAGTCATTGCCAGCTTATCAGTTTCCACAGCAACAAAGCACCCTTCAAGCCTCTAAAACATATCCAAGTGCACCCTGACTGAGGCACTGCACTGTTTAGAGTGGGCTGTACGTTTAGACTTTATGTGTACAGTTGCAACACCACCACAACAAACAAGTACATTATTATTATGTGTAACACATTTTGTAACAATATGAAACATTATGTACTTACAGGGTTACTGTTAGGGTTAGAATTAAGTTTAGTGCTTATTATTATTATTATTGCTTATTTTGTAGTAGCAATAATAGTAGTAGTAGTAACAGCAGCAATAGAGTTTTAAAAGCTTCAAAGAAATACCTAATCTCTGATGCGTTAATTTGATGGGTGGCGTTAAGGCCACAAAGCAAGTTCATTTACAACAATTATGCACCCACATAGTTAGAGTGGGTATTCTGCTTAGTGCAAAATACACTTATTTTTATTCAGAAAGCACACAGGCAGAGATGATGCTGACTAATTTAGAGCCTCTAGAGGACTGAGTCACTGACCACCAACACCTGACGAGACCCACAGCGCTCCAAAGCTGTTACAAACAGCAGCAGTGCTTTCCTGTCAAACTCACTACTGTGCGAATAGATTGTATGCAAGACACAGACAACACTTAAAATGGAATACATTACATATGCAGAAAAATGCACAGGTACAGGTACCAATGTACATACACTTGTACAGTACTGGTATCAAATACTGTGGAAAAAGGTTTTGGCACACTTAAGTTAAAAAAACCCTTAGCATAAGGCAGTCATTTTGTGTTCTTGAAAGCAGTTATTTAAAACTACTCAAATAACCCAGTGAGCCATTTATATACTAGTAAAGAATACAGCAATGCATACAACACACTGAAGACCTGAAGATAATCAGCTCAGAACTGGCAAAGGCAAGTGCAACTTAACTTGATGTGAGGAGAGAGTTTGAAAACGTGAAAAAACTGCCACAGTTCTTTGGTGGTTTTATATAAGTACCTACACCTTTGCACTTCAGTGTGCATGGATATACATGTATATACAGCATATGGACATATTATGACCACATTGTCAAAACTAAAGGACAAACACTTAGATGTATGCAAATGAACCTTCAAGGTCTGTATGTGAAAACACAGAAGCAGGACGGTACCTCTACCCTACAGGCTAGACTTTCTCCATAAATTTGATTACCATGAAAATATGAAGGGGGTAAGGAGGACGCAGAATGAAATTAGGTTGCGCCTTCAAATCATTTTTCATTTGGAGTTCAAACCCCTAATAACAAGGTAATGATTCAAAAAATAAAAATCTGGCAGCAACAAAAACAGCAGCAAGTTGCTTTTTCCAACAAAGTCTGCATGCAATCCAGGCTCATCTGCATTCAACTGTTTTATACGACATCCCAGATGTTCTCCAACTATATACCAACCAAACCAATGGATGTAACTGAGTGAATAGTATGCAAGTCAAGTGCTCACGAGACACTTGACTGAATGAGACAATAATGACAGTAAAACGAGTGCAGTTAGATGATTATGTGGACACACTTAAAATCAGAAGTCCAATTCACACTGCATGGCACTGATCACGTGTACTATGATGAAAAGGTGTGTGTGTGTAATAGAGATGTTCACCTGTTTGTACTCAGAAATGAAAGTCTGTGTGTGTGTGTGCGTGTGTAAGAGAGAGAGAGAGAGAGAGAGAGAGAGAGAGAGAGAGAGAGAGAGAGAGAGAGAGAGAGAGAGAGAGACGCTCACCTGTTTGTACTCTGAATCTCGGCCACCCAGGACCTGAAGGGTGTAGGTGGTGCGATCCCCTCGCATGGGTGGCACTGCCTCCCATGTGACCTCACATGCATTACCATCCAGCTGGGACACTCGGGGAGCTGTGGACACAAGACACACACAAGACACACACATTAATACTTTTTTTGGATGTTGACATAGAGAAATTATTAACATTAATGGAAGTACACTATTCACAAAAGGTTCTCATCTCAAACAATGTATTGAAACAAAAGCCAGCAACAGAGGTGGGTGGGTGACAAAAATAGTAATGTCTAAATAACTTAATTTGTAGGTGTTGTTTTGGTCTCATGATGTCAAAATGTGAACAGAATGATAGAGTACTGTTTACATACCAATTCTAACTGAACAAGAACCTTTATTGGTCAATTAATGGATCAAACACCTGTAGTGCCATTAAAATCCTTGTTACAGAACAGCAAAATATGCACAAAATCCTGAAACACTAAATTGTTGGACATGTGTATTGAAAAGTTTACCAAACTATCTGGCCGGACCCTCTCCTCACACAAGGCGAGGTCCCTTTAAACTTTTCTCTGTCATTGTCCCTCAATGGTGGAACAACCTACCAGTTTCTACAAGAGCAGCGACATCCCTCTCAACCTTTAAAAGCTTGTAAAGACCCTTCTCTCTCAAAACTACTACTAACCAACTCTTTCCCTAGGTGCCTCATGATTGTATAAGTCTGCGTGTGTAAAAGGGATGTGTGTCTGTATTGTCCCTGCTCTGGGAAACTTACTTAGGCACATACATCTCCTTGTGTATATGAGGGTAGTCTGCTTACTCTGTGTTCCTCTACACCTTTTATCCAAAGCGACTTACAAAAAGGAGGACATAATAAGCTAAGTGTAATGTAATGCAGACACGGCATCTCCTTCTCCAGACTGATATACTGCCTATTATAGCAGAGACTGAGCAGTACTTGGGAAGTTTTTTTAATTGTCCCTATTCAGTCCACAGAGTTACAGCCTGTACAGGGGAAGTCTATGTACATGCCCCAGGCTGTTAAACGCATGCACACACACACAACATTTACATTCAGTGTGACAAATGTTTATGATCATTGCCATTATGCGTCATTATTCAATTTTATTATTCATTATTCAATCATTAGTCAATTGCAGACATTGCAAAAACTGAATCACACTTGATAATAACATCATAAACATGAATGAAGTGTCATTAATGTTTATTATATGCATCATGCCATGTTTATAAGCGGCTCATGTCACCCTTATAGACAAACCTATACAGTATTACCACAATAACAATGACATTCATGATGGACACTAAACCAGTGGACCCTGAAACCGCCGTTTGTGTGTATGTGCTTTGAAGAAAGAGCCTTGCCTAACCTTTGAGAGTCGGGGGCACACACTTGGATGTGCACAGGCTGAGGATCTCCGAAAACGGCCCCTCCCCAGCCTCGCTTACCGCCTGGATGCGGAAGCTGTACTGGCTCGACTCACTCAGGCGTTGCACCCGGAAGGTGTGGCTTGGTCCGCGGTAGATAGCCACAAACCTGTGTCAGGAGAGGAACACTTAAGACTGGATGGGGCAAATTTGAGAGTGAAAGAAACACACCACACATCAACACAACACAAATGCCTCATAATTTCAGTCCCTAGGACTACCAAGTTATTCACTAAACGGGCAAATATCAACAGAAAAGACTTTATAACCAATTGATTCTGTCAATGATGAACAGGACAGGAAAACTGGATGAAACACTACTGAATGGAACAAACTTGAGAGTGAAGAAGTTCCCAGGACTGTACAATTCAACAAGGCATTGAGAAAACAGGCAAACTCAGCCTTCATAATTACGGTCACCAGAACTACTAAGTCATTGACAAAACCGCCAAACATCAACAGAAAAGACTTCAAACAATTGCTTCTGTCACTATAAAAGAATGCAATTATAGCTGCTTTGTGTCAGATTGTAAATGGTCTCTGATTATGAAGCTACAAGGATTGGCTTTTGAATGTACTGACAGTGTCTGCCTTTAGAAAAGGGATGATTAGCAGCAAAAGGACAGCTTAACTTTCACTCAGCACCTTCTGGGTCTAGGGAACAGGTTGCCATGGCACCCATCACAAGGTGCACTATAACAGGCTTGAGGACAGCAAGTGAACCATAGACCAACCAGTGTGTAATTAAAATCAGCCTCAACTAACTTCCATAAATAATATACGTTTGTGCATCTGTTTGTGCATTTGTTTGTGTGTGTGTGCATCTGTTTGTGCCTTTCTGTGTGTGTGTGTGTGTGTGTGTCATGGTGTGGTACAGGCCTACAAAGCTTAAAAAAGAGCACCAACTCTGAAGGGACTCCTGGTGAGTGAGCTGTGTGACAGAACAGAGGGACCTGCAGGACCCCATTAGGATCAGACACCCGAGAGAGCGAGAGTAGACGAAACAGACAGAGAGGGTCAATACAGAGATGGAAGCATGAGAGAGAGACGGGGGAGAAAAGGAGTGCAGAAGGCTAATTAGGTTAGTCAGAGAGAATGGTTCAGTCGCTGCCATGTCTGAACTAGCATTAAGGCTTCTGGTCGAGATGACCACTCTCTCTTGATCCTCCCACCTTACTCTGTCCTCTACTAATCCTACACTGCCTACTGATGAAAGGTGATGAAAGTTAATGTGTGAACACACTTGGAGAGTGCATTTCTGAGAGATGCCAGACTGGGAACGTTACGTCTCTGAAGGTAGAGTGCAGGGAACATTTTAACATGTATCCCCATTAACAGCAGACATCCAACATTAAATACACATTTGGATACTGACAGTGCATTCTGTATGCCTACTCTCTATTTTATCTGGATTTGTGTATATTTCCTGAACAGCAATGTACATAAAAAGAATGTTTATGAAATATGTAAGTAGAGACAGATAAACTGGGCATATACTTTGTCCTATCTAAAAGGAGCATTAATTATGGTTAAAGAGATACTATGCAACTTTGAGTACTTTTTCTCAATGGAGCTTCCCCTAGTGTCTCTAAGTACATGGACACTCTCGTAAAAATGGACTGTTTTCCCTTCCCCTCACCCTGTGCCTGTAACCAAAGAATACAAAAGTAGTCAAGTCCACCCAAGGGGACAGGAATAGACAGGGAAATTGAAACCTCATGGGGAAAGGGCCCATCCGGAAAGGGCCCAGTAACCTTAAGCTTTCCATAGACTTTCATTTATTTTAGCGTCATTTTAACATGAAATAACTTTACCAACATCAAGACATGGTGTGCTTCCTATGTATTGTTGGACACGGGAGAAACCATCGCAAAACATATTTGCTTCGATCGGAAATCTGTCATGTCATTGCCTTGTAAGAAATGTTTATCTGAAATTGTGTAAAAATGACGTCACAAATTTTGCGACGGCTATCGAGTTTCTGTCACACAGGAAGAAGTTTATCGTACTGTTTGAATAACAAGCCATACCCATAATTATGATTGTTTATTTTTCTGTTCATGTCAGGGAAACATTTCCAACTGTATTTTCCACAAAATAAGTATCAGAACTTGTATTTGTTTGTAAGAGGAATCGTTATCTTTATGGATTTTACTGTTCGATGCAAGTGAAGACCAAAGAAAGATGGCTAAGCTAAGCTCCACACTATAGTTTGGTATGGACATGCTAACTAGCTAAGCCAAGCCGAGAATTAAAAGTTTGGTTTCATCGCCTCCCAGTGAAAACGACACTATCCCTCAATCCATTTCTTTTACTGTCCATGTGTCCACCGAGGTAAGTAAAAGCAGAATTTCTTCCGAATTTAACGTCATCCTACTTTTTACGAAGTTCAAGACTTTGTGAGTCTGAAAATGCCAGGACAGACACCCGGATATTGCAAGCGTGGTATTCTGTCCACAGACAGGGGGGACAGTTGAGTCTTCATTTGCCTGGTAATGAATCATTTAAGCATCTACCGACTTATGAAGATGATTAATTAACTCAAAAAAGTTGCATAGTGTCGCTTTAAGACTGAAATAATTCTCTCTAGATATGGCCTGGACCACAGTGACAACCTATCACAGTCTAATAGTATGGCCATATGACAAGTATGGGCAATGACCGTTCAGAACTAACCTCTAATTGAATTTCAGGGGGTCAGAATGAAATGAATAAATACGTTAAATTAATAGAAAATGTAATGCTTAATGCATAAAAAGCATGTTCTAAAATCACAGAATGATCAATGATTTATGCTAAGCTAATAGCTAAAGTGCTACTGTTACACCTGTAGATCAGCTGAATGGATTAAAAACAGTAAAACTCAACTGTTGAACTCCAAGAGAGTTGGAAAATGAGCATGTCCCCCCCCCCAAAAAGTGGAGCGTTCCTTTTAGGGGTTAGATGCCACAGATGGCCTATGGGGGTCCTCACCTCTGGTTCTTGTCCTCCATCTGCAGGGTATATGAGGTGTTCTCCCCACCCTGAACCCTACTACTGCTGCTGTAGCTCTCCCCCCAGCGCAGCTTCAGGCTCTGGGGCCCCACGGCAGCGCACTCCATGCGGGGTGGGGCAGGGGGCAGGGGCCGGGTTCGCGCCATCAGGGGTGCACACAGAGGGCCAGGGCCAATTTCATTCTCAGCCCGGACCTGAAGGCTAGGGTGGAAGACCAACCAAACAAAAGCAGATTAGAATCAGATTTACTGGCCAAGAATACTTACATACAACATAAGGAATTTCATTCCGGTATACATTCAACATATACACTGTAGCAATCAATAGACAAAAGTGATATATAATACTAACTGTACAACAGGAACAACAATTACAAGTGCCATAATATAAATACGGCAAAGACAGTAATATTTAAAACAATATACACATGGAGTGGGATTTTGGGCAAGGGTAAAGTGCAAGAGTAATAGTGCAATGTAATGTGCAAGATGAATAATGGAGATTGCAATGCAAGGAGAAGTGGGAAGCTCCAAACTGATCACCATCAAACCACGACATTGACTAAAAGTGAGTGCATAGAAGTCCTTAGTTCTCCACTAGCCAAAAGAGTAGCAGTAACATGACAAATGACGTTGCTCTTCCATTTGTACCAACAACCTTTAACTAATAAAAGAGACACAAAAACAAATCACTCCATTAGTCCAAATGAGAATGAATAGAAGAGTGCCTGTGGGAATGGCCTCTTACCGCATTCTCTCTTTCTCTCTTTAAGCATTTCCATTAAAAAGTACTTGAGGGGGAAAAATTTCACAAGAGGGCCACGGGACTTGCTTTCAAACAGGTCACGTGAAGCATGAAATTGTGTCTCGTGATTTGCCGGATAACACTCTGGGAAACATGTGCACACACACACATCACCAGGACAGAGCAGCAGATGTAAACCATATCACAAAGGAAAGAGGAATACAGACATGCACTATACCTCATTGTAAAGACAAAAAAGGCATAAAAGGAGACACAAAAGCTGTAATAAGATGGGGATGAACAGCAATAGCTGACCAATAACTTATAACTACATACCGCTTTAGTCAAATAACATCACTTGGAATGTAAAGGTACTGCCCATGTTCAGACACTGGCCAACTGATTCTTCAGGCCTAAATCAAACACAACCTTCTTTTTCATACTGGAATATCATTTACAAACTACCTGGTGGCAACCACTACAACCCACTGCAGTCTTCTACTGCACATTTTCATGAAAGTAGCTGAAAACATGTGGCCTGACCCCATTTTGCAGCAGGCCAGACAAGCTTATATTGTCTCTGCAAGTCTAATCTGCTGCAAAACGTATTGGATTCTTCCAGGCTCCACATCTTTTCAGCTCCTTTCATGAAAATGTGCATAATATTGCCAACAAACAAAGAAACCAATACAAGAACCAACAGAGAGGAAGTAATAAAGGAGATTCTGATTGTTTGTACCATAAGCATTTGCAAACATCCATGACAGGGCTACTGACATCTTTTAAGATGAATCAGTACAGCACATGCAAGCATATCTACATGCAGTCACTGATTTTAGTGTAGCCCTTGTAAAGTGAGGAGTAAAGTTTCAATAGAAAGAAATTTCAAACCCACTGACTGATGTGGTGAAAGGACATAATACTATTTAAATATAAAATGTATTCTATATTTGAGAGGTCAGACTGACCTCTGTGTATAAAGATCAGCAAAGCTAGTACACATTTTGCCAGTATGCGGAGAATACAAAATTTGTGTCACTTATACATCCAGTTCTACTGGATATGGTGTACTTATTCTAAAGGGCTAACACTTACGATAAGAACAGCATTATACTGTAAACTGATGACAAAAAAAGCTATTTGCAAAGATTGGTACATTTTGGAGCCCACAGTGAACTGGTTCACAACAATTTATCCTCCTGCATTTTGTATGAATATTAAAATAAATTATCCTTCTGTTTTAATAACACAGCAGCTTCATGAGGTCAGTGGACTGAATCACACAAACATGAAAACTGTCCACACACAAAAAGGCATAAACAGAGATATACACACACAAACACATGCAGCACACACACAGCCCTTCTATTCCCTACTCTTCTGTACGAATGCTTAAATAAGAGAATAGTTTCATCTCTCTCTTTCTCTGATGGCCCTCTCTGTGCCCATGTGAGCTGGAGTACCATTTTCTTCCATTAATCATGTCTTTAGGTGAAAGCTTTTACTACTCTCCACAGCAGATGTTGCACCCACCCACCCACCCACCATTTTAAAAGGATGGGAATGTATAAAAAACACATCCTTTCCGTGTTACACAGGCATTAGTCCATTGAGTCACAAAATATATTGCTTGTGCCTGTCTATTGCTAGGAGATGTGAACTTTAACACAAGTAAACCATTACGGATAAAGACAGCAAAAAAGATGGTTGCTGCCTTCGATTTGTAATTTCTGTCTGGCTTATCAACATAATTCCTGTATAGGTTTGTGTAAAACCTATTCACTCGAGCATATTCAACTCATAGAAGTCTACTTCCAGTTTGGAAGGATAAGATACTGGTGAAACTTTCACAAACATGAAATAACTTCACAGTTAATATCACAGTCAATATCACCTAAAGATGTGAAGGTTGCACTAAATGTGTCTGTAAGAGAGAGAGAGAGAGAGAGAGAGAGAGAGAGAGAGAGAGAGACTGACAGGGAGGGAGAGAGAGAGAGAAAGAAAGAAAGAAAGAGACACAGCACAAGAGAGCGAGAGAGACAGAGAACGCACTTTACAATGTATCACATGGGTGCCAAAACAGTGCGGTAATGATCCAAATCCTTTTTAATGCACAACTAATGACCTTCAGACAAAGCTACGCAGAGAAGAAAAATGAGTCATGTGGAGGCCTTTTAAATGTGTTATGACATTAGGGACGGGAGTGGGAGCTGGAAGAACACAATCTGCCACAGACAGATTTTATCTTTACACACCTGGACTTGTATACTGGTAACTGAACTGGTTTTGTATAACTGGTTTCATATAACTCCCAGGACAACACCACGGACACAAACTGTCAAAAAGCACTTTACAAATTACATGTATATGTATATATATACCTGTACTCTGTGTTGGGCTGCAGGCTGGTCAACATGTAGCATGTCGCATTGCCCACAGCAAACAATTGGTCTCCCATGATGACAGAGTAGGAGGTGATGTTGGCCCCATTGGAGCAGGGCTCCTCCCAGGCCAGAGGCAGGCAGGTGGAGGGTAGGTACTGGTCTTCACTGACACTGTCATGCTCCAGGAGGAAGAGGCTGGGGACCACGCTGGGGGCAGCCGCGGGTGTCCAGCAGGTGATCAGCTCACTGTGGGGGCCCGCCCCATCCTGGTTGGCCGCCTGTAGGAGGGAGAGAGGTCACGGATCTGAGGTAGCCATTAACCTGAACCCATCGAGTCCCTAACTACACCATGAAACGTTCAGGTGGGTGTGTTGTCTCCGAGGCACATACAGTAATGAATGAATCCATCCCCTAAAGCTGTAGGCATGCAACTAAATCTGCTCACAAGACTGGGTAAGCGCTCCTTGAAGACAGTCATGGATGAATTCGGCCCATGTTACCCTCCTGTACAGCTGGAAACATGCAGCCGAATCTAAATCACTCACAAAGGGGGGATAGCAGAACTCAAAGCACATACAGGCATAAGTAAATCTGCTGGTTACTGACTCAAGTGATTCGCAAACCCAGATCAGTTTAGTGAGTGATTCAATGGGTGTCAAATCCTTAAAAAAAGAGTTTTACAGCTGAACAGTCTGGGAGAGGAGGGGTGACTCAACCACCTTTTTTTTTGCCTGGGATTCTTTAAAAATATTAATAGGTGCTGTATGCAAGAAACATGTGGTGAGTAATCATAAAATGGTCCTTATATGTCACCAGAGATTAGGGAAACATATTGAATTAAAATACTGAGTTCACATTTTGAATCTGAATTTGCATACCACAATTTTGTTTATGCATCAACAATTTTGTTGATGTTTTGGTTTGCACCTTGTCCCTTAAGGGGAACAGCATTTTAGCGTATTTTGAATTGGATTGCAGTACCAGTTTTGGCTACAATCCTACATAAAGCACCTCTAATCAAGGCAAAACACAAGCAAACTGATAATGTTTCAGAAAAAATAACACAAATTCAATACACAAACAAGAACAATTAACATGCAAATAACCATGACATGTAAACAGCAATTCAATCAGCAACAAAAGCCACTATCTACACTATGTATTAAACTGCATCACTTAAACTATACTTTATTAGCAAACCTTTCACACTGTTTTGCAGACTGTGTATGTATTGACTGTGTCTATGTATTAAGTACTGTTCTGTATGAACAGACCCCCCCCCCCCCCCCCCCCCCCATTTTCAACCCTTGCCAATTTAAAGGGTTGCATTAGTAGACCAACATTATGGAGTCTGCAATAAATGGCCAATTAAATGCGAGACTGAAGCATCCTCAAAGGTCAGAGCAAACAACAAGGGCTAACAAGCTGTCCATCATGACTCACCATCAATGGACTATTTAAACTAGACTGCATACCCCAGAAAATGCTTAAAGTGTGCTTGAATGTGCCAAGTTTTGTTATCATCAGAGCAAATATGTATGCCAAATTTCAAAGCACAAACTAATGGTCTATTTAAACTACTCATGTAAGGATACTGTAGATTGCCTGGAACAGGAAGCTTGGATCATTCAAGTTTGTAATGTTCACTTCCTCTAATCTACATGGATGAGTAAAAACGTTGAGGTAGATGCTCTTCACTAGCTTCACACCAGGCACTACTAAACATAAACAGTGTGGCAGCCATGGCTGGCCCCAGAGGTTTCCTTACTGTTTCGGAATGTGGTCATGACAAGAGGACAACAAAAAAAAATCTTGTCACACCTTTGGTCTCGAGTTTGCAACAGCAAGTGAAGCCTGCAAATGCATCCACCCTTCACAGTGTAACTGTTTAAAAATAGAGGATTTGAAAGGCAAAATGTGGTTGGAAAAACACGACCGTTGTCTTTTTGCACTGGTACTGTTGCATGATGGAACTGCTCAGTTTGCTAGCTCTCATCTCACAAAAAGCTGAGGAAAATATATCCTGCAAAGTAATCAATGGCATTCTTTTTCTCTGAACTCGGTCTCATTCAGCTCATCGGTTAAACGACTGCTACATCCCCCTTCCACAATTGATCCAAGAGGCTCTATTGAGGATCTAAGCTTAAACCTCCGTTAACTAAACAGCTACAAGCCCTGTTTTGTACAATTCACCTTTGCACAGTAGAAAATAGTTCCCCAAGCATGTCTTTCTTGCAGACTGTATTGACAGGGGCCCTATTGATCGGAACAGTTTTCTTACTTAACCACTGGTGTGGTTACAAGTATACGGTAAGATAAAAATACACACTGAGAGAACCTGTTGTAGGTCCTTTACAATCAGTTTAGACTGTTTTGCGTTACAATTAATTAAAAATATCTGCCTGGTTAATCACATAAGCTGCTTTCATGCATGCACTGAAAACCCGTTTTCTGTTAACATGTCTATTATCCGGAGGTCATGTCTGAAAAGAGCTATAGTGTTTTACAACATTGGGCTTAATGTCCTTCCATTCTTTTCTTTCAATGGCTGAAATGTCCACATTTGGCTAGAGGGAGGACACCTGAACCATACCTGTAACCTGCAGCAGTACTCCGTGGCTGCTTCCAGGTCAGAGATCTCGCAGGACGTGTCCGTGCCACTGTACACCACCTCCAGGGTGTCCAGGTTGCGACCCCAGGCCAGCCGGTACTCAGAGATGTCTGCTCCAGAGCTCTCGCAGCTCTACATGGGGTGGAAAGATTGGGACTGGTCAGGAAAGAGGTCTGAAGCAGCACTGTCAATTACCTTGTGGTCACCAGAGATGAAACAATGACGGCCTTATCTTACTGTTTTCATGCTCTAGTTGTTGACCAGCACCCTGAATTTTTTAAGGGGGTATAATATCTTCATAATCATAATTGCATGATAGTTCTTGAACAACACAAAAGGTGACTCAGTCCTGCTCTTTTGAGTAATTGCGTGGCCAGGATCATTTGTTTTTTTTACATACTTTTGTGTGACGTATGATGTCACACAATCTGATTTTTACCAAGTTATTATTGTTCATTGATCAATGACCAAAGTAAAAGAAAAGTGGCTATCTATTTTTAATCAGCTTTTAACAGGACACATGCATGACACTGCATTGTAAAAGTTCCAGCTTGAAAAAAGTAAGATTTACTTGGATTTCAGTACATTTTCTGGTTATGGGTTTTTTAATGATAAACAGGTACAGTAATTGGTTGGTGAAATCAAACCATATATAAGCCCTTTCACCTTTAAAGGGGTCCTTCCGTCAAAAACCACTTTTAGTAGCTCTATTTACAATGTGGTGGGTCACAACAAGCAGTATATGCACGCAGCATTCCAAGACGTGAAATTCGACCCTCATGGTTTTACTGGTCATTGAAGGCTTGAGCTAACCAAAACGAGCGGATCAGAGCATGCTAAACCTATCTACGTCACTAGGTCGTAAGCCCCGCTCAGAGCCATGTATGGCAAGCCCACATCCCAAAGGATTGGTGGACAGAAGCTAGGTGAGCGAAAGACAGTGAATTTGCTCAATCAGAGGTGCCTTATTGACACGTCATGGATATTCACAAGGGACACCGGAAAAGCCAGTTGTTCAACCACTAGACCTGTTATAGCTTACAGAAAACAGCGTCGAACAGGAGATCTAGGACATAATTTTTCACAGAAATGACGCACAATGCATTCAACCATAGTGGCGACACAGAAATATGAATAAAAATAACGATGGAAGTTCCCCTTTAAGGTTTGCACAACAAAAAGATGTACAGATCTGTCAACACATGCAAATAAATATTTGCATAACAAAATGTGCATTATAGGGGACCCTGTCTTGTGCTGGAGCAAGTAATTTAGGGAGATCCATCTGGGTGTTTAGTTGGCATGTAAACTGAGATATTTCAGCATTCTCAATATTGTAATTAATGCTTTATTTGAATTTCTCTGTGCGTGTAACCTCACTAAGTGTGGGGTATTAGCATCATTTAGCTGACTGTTAAGGTGTGAAGGTAATTTAATCAGGCTCTCCTCAATAGGCATATGTTAACTCTGGTGGGCAGATACTGTCTGTGAACTTAAAACTAATAGGCCCACCTTCAATCTAGGTTCGCTGATTAGTCGTATAAAATTTAGTTGGAGAAACTAAAGCCTTAGGAGAGTTCCCTGATGTAGTTCTGTAGTAAAAATCAAACAACATTAAGCAAAGGCCTTATGGCAGCACTAGGCTCAACACGTTAGATACTAGGATGTTTAAAATTCCATACCTCCCAGCTTACAGTTGCACTGGTGTGGGATGTCATGGTAACATAGGGCTTGCCACACTGGCCTGGTGGTCCCGCTGCCGTCGTGACAGTGAGGGGCTCAGAGTACGGCCCCATCTATAAAAGAGAAGAGAGATCAGAACATTAACCAATCACCATCTGTCCCTTCACTCTACTCCATAGGCACCCCTGAGGTTATACATCAGAGCTGAGGCGGCAGCTATGCCTTTGCCAGTTGATTACTAGGATGACCAGTTTGTTGGTTAAACTGTGTAACTGGGGTTGAAGTAGTGGTCGTATACGGTAAATTTGACGCAATGACTTTCTCTGGCAAAGATACTGGCGATTCAAAACTTTTTTACGTGAACATTTTTCAATAGGTGGTGCTAGACAACAAATGACCATATATGCACCGATGTTATGCACCTTGTCAAGCCCAAGGTGTAAAAAATGTATGGTCTTCATGGTTGCAACTGATGAGTTATTTTACAAAACCTGATTCTAGCTGCACATTTCGTAACAGAATGATGTCCCCTTCCCACGAAATTTACCACAATGTGGTGTGGTCTTAAAGAATGTTGTGCCCATTGAGAATGGAAGGTTTAATAAAACCTAGATAATTACACAAGACATTGAGAGTAGTGAAATTACAAGCTATGCTTCAAATATTAATTGGTGTGTAACTTCACAATACCTTAACTTTTAAAAAAGTTTTATGACATATTTTCAAAACATTATCTGCAGATGACGTATAGCAATTTTCGTCACAAATGGATGAATGCCCTCGGAGGAGTTAGTTTACTTTCACCTTTAGCTTTTTACGAAATTGAGTAAAATGTGGCCAACAGAAAGGGTTATTCTATGACAAATAATCTAGATTTCCCTTTCTGTTTCTGGGACCAGTGCAGAGGGGAGGTGGTCCCTGGGCATCAAAACAGAGCCCAGAAAAGTTTCGTGTTCCATGGTCTTTTCAGTGTTCTGGGAATCCTTGACACAAAATTGGTGAAAAAAAACCTGAGACTACATCTGTATAACTGTGCTAATGCTAGTACCAATCATAAGCTAGAGGATAGGTGATTTAATGTGCTAAACTGTGAAAATAATTTAGTGTTTTAGTATTATCACATAATAAAACATATATATACTTTTCTGTGTGCATAAGTAGAAGACAGCACTCTATTGTGTGAATATTCTGAGGGCTGTTTTGAGAGCATTCTGTTCAGGGTCAAGTGGTTATCCACAGGTGCAAGAACTCAAGATAACATTTTAATTAGGGAGCTGGTGGAAAGTTACTGAACTTTCCTTCTTTGAAACTGTCTTTTCTTTGTGTGCAATAAAAGCGCTTTGTCCGAGTTGTTAGATCAGAGACCGCAAACTGAGGAGACGGTGGGAGACGGTGGGCACTCTCTCCTCTGGTACCGGAGCAGTTTTAACACTTGTCTTGTGTCCGTTTCTTGATAATGCACTGAGTCAGGAAATCAAGTCATTTTCTTGACATAAACAAACAATTATTTTTCAAACATTTTACACACACTCACAAAGGTCTTCCATCAGCAGTTCCCTTCTTTTTAAATGTTAGGGC
Organism: Setipinna tenuifilis; assembly: GCA_030347295.1. Classification (NCBI taxonomy): domain Eukaryota; kingdom Metazoa; phylum Chordata; class Actinopteri; order Clupeiformes; family Engraulidae; genus Setipinna; species Setipinna tenuifilis. The sequence goes on from CM059285.1 coordinate 2,117,208, forward strand.
ACTTGTTACACTATTAAAGAAGTGTGGAGTTGCTTTGAGCTTTTTGATGATATAAATTAGTGATGTCTTCAAGCTACCTCTGTGCCCTGATCACTGGCTTCTTAGCAAACACACCAACTCGTTATCTTGTTTTAACATACCCAGTGTTTAAGTCTGTGTTTTTTGTTTCTGTTTTGAAAAAATGCTTTCCCTATTTCTGGAAAAAAAAATGCTGCCATCTTGGCCAGGAATCCCTGGAAGGGAATATATTATATCTCAATTGGACCTTTCTGGCTAAATAAGGGCCAACATAAATATAAATTAAAAAATGTTATGAATAACAAACATGACCCACCCCACCACTGTTGGCAGCACACACGCGGAATGTGTAGGTGGCGCCAGGGAGCAGGCTGCCCACCGTGCACTCTGTGGCCTCCCCATGGTACACCTTTGCTGCCTGGCACTGGCTCTCTGTGTGGTGCTGCTGGTTCTCCTCCTGGGTCTCCGTCTCTTCCTCCTCCACTTTCGTCTCCACAGCACACATCTCTACACTGAACTCCACCGCTGGGCCGGCTCCCTCACACATGGGTCGATCTGCAGAGTGAGGGGATAGCAGAGCAAGAGGTGGAGAGAGGCAATGATAGAAAATGAAGCCCAATCTAGCACCGGGCTTCCAGTAACATCATTATGGTGGGATTTTAACCTCAAGCACCCCTCCACCCAGACCACCACCACCCCCCCCCCCCACACACACACACCACATCACCTCCTTAAAAACAAAGGCAGCTGTTTCCGCAGCAACACAGGCTCCAAATGAGCAAAGGGGGAGTGGATCGATGGAGGTGATTGGGAACAGGCTGTCAGAAACATGCCCATCCTCTAGCAGGCGAGGACAGAGAGCCAGTATGTGCCATGTCCAGCATGGCTATTTCAGCTTCACTTCTTCTTAAATGGACTTTACATACAGGAGTAATAGACTTGAAATGGCTGAACACATTTTAAACTAAAGATACTTCCTGACTGCAGTGGAAACATAACAACAAAGACGCGCCCCCCCCCCCCTTCTTTCCTAGTCCAACACTCATACAGGCAGTCCTCATTATTCACTTATTTTCTTAACACATTCAGTCTTATTCCATTTCACTTTCATGCTGTGGTAGTGCTTAGAATGAAATAATTGTTATGACATGATGGATTACTGGTGGGGCTATGGAAAACTATATGAAAGGCTATGGAGAATTAAATAAATGCTTAAATTAAGGATACAGCAAATGCATTTTCTATTTATGCCATCTCCTTTCAACTGAAAATCACAGTGACCAATATTTCACAAATAATTATTAAAAATAATTATTAGCAATTATAAACAGGACACCAACTATCCACAATGAATATACAGTAATTAAAGTTAATGGTTGAAAATCACCCCTAAAAATATATGCATCATTAATTAAAGCAAACACATACGTGTAATGGGTACCATAGGATATTGTGTTTTTATTTTTTTTAAGAGAAAATGGTTCATCAGTGATGGTGTGAGAAGCAATGACTTACCCCATTCTATGTTCACCTCCTTGTGCTTGACATTGCCCACAATTCTCGGGGCTTGGCATGGGGCTGGGGGAAGGCACAGGCTTCGGACAGACAGGCTTGGAGAGTGCTGAAAGGATACAAGCCCAACACAAGATTAGCACCCAACCTCCCATTTAGTTTCCTGTGATGGATAAACAACTGTGGACAAATAAAAGTTTAATAAAAACAAATTTCCTCTCATGTGAATGACACAATCGGTCCTCTTCTGATCCTTCAGCACTAAGTGGCAAGATTCTAGGCCAGACAATGAAGCCAACGCTTAACATTCTAAGTTCAATAGTTTTCCAGTCTGTGACTGTGGGATGAATGAATTGTTTTTAGGACCCATTCGTTTTGATAAATAGATAAGTTACACTGACATTCACAAAATTAATGGGTCAAAATGGCTTCAATTTTGGTGCTTCATCTGTCAATAAGAAATTGTATGAGTGGCATTACAGAGGGGTTTTGTCCAGTTCTTATACAGTCTATGTTAAGGACACACTGACAGTGAGACTTGACTACTAAAACAGCACTAGGTCCCTGGTCTTACCTGGCTCTCACCACCAGTGCTGCGGCAGTGAACGCGCAGAGAGTAGCTAGTGGTCGGCCTCAGGCCCATATACACATGCTCCAGGCCTGGTCCCTTGTACACCTCCACCCACGGAGCCTCTGCTGTGGCACAGGTGGACACACAAAAGCACCAAGCTTCAACACACTTAAAGAATTACAAACATTTAAAAGCGCAGAAGGGTATTCCAGGAAGGAGATTTAACAAACACGTTGTGTTTAAAGTTTAAATCTGAACTCAAGGTTGGCTGAACCTGTGATGACTAAATCCGAGCAGGCGGTTCCAAAATGAGAAAATGGCTAAACGACGAGCCTTTTCTAGAGGCTTCTGATGAGACAGCAGATGCATTTCTTTCCTTTGTAAATGCAGCTAAGGCATGCGATCTGGCTTGGCAGAGAATTACAGACTGTGTAAACATGTATGTTTAGGCGATATGTGACATGGACAGTTTAATAAAAAAATGTAGTTAACATTTGGTCTGTACATACACCATGCTTTTTAATACAGACTACTTTAATACAATCTCTTTAAATGAGTTTTAATTGTTATAACCCCAGTGTGCGAAAAAATATTGGACAAAATGGTAAGATTCTTTGAGGGTGGATATGTAGGCCTATATATTTTATTTATGGTCAGTGTTATAGGCTAATACTTAAGCTGTCATGAGCCTCGCTCTGCTTGTTAACGAGTTCGCTCACTCGGCTCGTTAACAAACTATCTATTCTTTTCAATCACCTGCTCCCGCATTGGCTTAAAGCTGCACTCCACCTCCTGTTCTAATTACTCTGTGTATATATAGCTCTGTCCTCTAGTTCATCTTTGTCAGATCGTCCACATTCCTGTGAAGTACAAAGTCTTCTCTCTGCTCTCCAGTTTGCTGCTAATACTTTCTGGCTCCCATTTGACCCTGGACCTGTCTATTACCGTATAAACCTGACCTGCTTTCTGCCTGACTCTAATTCCTGCCTGCGGCTTGATCTCCTGATTCATGTCCTCACTCTGGATTTGCCTGAGACTGTCTGCTCCTCTGCCCCGGTAAACCCGACTTGCCTTCTGCCTATTGACTCCGATTCCTGCCTGCCACAACTTGTACCTCTGCCTGTCTACAACCTGCCCAGTTCTGCTGCCTGCCTGTGGTGTGTGTCTCCTCAGTGCCCTGGGTTCCTGACGTGCGGAGTCTACCGGAACACTGTTCTCCCACTTCCTCATGGAGTGGCATCAGCGGAACACGAACAAGCTTACACAAACTCCCTTTTCCCCAACCCTTCAATAAACTCTGTTTTAAACGTGACTCACTTGGGTCCTCGTCTGTCTTGTTCTGTGACATAAGCCTACAGTCAGTATTAACATTCTCCTATAGGAAGATAATGAACAGACCCTCTCAGCCACAGAGGAGCCTCCCCCAATATCTGCAGAGATAAAGCCTATCTTTTGGCATAATCAATTTCAATTTAATGAATATGTACTGAATATGTACTTTTACCATTCAGTGAATGAGGCTGAAGAGGAGCCAATACACTTCAATCAATACAGCAAAGTAAACAAAAAAACATAGCCTTGAGGTTTACATAAACTGCAAACTGCAAAGGAAATCTACAGGATCCATCTGAAAAGACAGATGGCGAAAGCTGATTTAGAAAACTTAAGATAAACGTAAAGAAATGCTATGCAGTGCAACCTGCCAGTCCATGATTTCATTATTGCAAGTAGCCTATAATGCAGTGTTACTCTTTTCAGACAATTAAGCAAGCAATTGCTAAAGAATGAATACAAACTTCACAACTTTAAAAACTGTGTTAAGTGCATTTTTAATTAAAGTTATTATGACCAGATTTGATGATGCACTCTGACCATCTCTCATGTCCTCCTGGTAAATGGGTTCTTCAGGTTAGGAACCAATTCATTGCACAATGTTGCAATGTTGTGCAATATGGCACAAGCAACAGTTATATCGCAGGCTGACCCTCCGCTTATGCAAACACCAAAACCCCTCCTTGACAATTCCGAATGTCATTGCTATTAAAGCCCCATTAAACCTGGTTGGTGCTTCAGCATGTGGATCAGGGTAGACATTTATACTGTGGAAACCTTTTTCTTGACTATCTCCCTTGTTTATGGATGGTGCTTTAACGTCACATGTCGCATCAATGCAACTAATGCATCTGGAAAACTTTGGTGCATATTTGGAAAACCTACAAGACCCTGACTTGCCAGCTGGTGAAACCCTCGTAGGTTCGTACACTCTCAGAAAATAAGGTACAGAATTGTACTTTTACTTGTCACTCCACAGTACCCTCAAAGGCACATATTTGTACCCCTATTTCTGTATCTTAAGGTACAATCAGCATTGATACCCACAAAGGCTAATATTTGGCTGATGTGTACTTATTCAGCTCTGGTAAAGGTACAAACTAGTTGTAAAACAGTGGTTAAAAGGTACAATTATGTGCCTTTAAGGGTACTGTCGGTGACAAGTAAAACACAGTAACGCTCTCAAATAATCGTTAAAAAAACCCATGCTGTTGGCTGTGTCTGAAACAGAAAAAAACAGAGTGATTGGTGGCAGCAAGGCATCAATAACTGCATGAAATGCTGCCTTCAAAGGTACCTTTATTTTGCCCAATTTTGATGCTGCCTTGAATATCCAACATTCTATTAAAACTATGTAGTCAGCCATTGGTGTTATGGCAACAGCGTTGTATTGCTGTCTAGCCTGGCCATCCAAAACGAAGGTTTTAATTGGCACCTTGATGCCTACTTAAAGTGCATAACTTGTTAGACAGTGAAGGCAGCAAGGCAGCAAATTACAAGCGTTAAGTTTCAGACATAGCGGTAATGTTGAAGTCTTACCACCCTCTCACAGTGAATAGCACTGACAATTTGGGCTTCAAGGTCAATTATGGGATCTTCCTAAAATTGAAACGTCATTGTGTAACAAGTGTTGCAGCAGCTTTGTTGAACATGGACTTAAATACCCAAACATAACCTGAAAGTAACCTTAACAAAACACAACCTTGCAGGGGGCATGTTCAGAGTGTATGTTACCATAGTAACTGACTTAGCCTAGCCATTTTGAAACGGAAAAACTAGGTTTACCATTTACTCAGGATTAATATACCCAAGTAAGCAAGTAAACCCTCTTTTTGGAATAGACCCCAGGTAGAGTGCACAAACACAAACAAAAATGTCAACACACTTGAAAATGTATAAATATTTAAAAGCACAGGTGGACAGACACAAACACAAAAAAGCATGTCAACATAGTTAGACAATTCTAAAGATTTAAAAATGCTGGATACAAACACAAACATACATCAAAATACATATACAGTTTAAAAGACTTTAAAAGACAAAGATGAAATTGTTTAATAGCAAGGATAGGTTCACAGGGTTTGCTGCACTCTCTTTCTGGGTCACTGGAGAAAGACACTCAATCCACCTTGTGCAATAATGGCCTGCATTTTTTTCTCTACTCAATGCATGCATTAGGTGCTTTTAAGCCAATCATACCTTGAGTCTCATCCTCCAAGAGTTCCAGGATGTACGTCAATCCATCTGAGCCACCATCATTCTGTGGAGGTTCTGGAGGATAATGCAAATGGAGAACAACTTAACTTCCTTAACTATTTCCCGGCAAACACAGAGGGGCAAGCAGGAGGTGGTTAAAGTGACCGGATCATTAAGTGTCACTTACGCCATATGGCACAGAAGCTGTGTGAGCTGATGTCCTTTATGGCAAGGTTAGTGGGTGGTCCTGGCTGCTCGGGGATTGTCTTGCACACCAGCACCGCGCTTGGACCGATCTTCCACTCCGCACTGCAGGCAGTGAGCTGCAGGGGGCGACAAAGGGAACAAAACGAGCCAATTAGCCAAGTCCCCATCTGCATTTTGTCATACTCCAGATAACCAATGACGGCAGAGTTTGCCAAGTACAACAGAGCACCATAAATGACTCTTGAAGAGATGGAACCCAAGTAGACCATCTTACTACAAACATCCAGGACAAACATTCTGAGCCTTGTCCCTAGACAGCCTGAAGTAAATCGGAGACATTCAAATTCACTATGCTGTACCACATTAGGCAAAGTAGACAAATGCAACATTTACATTACATTACATTGCATTTGGCAGACGCTTTTATCCAAAGCGACTTACAGTCAAGGGGGACATAAGCAATAGAGGAGGACAATATCTAATTATGAATCTGGCTATGATAGTCCAGGTCTGTTTTTAAGAATCTATTTTTATGTAAGTCCTTATGATACTAATAATGTTGTAATAACATAGGAAGAACTCACTAATGTTTTATCATTGGTCTCAGCCCATACATTAAGACATTTTAAACTCTAATTGGCAGAAGGGGTTGAGGGTTTGTTAACATTTTAAATCTGAAACATGCTCGTGAAGTCAAGACAGTCCTCCCTAAAAGTTTGTGTAAACCTGACCAAGGCTGGAGTGAGCTGTATAGAAACACAGACACAGCTTATGGCTGAACAGTTCAACTGAGCAGAGGCCATCCCTAACCCTGAAGTCCAGAACGACTCCAAATGTCCCTTGGCCAATTCCCATTGATCCTGTGCGGTGAGGGAGATTTTCAGCGGACCCACCGGTGGCTTACAAATGAAAATGAAGCCCTCGACACCCATTATTCATCCACTCAGCCCTCCCCAGACGAGAGGCAGTGGTAGTAATAGTAGTGGTGATTATGTGTGTTTGGGGGATGTTGGTGGTTGATTGGGTCTAATTCTGCAGGTAAGCAGAATTAAAATTAGAACGCGTGTTGGTCTGGATGCTCTGAGTGGAGACTGGACTTACCCTGAGGCTGTACTGAGTGCTGCGTTTAAGGCCGTCCACTGTGCAGCTGACATCTGTACCATTGTACCTGGCATGGAAGTCTGGTCCCTGATAAAGAGTAAAAGAGGGAGGGAGAGAGAGAGAGGGAGATCAATGCATTTAAAGGATAAGCCTTTCAAGACCTTTGTTCATTGAAAATCCTGCCACAAGGAAACAACCATCAAGGTCACTACAGCCTCTAACATTGAGACTGGTCAGCTACAGCAATATCACAGCAAACAAGCACGGGTGGGGTGGGGGGTTGGGGGAGGGGTGAAATTCAAGTCAGTGGTATAAAACTCGTCAGTGTATCCAAAACTCATCACCAGTGACTGAGACATCCTGGAGATTTCCCCTGTGGTGAAAGGCCATTTTATCATTATCGTCATCATTTCCAACATTCTACTAGTTTAGATTTCATTGTTTTCAATACAACCCCACACACCAGTGTCAAACTCTACTGCCAGCAGCATGTCCATTACAATTCAGGTGTCTTCGTCTGCGCCACACAATCACTGCGTTCACATGGTCGAGTTGAAACCGATTGGAACTGGTTTGGGATCGTACCGGCTTCATGTGTACGGGATAAAGATCGGCTTGAGATTGGTTTCACGAAACCACTTGAAATGCCAGGCTTAAGCCGGTGTTAAACCACTTGCTGCTGCCATGTGTACAGGATCGGATTGGTTTCGCGTACTGCGCATGTATCAACGAAACGCAGTTTGTTCCTTCATACAGACTTCCTAACACAGCAGAATGCACAACATGTACACAAATGCGTCAAACTCCTGGAACACCATCTTTGTATGCCGCCAGAAAGTTTGTTTATTGTCTTTATTTAGTAGGAACAGTGCAGAGCCCATAGAAGATGTGCCAGAGTATTACATTTTTGTTTAGACCACCTTATTGTTTAAGTGGGTAATAATATCAGGTGAAAGGAGGAGGCTATGTAAATATATTTGCACTGACTGACTGACTCCTCTACGTGTCGTCTGTATGCACTGTAGGCATATGTGTGCAGTGCTGTAGTTTGCTGTTGCGTATCTTACCTACGTAGCAGCTTTGTTGTGGGCAAATGTTTACTCGTGTTATGTCCATTATTGTAGTTATGTCGTTAGTCGCGTTATGTCCAACATCTAGCGCTAGCACTGTAAATCTATCAGCCTGGATCGTCATGGACGGGTCGGCACGGTTTGACCGATATCTAAACTTGGCACTGCACACACTGGTAACATTATGATGACGCCCTTCAAATTTGAGATCAAGCAGATGAGTGGTTCGAGAGTTATGCGTGGAACAGACGTTCCTTGCATTAAAAGATAATAATAGAAAGATAGAAGTTGACTACAGCACCACCCACCTACCGTAGCGGAAAGTGCCAGGTCTCTGACCATTATCCGCTTAGACGAACTGCATGTGAACAAGGATTTTCGGACAGACCACTCGTTGGGTAGCAACACCCAAACCAATCCCAATCCAAACCAATTCCACCATGTGAACGCAGTGAATGAAATTGAAAACAAAGTTGTTAATGTATAATAACAGGAAAATAAATTGGCTTTATGTGCCGTCCCAACCTGGCTGTCCTCCTGGAGCTCCAGGGTGTAGGTGATGGGCTCCTCTGGCCCGCAGCCACTGGGCCGCGTCCAGTCCAGTGTGAGCCAGGTGCTACTGGCCTGCTGGAGCTGAGGGGCAGGGGGGAGATGGGGCTGGCTGCCCGCCGTGTTAAAGGTCACCTCTGGACTGAAGCCGCTGGATAGGAGGAGGACGAGGAGGAGGAGAAAGAGGGGTGACATTTTAAAGTGATTCACATTTGTAGTTGTGAATATGCAGCACACCACAGCACACAGTGCACATAATAAAACTTAACCTCTGCATTTAACCCATCACACACATGAGCAGGGTGCAGCCATGGCAAAGGTGCACAGGGAGCAATATGTGGGGATGGTACTATGCTCAAGGTACCTCAGTGTCACTTCTGGCAGTTGGTGGATTTTAACCTGCCACTCTCTGGTCTCAGGTCCGTTACCTTACCTGACGATAAAAGACTAACTACCCAGCCCTCCAGCAGAGAGAGCAATTCATTTAGTCAGTCCACTTTAATCTATGCGACTGTATATGAAAGGCGACAGAAGCTGGGTCATAAAAGTGTATTAATGTTTATACAGTCCACTCAACTCTACAACTATTTACTTTCACAGCAGAGATAAATGTCACACTGTAGCATCAGGTCTGGTTCATAAATAATTGCTGAAAGGTGGAGGGTCTTGCAAAGGATATTTAAAATGTGTCTGGACTTCTTCCTCAGAAAGAGGTTCCTCACCACCTACCGCCAGCTATGGTGGTTTGGAAAGTTATTTACTGAGCTGTTAAACTCTGAGTCACCTCAAAAAGAAGGAAGCACCATGTCACTGGAGAACACAAAACAGTTCTTTTCGGTTAGCTTTAGGTTTCCTGTTCACATTTCCCATACAAGGTCACGTGCATACAAACTCTGTATGTACATACACACATATAAAAACAGATACTAAAGGCTATTATTTACACACTGCCCCAAAATACACATGCATGTTTATATAAAACTAACCTATGCACACAATGTATAGAAATAAACATAGGTTCAAAATAAATAGTCAAAAACAAATGTCTGCTCCCTCATAGACATGGCTTATATATGCCAAAAAAACAGATGAAGGTTTGTACCTGGTCCCAATGTCATTTAGTGCCGCCAGGCGAAACGTGTAGCCGGTGGCTGGAGAGAGACGTGTGACTTTAAAGTGCCTCTGGTTGCCGTAGTAGCACCCTCGGAACATGCCGTTCTTTCTGCCCTGTGCAAACAAAGAACGTAGACCTTCAGTCACAATGAATATACTGCAGAATACTGTGTTAAGCAATGTGTTTTTGTGGTATTTTAATTTACAGTGTCATTTATTCCCATTTCATCTTATGATGTACAGTTTTAAGTTGCTCTCCCAATGTCACTGGCTATGCAATAGCAATAAAGCTGTTCTATTCTATTCTTTGCCATTTCATTCCATTCTATACTATTCAAAGAATATACAGTACATACACACAAACAAGCAAAATATGCACCAAGACAGAAAAAACAGAACCTGTTCAAGCAAAAGCATAAAAGACAATAAATACATTTGAGAGCTTACTGATGACAAAAAACAGACATCTTTTTCCTGTTTACAAATTCCAAAACAAAGTTGGCAGTCATATGTGGCCTTCAACAGTCAACTTTTAACTTCAATAATAACTTATTTCTATTTCTCCATTAAGCAACTGCAATTCAAGTGTATGCTGCATAACTATGGCACTACGAACATGAAGAGGGGCTGTGAAGCAGCGATGACAACTACAACAACTATATCCTATGTAAAAAATGTTCTCACTGAGTGCGTTCACATGAACAAGTCGAAACCGATTGGAACTGGTTTGGGATTGTACCGGCTTCATGTGAACGGGGATACGACTGGTTTGGAATTGGTTTTCGGAAACCACTTGCGACGCCAGGCCTGGGCTGGTTCCAAACCACTTGGACTGCCATGTGTACGGAGATCGGATTGGTTTCGGGTATTGCGCATGTATCAACGAAATAAAAAACGCAGTTTGTTCCTTCATATGGACTTCCTAACACAGCAGAATGCACAACATGTACGCGAATGCGTCAAACTCCTGGAACACCATCTTTGTATGCCACCAGAAAGTTTGTTTATTGTCTTTATTTAGTAGGAACAGTACAGAGCCCATAGAAGATGTGCCAGAGTATTACGTTTTTGTTTAGGCTATGTAAATACATTTGCACTGACTGACTTGTAAGATTTCCTTTAGCCACTGTTTTGCGATGTGGAATAACCGGAATGAGAGGTGAAAAGTTCAGTCTCCTCTACGTGTCGTCTGTATGCACTGTAGGCATATGTGTGCAGTGCTGTAGTTTGCTGTTGCGTATCTTGCCTACGTAGCAGCTTTGTTGTGGGCAAATGTTTACTCGTGTTATGTCCATTATTGTAGTTATGTGTCGTTAGTCGCGTTATGTCCAACATTGTAGCAGCTAGCGTTGTAAATCTTATCAGCCTGGGTCGTCATGGCTGGGTCGGCACGGTTTGACCGATATCTTTGGCATTTTTTGTCCAAACAACACGGAACTTGGCGCTGCACACACTGGTAACATTATGATGACGCCCTCCAAATTTGAGATCAAGTGGATGAGTGGTTCAAGAGTTATGCATGGAACAAACGTTCCTTGCATTAAAAGATAATAATAGAAAGATAGAAGTTGACTACAGCGGCCCCACCTACCATAGCGGAAAGGGCCAGGTCTCTGACCGAATCCGCTTAGATGAACTGCATGTGAACAAGGATTTGGGGACAGACCACCCGTTGGGAAGCAACGGCCAAACCAATCCCAAACCAAACCAATCCCACCATGTGAACGCAGTCACTTTCGTGAATAGTGCTGTTCACATATCAACTACAGAGACAACATGCTGAACAATATTGTTGGGATCACTTTCAGAGCGATTTCTTTAAAATGTACACAACACATTTTCCATTAGTTAATCGTGACAAATATGTTGTCATTAAATGTCATCCTTTAGTGTGGACACTCGTTGTAGTTATAGTTGTGATCGTCGTTATAATTCTTGTTGTGAGTGGACCTTAAAGAAGATCAAAAATTCTGTACCACACATAAGGTGAGAAGGGCAGTGTTCAGTCTTTTAATGTTACCCTTGCTTGTTTGACAACATTCGAAGGAAATTGGCTGCGAAGGCCTGAGGTGGCGTTATCGTTTTGGTTTCACTCAACTGCCTCTTATCACAAAGAGAGGATAGAGAGACAGGGAAGGAATGGGGGCAGTGTGGACCAGAGAAGGTGCCTTTGAGACAGGAAGAATAATGAGGAGGATGATATGATCACTGGCAAGCCTGTCGTATTGGGTTTGTCTCTCCACTTTATTAATTTCTGAATTTCCACGGGGAGAGCCGATAAGACAAACAGCCGGCTATTTGGTCTGAGGCGCACAACTGAAACCCTTCCAGGCCAAACAGTGCAGCCCCGGTGGAACGCACTTACGGTCACGTCTCATATTCTGTCAGCTTTCGTTTCTGTTAGAAATCTGCAAAACTAAAAACACAAAATGCCCTCAATAATATTATTTTGGCCCTCAAATCTGATCTGAATTGGTTATTAAAGCCTGTCTTCTTGTGGGCCTGGACAGGGGTGGTTTGGGGGTAGAAGACGAGCCCTTGGAAGGTGGGAGCAGGCCAGAGAGCACTGTAATAGGAGGCAGGAATGAGAGGGCTTTCAGTGCCATGGAGATGCCGGTGAGCCACAGCAGGGGCTGAATACCTGTGACTGATGGCAGAGGTTTGTCATTAAAGGCGCTCATTCATTCACGGCGGCCTCTCTCGCACACAAACAGGGCCTGTCAGCTAGGTAGCTAGTAATGAGGGAGTCAGGAATGTACACGAGAAACGGAGAGTTGGTGAAAGGAAAGAGTGACCCACTGAGAGGAATGGGGGGAAACATAGGGGGAGGGAAGGAGGAGAGAGGGAGGGAGGGAGGGAGGGGGAGAGAGAGAGAAAGAGAGAGAGAAAGACAGACAGACAGACACAGAGAGAGCAAGAAGAAAATGGATGATTGCAGTTTGATAGATTCTAAAAAAAACTTCCTTCATGAATGTGTGCACGTGTGTGTGTGCGTGTGCATATGTGTGTGCGTGTACATGCATGCCAGCCAGGCCTAATATAAAAATAAAGGCATAATGTTTGTTCTGGAAAAAAATTGAAACTTATAAGGTGTAACGGGAGGGGGGGAACTCACTTCATCACAGCACTATGGTTTAAAATCATTTTCTTTTTCTCCAATTCCTTTGAACCTCATGCATTGAAAAAAACCCATCCATGCCCACTTCCAACAAAAATAATTTCCCACAAATAAAATCCCACAAACAATGAAAGTGAAAGTAAACAAACTCGTCAGAGGGCATTCATCCAAATCCCATCAAACTTGATATACATCATTTGCAGACAATGGTTGCAAATGGTTGCAGACAAAGGTTATCAAAGAAGGGGGGGAACTCACTTCATCCCATTCCAGTATGTAGCCCGTGATCCTTGACCCGTTGTCTACTGGAGGCTGCAAATGAAGAAACACACTCAGTCATTCCATTGTGTTCTAACTGGGTGATTAACTGTGGGGGGGGGGTGTTCCTGACTGGTAGTGAGTGTGTGTTAGTAAATAAGTGTGCATGTATCCCTGTATACTATGTAAAGCAGCACTATGCTAGCCTGGGCACGCCCATACTTCCTGTGCCGCTGCATTTGAATTTCGCTTGCAAAGTCAGTCTGGCCAAGCTCCCATTCTACACCGTTTCTACATTAACAGACAAACGGGGACCAATGAAAATCTAGCATTTCAAAAAGGCAATGGCGCGGTAGTTTAGCGACCGGAAATCTACCTCAGTCACTGTCAACATGGCGAACGTGGAGCAACGGCAAGATTTCAATGCAGCTGTAGCTGCTGTTTTGGAAGATGGATTAACATGTTAGCCAACGAAGTCTACAAAGAAAATCTCCTTGGCATTGTTGTCGACAAGGTTCATCTGACTTATAAATGGTAAGTGTTGCCAAGTCAACCCAGTTTACAGTATGTAAATAGCAGAACAACACAGTAATATCTTGCAAAGTTGTGGAGCTATTTCACTGACAAAATAGCTGCACGTTACATTGTCAGCGATAGCATATGGAATTTCGAGCTTTTGTGCAGTTACGTTTTTGTTTACTCATATGCACGTTACTATTCTCTGTCTTATACATGGACACTAACGTGATTGGTCGAAGCTTCGTCCAGTAGCAAACACAGGCATTTCACACACGTGGGTTAAGCCCGCCCTCTGAGAAATGGGTTTACAACACAGCTTGGCCAGACCAATGTTCGCAGAGCATTGATAAGTCGCGTTAGCCAGGCTAGCACTATGCAACTTTTTGGAATTAATTAATCACCTTCATAAATCGCTGTCTGTGGACAGAATACCCCGCTTGCAATATCTGGGTGTCCGTCCCGGCACCTTCAGACTGACAAAGTCTCAAATATTGCAAGAAGCGGGATCACGTTAAATTCTGAGGAAATTCTGACTACTTACCTCGGTGGACATGACTATTTCGTATTCGCCGGTTACTCTGATTAGTGGAGTTGAAAACACAAGCATAGGGTGAGCGAAAACAGTCAGAGTCAAACTAAAGGGGGAGCTCCGTTTAGAAAAAAGCACTTAAAGTTGCATAGTATCTCTTTAAGTGAGTGAGTAAGCAATCGTTGTATACGTGTGCATATACAGTGGTAAAGTTTGGACACCCTTGATAATTCGCATTATTTTTATTCACCAATCATTGGGTGTTTTAATTCACAATTTCATTTTGATACATCAAATAACTGATGAACACAATCATATTTCAGCAGTGAAATTAGGTTTATTGGGTTAACAGAAAATGTGCAATATGCCCTAAAACAAAACAAAAAACCTGTGCATAAATTTGGGCACCTTAATAGAAAAATCATGTTAGTATTTAGTACGGCCTCCTTTTGCAAAAATAACAGCCTGTAGACGCTTTCTATAGCCACCAATGAGTGTCTGGATCCTGGATGATGGAATTTTGACCCATTCCATGGACAGCCTGCTTCAAGTCATCCCACAGATTCTCGATGATATTCATATCTGGGGACTGGGATGGCCATTCCAAAACATTGTACTTCTTCCTCTGCATGAATGCTCGGGTAGATTTTGAGCAATGTTTGGGGTCATTGTCTTGTTGAAACCACCTATCCCCGGTGCAACTTTGTGACAGACTCTTGAACATTATTCTCAAGAATCTGCTGATACTGAGTGGAATCCATGTGACTCTCAGTTTTAACAAGATTCCTAGTACCAGCATTGGCCACACAGCCCCACAGCATGATGAAACCTCCACCAAATTTTACTGTGGGAAGCAGGTGTTTTTCTTCGAATTCTGTGTTCTTTTGCCGCCATGCATATCGCCTCTTGTTGTGACCAAACATGCCGTGACCAATTTTTGTTTCATCAGTCTACAGTATCTTATTCCAAAATGATATTGGCTCCAAATGTTCTTTCGCATACCTCAGGCTTCTTCCGCATCACTCTTCTGTACAGCCTTTCCTTGTGCAAATTGCGCTGTATTGTTGACTGATGCACAGCAACACCGTCTGCAGCAAGATATCCTTGCAAGTCTTTGGAGGTGGTCTGTGGGTTGTTTTTAACCATTCTGACCATCCTTCGTCTTTGCCTCTCTGGAATTTTTCTTGGCCTACCACTTCTGGGTTTAACAAAAACTGTGCCGTGGCCTTCCATTTCCTCACAATGTTCCTGACAGTGGAGACTGACAGCTGAAATCTTTTGGACATCTTTTTGTAACCTTCCCCTAAACCATAATGCTGGATAATCTTGGTTTTGAGGTCATCAGAAAGTTGTTTTGAGGCTCCCATGCTGCAGCTCTTCAGAGGAGAGTCAAACAGAATGAGAACCTGCATTTGGCGACCTTAAATACCTTTTGTCATTATTGGATGCATTATTGGATAAGTTTAAGGCTTACCGAGCTCACCAAACCAACTTTGTGTGTCCAATTATCTTGTGATGATTAGTTACAGGCCATCAAAGCAACAAAATGACAAGGGTTCCCACATTTTTGCACAGCCTATTTTTACCTCTGCCAAGGAGGTTATGTTTTCGCCGGCGTTGGTTTGTCTGTTTGTTTGTTTGTTTGTTTGTGAACAGCATAACTCGAAAAGTTATGGATGGATTTTGATGAAATTTTCAGGATAGGTCAGAACTGGCCTAACTTAGAACTGATTTGATTTTGGTGGTGATCCGGATAACCATCTGGATCCAGGATTTTTTTATTCAGTGACGTTACCAGTGTAGCATGGAATCTACAGAGAGAAAGGAGGGAATATAGGTTGGTACAGAAATGAGGCTCCTGTTGCGGGTCAAGGAGTTGTTGAGTTTTTGGTTAGAGGGTTCAGTGAAAGACAGAGGAGAGTTAGAGCGGTAGTGGTGAGCAGCCCAGTAGTTCATGTTGCCAGTGGAAATTAGATAAAGTACTTTCCTGCACCAAAGAGCCAACCAAGTTTGTGTGAGCATGAGTGAACGAACCCACCTGCACCGAAGAGCCAACCAAGTTCGTGTGAGCATGAGTGAACGAACCCACTAGTTAACTATTACGCCAGTAATAAAATGTTTTAACATGATTAATGTCTTTTAATGTCTTAAGATGAGAATGACAATAAGGTGGAGACTTAAGCTGCCTTGGCGGAGGTCTGCGCTCTCTGAGTGCTTTTCTAGTTTACATTTGATTTAATTTCATACAATTGCATACTATGAATACTTAAAACCTGTGTTTGGAAATCAAGCCAACACTTGGCTCTTATGGGCAAATGAAGGACATGCCACCAAGATAATTTTGTGTGAAGTCAGAGTCCATTATTATACAACCTCAGAGGGGGTGCCCAAACTTTCTCATACCAGTGCATGTATCACTACATACTCTGGGTGTGGCTGCATATGTTTAAATGCAGGAAGACTGGTACCTTCCACTGGAGGGTGAGGGAGCTCCTGGAGCGGTGAGAGAGTCTGGGGGGAAGAGGGGTGTCTGGGGGGCCGCAGTGGGTGGTGAATGCCCCCGCCTCGGAGCGCAGACCCCTTACAGTATCACACACTGCGCTAACCCTAAAACAGACATACACACAAAACCTCGTACACACAAGTACAGTTTTTTTCAATGAGGGGTAGACCTACCAAGCCTTGCACAGTACAGCACTACCGGATTAAATATGCATGAAGTATTGATTAATGTTGTGGCAAAAAATTGTTTACTTTCTGTTTGAGCATATTAACTGTGCCTCAACAGCACAGCAGTCAGCAGAAATATGCTTTTGAAACAAAGGCCTTAAAAACAACTCCCTCTAGCCACATATTACGTGTTATGTTGCAGAGCGGCACCTTTTGGTCAACGGAGATGAAGAAAAGTAAATACCAATCACTTAGTGACATGGTTGTGTGTGTGTGTGTGTGTGTGCGTCTGTGTTGGGGGGGGGGTGTCTCAGTTACTGCCAACGTGGTTATAGGAGGGTGGAGGAAGTTGTTAGCGGCCATTGGGGAAGCATGGAGGTGCCCTTACCGAACGTGGTAGTCTGTGGCTGGCCGCAAGTCCGTGAGGTTGTACTCCAGTTCTTGCCCACTGCAGGCAGGCAGGCAGGCAGGCAGACAGAAAAACAGACAGGAAAGATGAATGGCTGAGGACTGATACACTTCCTCTGAACTGGCTTTGGACTCACTGCTGAATCACATCACTCAGAATTTTTACAAAATGGCATTTTGGCAATTATCTGGAGAGCACTATGGTTTAAAATCATTTTCTTTTTCTCCAATTCCTTTGAACCTCATGCATTGAAAAAAAACACCCATGCCCACTTCTAACAAAAATAATTTCCCACAAATTACACAATGAAAGTGAAAGTAAACAAACTTGTCAGAGGGCATTCATTCAAATCCCACCAAACTTGGTATACATCATTTGCAGACAATGTCAGCAAAAGGTTATCAAAGGATATATCTTAAGATGGGCCATTTTAAAATTACACCACAATCAAAAGTGAACACTTGGCTTAAAATAACTTTTTAAAGACTGTATAGTGTAGTATGAGAGAGGTGCACAAAATGAAGATTCAAGAGATGTGTCAAGTTAGTTTGCTGATGTTGATGACTTCAGAAATTGTGAGCAGTTGTTATTAAGCCAAATAGAAAGGGAAAACATTCAATTAATTAATTAATTAATTAATTAAAAAACACAGCAGCAGACCATCAACCATCGCCTGATCCTGACATCTAAAACATTTCACAAAATGTAACCCATCATACACATAAGCAGGGGAGCACCCAGGGAGAAGTGTATGAGATGGTACCATGCTCAGGGATCTTGGCACGTCTAGGTGGAGTTGAATCAAACCTACGCAGTCACAGGTCTTTTACCTTAGCTGCAAGGACACCACTGCTTCAATTATGAAATGTGGTGAGGTGTGTGATGGTGTTTTGTGTGCACCTACCTGTAAGCCAGGCGGTACTTCCCGTCGATGCCCTTATCAGTGAGCATGAGCTCGTAGCTACAGGAGGAGGGAGCAGCGTCACTATGTCCACTGGAAACCGTTACTGGGGCCCAGGACACCAGAGCGGAGCGAGACTGCACCTTTGATACCTGACAGATCATACGCACACGCGCGCACATACACACGCGCACACATACACGCACAAGCACAAGCACAAGCACGTGCACACTGTTACTTTTGTTTCTATACAAAGGTTACCTGGCCCATTTATAAAAGCAACAGCATCATCCAGCTTTAAAAAAAGGTTCTCAGCTCCCATGACATGAATATTTTTGCAGAAGTTAAAATCACATAGGCAATTTTTCAATTCCAATTGATTTATCGGTCTCCTAGGATGTGAAATTCAATTTGTGGTTAACAACCCAGACTAAACGGAGTGAAAGAGGAGAGTTATGTGGAGGTAAAGTGAGCTAAGCAGGTATGAAATTAATCCAATGCCCACTGGAGTCTACGAGTGGTGAAGGAAATCATTTCGCAGTCACTGTGGTGTTGTGGACAGGTGACGAGCAGTTTTACACTTCATTTCACTTTCATTAAAATCCTGTTCAGAAATCAACATTTTATGTATCTCTTTTTATTTAAGTATATTCTTTGGCTTTTTATGCCTGTATTTTATACAACAGTAAAAAGATGCCAGGAAACGAGTGGGGGACAGAGATGGGGTGGGGTTGAGAAATAACCCAGGACAGTTTTGAACCTGGGTCCGGCCATAGGGACGTGCCTAATAATGGTATAGATGCTTCAATCACTGTTCCACAACACTCCCCTATATATCATTTTTACAAATTTTTATCTAGATGCTCTTTTCTGCATCTAAAGTAGACACACAAGTATTAGAATGAAATCTCAAAAAAGGATAGAAATACAGATATTTATTGACCAGCTAACTGAGGCTGGTGGTGTATTGATGGCAACTGTAGTGTGAATAGGGCTGAGGCTGTAGACTTGCAGCTTTGATTCATGTTCATTCAGGGTAAGAAGATAGATTCTAGGCAGGTAAATTAAGGGCCCCTACTATCGATCTTAGGGAAGCTGGGGACAACGAAGAAGAACCATAGGGGTGTCAGACACATACACTCACACTACGCCTCAGTCTGTGAGAGATAAGAGAGATGGCGGTGGCGTCTGTGACTGATGAAGACGAGATGTGCAGGGGCAAAAGGACTAGTTGCTGACAATGCCGGTGTGACTGCAATAAATTCACTCAGCCTAATATTTTGCCACAGGGGGGAACTGGGTGTTCAGAACTCCTCAGGAACACCATACAGCATACTGAACCGAACCAACATTAAGATGAGCTGGCAGTCACAGAAAAAAATCTACAAAAGTGTAGAGTACAGTACAGTGTTTTTCTTCTGTGTGAGGACACACACACACACACGCATACAGAGAGAGAGAGAGAGAGAGAGAGAGAGAGAGAGAGAGAGAGAGAGAGAGAGAGAGAGAGAGAGAGAGAGAGAGAGAGAGAGAGAGAGAGAGAGAGAGAGAGAGAGAGAGAGAGAGAGAGAGAGAGAGAGAGAGAGAGAGAGAGAGAGAGATAGATAGATAGATAGATAGATAGATAGAGAGAGAGAGAGAGAGAGATGTCCTGTGCACAACCATTTAGAAAAGATAAACAACCTATACATAATCTTGTCCAGACAGCAGGTGACAGGTGTGTAAGAAGTGAATCAGGAGTGATTGTCATAAGGCCTCCTCTCTATAACAAAGCTCTTTATGCTGTTCTTCAGAATGACTTCTGCAAAACAGGCCTGATGACACATCTGGTAAAACTGGTGTGAGTGATCTCAACCTGCTGGGAGTTGTGTGCTTCAGGTCAAATAGTACACACAGAGCGAGCAGATCCCTGTTGGGTCGTGTTCATTTTTTGATGAAACACTTCCCTGCTATAACCTTGTGTTCCAAGATCCCAATGTTCCCACCGACACACTAGCCCAGTCGGGCGCTAATGAAATTCATTAGGCCCTTAATTAAGTGCCATGGTTTTTAAGAAAAACATTTACTATGGTCCTTCTTAAGGGCTTAAGGGAGTGAAAATTCTTTCAAGTTACTCAGACACAGCTGGACTGTAAATACAGCCCTACTGCCACCTGCTGTTTGGGAGTGGACTGCCGTAAACATGCTTTTTCAATCACTAACATCAGTGACACAGCAATAAGCAGAGTAGCACATTGAGCAAAATTAGTACACACAATTGTCCTACTCGTCAAGAACCTTATGACAGCCGTAAGGCATTTGTCTGTTTATAATTAACAATATATTAGTGTTCTGCAACCTACTGGGGATTCAAGGCATAAAGATTGTTTTGAAATCTTTAGACAATACACACTTTGTACTGCATGCCAAGTACATAATGTTATTATCACATGGTGTCATATAAGTCCAGCATCCAGTAAAGACACCACAGGCATATATGGAAATTTAATACAGATTTTGTAATGATACTACTATTGCTTATTTAATACAATATGCAACAATTTGGCACATCTTCTACAGCAAGACTTGGGTGTTGTTTCTTAATTATATTTTCATAGATGTGACAGTGTAACTACCTGTGGTTTGTCTATTCCTGAGAGCATATCTTGGATTCTTCTGGCCTCTACATTATGATCTGTAGGAAAGAGAATAGAAGGAAACAGAATTCAATATTACATAACTATAAACAACACAGGTCATGAGGGCTCTGTTTTCTACATATCTGGTACAGGCATGATGCCTAACTGACACGTCCTTAATATCCAGATGTCTGACACTTACTCACAAATGGTACCATGGGGGGAAAAAGTGGTCTGACAACTTGGATGGTGCTGTTCCTGTAGAGCAGGGTGGTGCTACACCGGAAAGAGGCTGTTTGTGTGTGTGTGTTTAAGGGGTCAGTAGGACCCCCCACCCCCCCAAAACACCATAGGCACACAGCAATGACTCACCACAGGGATGAAGTCATGGCAACGCGACCCACTCATGACCTGCGAGTGGCTTGCTTCACACCCCCACACACACACCCCAACCTGATGCTGCGGTATTTGTAAGGGGATACTGCAGTGTCAGTACGAGAGATGAAGAAGTGTTTGGGCTGGAATGGGGGGTGGTTTGGGGTGGAGCGTTGACTACTATAACCTACAGTCTGTGCTGAAAGAACAAGGGAGGTGAACAAAACAAAAGACCCCATTCACTATGCACATTTGGGTTTGTTTGCCTTGGACCAACAGTCAGGAAAAAAAGACAGCAGTCAACACAGGAGCCTTTTCCTTTAGTGGTACACAGGGCTGCTCATGAGAGAATCAATTTGGAGAATCATCCCCACTGTGCCACTGGTTCGCAGGTTCAGCAGCCGACCAGAGTAAATGAAACACAAATAAATGTAACGTAAGCATTAATTAAATGTCATAACAGAATGGGGAGCTATACAGAGTTCATCGTTGAGAGTTCTTCCCTTCCTGCCTTCTTTCCCTGACCTCCTTTCTGCACCGGGTGGGAGTTGTACTGGGTTGGAGGTCTACTGGGTCAGAGCAGTGATCTCTAAAACCTGTATCCTTCACAGAAAGCCAGTCGAAATGAGACAGAGAGAGAGAGAAAGACAGAAAGAGAGAGAGACAGAGACAGAGAGAGATGATGGCCTACCATGATGGCGCAGGATACCTGTTGTGTTTTTAATTTGCCAAAGCGCTATGCCACTGCTTTGCTCTGCACTGCCCTGCCAGTTATGGAGGCATGCCTGCACACAAGAAGAGGTCTGTCTCTCATTATGGTCTGCGGTTGCTGAGCAACCAGGCTACAGACAACCAGTAGGCAGACGGACCCATAAGAAAGGACAACAAAAAGTAAGAGAACAGCAAAGGTAAGTGTAAAAGAAAGTAAAGGTTTATAATGTGGCAAGTAGGGGACAAAAATAAGGAGAGAAGTGGATGTAGAAAACTGAGGAGACAAAAGTCATACTCATGGCCTCTCACATTTTGACTCTGCGATCCCTGACAGCCTGCTACCTGTAGCTTTTTGCGGTTACGCTGTTCAACCATTGGGGGGCGCAGGTACCATTCTCCAGGTGTCTTCACCAGATCCTCTCTCCCTAACTCACCAAATCACAGTTAGCTGGAGGTGACGGGGGACTGTGCCACTTCTGCCCATCTTTCCCTTACAGTCTCAGACAGAGGGGGAAGCAGCACCAGACTGGAGGGCGACAGAAACACACATGCAGCGCAAAAGGGGGCAACCGCAGAGCTTAGCTCAGTAAAAAGGCTTTTTTACGAGAACTACACACACTCAAAAGCTGTGGGAGGATTAATTATCCCACACATGCATACCTGTATGCACACAATTGTGAGGCTGCACACAGACCCAGACAAGCGCACGCACACATACAGAGTGTGCTGTGAAAGCATCCACGAGTGTGGTTGTATTGTTTGGGAGCAGCTGACGGTCTGTAATGATGCCGAAAAGAGATTTTTATACAGTCCCCAGATGGCCACTGAAATATGTGTGTAAAAATACAGTCGCAAGTGAAAAGAATAGCAAGTGGGGAAGAAAAAAAAAAAAATCAGCCAGACCTCCCTCGTCTACTCCAACACACACACACACACACACACACACACACACACACACACACACACACACACACACACACACACACACACACACACAGACACACAGACACACAGACACACACACACACACACACACACACACACACTCCTTGGTGAGGACAGATAAGAGTGTCTCTGAGCATCTGTGGAGCTTTCAGGACACTCAAGACCCAAATTAATTAAAGGAAAACACACTCCACAACCACCCACATAAACATGAGTATAAAGTTTATATGACTGCAAATGAACATGTTAGTAAATACGTATGCATGCATCTGTGTATACTTTTTGGATTATACATGAATATATGTGTGCATATATTTGTGCCTGTATACTGTGTTAGCGTAGTCACATAACTTTGAATCTCACTCTTCACAGAGGTAGGGAGAGAGTGAAAAAGAGATAGAGAGAAAGGACACGTCAGGGGCACGCCACACAAATCATACAAGCTCCTGCTTTTCCACACGTGTGCAAGTGCCATCACTCTCCATCAGACACGGGGGGATGAATGACAAGATGGGGCCACAGTCTCTGACAGGGGAAGGGGCCGAGAGGTCATGGCATGGGGGGGGGGTTGATTTATTGTTGTCCCCCCTTCACCCCTTTCGGCCTTTTTCCAGCCAGGATGACATCTAGCGAGCCAGCCAGCCAGCCAGCCAGCGCTCACAGGATGTGGCCACGGCTCTGTTTACTCTTCTCATCGGCCCACTGGCTCACAGAGAGGCACCGGACAGGGAAAGAGGGAGAGAAAGAAGGAGGGAGTGAGAGAGAGAAAGAGACAGAGGAAAAGAAGTCACTATTTTGAAAGGGCAGGAGGGAGGCAGAGAGGGGGGGAGTGAGAGAGAGAGAGAGACAGACAGACAGACAGACAGACAGACAGACAGACAAACAGACAGACACAGACACAGACACAGAGAAAGAAGGAGCACCGAAGTCAACAAGTGAAGCAGAAAAATAGAGGAAGGTAGAATGAGGGGGAGTACTGAACTTAACACTCAAAAGAGAAAGCAAGCAGGCCTGGTATTTAACTTACCCAGACAGAGAGAGAGGAAGAGAGAGGAAGGGAATTGGGGAGAAAGAAAATGGGTCCTGAGAAAAGGTGGGATACAGACAAACTAAAGAGAGATGGATATAAAAATCAACAGAGGAAGAAAAACTAGAGCAAGTGAGAGAATTCATGATTGCCTTAATTCAGTGCTTGGTGTGTATGCGGTTGCTCAGACTGTCTGCACTGCTGACGCAAGGCTGGGTGTAAGACAAGGAAACAGTTGCCCTTCGTTTGGCACTCGTTTGTGTAGCACTTTAGACTTAAGGGAAAACAGAAGCAGGAGCAGAGTGGACGACTGGTACAGCATTCCTTTTTGACAGGGAAGGCAAATAACAACTTAGTCATTTACATGCACAGTGATTGATATTTTTGAGTAGTACATCATCACTTTAGTCATGACTCAACTAAACTTTTAAAGCACACGCATGACTCGTCAAAAGTGAAATTCATACACTCATGGTACATGGAACCTCAAATATACATGTAAACACACAAAATCCCTGACATTTTCATAATAGACGTGTGCGCTGAGATATCTCCAGCTTACTGATGTTGGAGCTACTAGGTGTTGTGAGAGACCTCTATGATCTGGGGCTTTGTTTAACTACACAGATTAGTAACAAACCAGGTCAAACTCACTAAAACTCATTAAAAACAGATGGGCCCTTATGGCTTCTATCTCCACACAGAAACAAATCCACTAGGCTCTTCTATTAGAAGATTTACATTTAGACAGAGGGGGACATCCTTAAAGGGGAGGGGCTTGTGGAATGGTCCACATCTAGAAGTAAGGCTACTTACTCAGTTTACTAGAGAAAACTTAGCCAGGCTTGTTGCGTTACATCACATTATGTAACTTACAGTGAGTTAGGTAAAGGGACAGTCCCGCTGGAGCAATGTGGAGTTAGGTGCCTTGCTCAGGTGCAGGAGATCGCTGGTTATTCACTCCCAACCAACATTTTTTCTATTGGTACAGGATTTCAACCTGCGACCCTCCGTTCCCAAGACCAACCTCTTAACCATTATGCCACCGCTGCCTGCAGGAGGTTGCTAATCTATGTCCTATTTTGAACCCCTCGCAGCTTGTAGCCACTCACCTTGTTGTGGTGGTTGCTGCTGCTGCTGCTGCTGCTGTTGCTGCTGTTGCTGTTCCACATCGTTGTTCTTGGGGCTCGCTCTGGATCGGCGCTCCATCCGCTTGTTCCCCGGACTTCCACCTCCTCCTCCACTGCCCCCCGTGCTGCCCACTCCGCCATGGCTCTTGTAGCCATTGGCCGTGGTACCACAGCCCGAGCCGCTCTTATAGGCAGAGGAGGGCGGGCTGTTTACTCGGTTCAGGCTGGAGCGCTCTGATGGGCCCTTCAGCTTCTTGGGCTGTGGCTTGCAATAGGGTTCCTCACGGTTTATATAGGAAGTCATGTTGTAGTGGATGTTGGGGATAATTTCTGAGGAAGGTAGAGAGACAAGACATCAGGGCAAAGTAAGATCTGGGGGCTGTACTACAAAAGTGGCTAAGTGATAACAGCTCTGGGCTCTTCTACTACCTTAACAAATCCCAGGCTCTTCTACTATTACATTTACTACTACCTCTGGATTAAACAAACCAGGTTTGTCACATTACCACCAACCAATTAAAAACATCATAGAGGATATGCGCTGATGCACTGGCTGCCAAGGCAGTGGCTTAGGATGGGGGGGTTAAGGGTTAGATGTCAATTAGTATTCAGAAGATTTCTGGTTTGATTCAAGCTCCTCCTGATCATGTCAAAATGTTATTGAGGAAAACACAAAATTCCATAAAGCTCAAAATGTGCACAAAAATTTGACACACTGCATGGCAGCCTTTCAACATTAGTGTGTGCGAGTGCGTGTGCGGGAATTTTAAATGGCCTCGTATGTATAAAAGTGTCATAGAAATTTTTACCATAATCATCTTTTTACCATAATCATCATTCAAATTCTTCACTTCAAATTGTGAGAAGAGGCAACACATGTAGTGTACTATATTTGCATACTATCCATGTGAATTAAACTTCTGACCTCAGTACAGTTACATAGCTTAGCTATGGGAGCATCTGATGTGACACACTGCAGAAAGTATGGTTTGACAAATAATGATGTAATCGACCATATGACTCTGCTTGTCTGAGCTGCTCGGCTTTGACATACTGCAGGAAAAACGTTGCACTGTGGGGGCAGGAGCCTGAGACCTACCCTCGTAGAGGTGGGGCAGGCGGTGGGGGTAGTACTGGTGAGGGGGCACATCCCCAGGGCTGGCTGGGGGGTAGTAGGCCGTGTGGGAGGCGGGGATGAAGTGGGGGTGCGCCATGTAGGGAGGGGGCATGTGGTGGGTGGGGGAAAGGGCCGGAGAGTAGCTGGGCTGGTAGCACTCTGAGTGAGGGGTCACCACTACACGTCGAACGCCGGTGGTGTTGTCCTCCAGGACCTGAGGGGGGAAAAGATAACAACAACATGAAGGGCGAGGCATAATAATTGAGGTGTGAAGACAGGAAAGTGGGAAAAACACAAGAAGAAAAAAATGAAAACGATAAAATGAAAGAATAAAGCACACGGCATGTGAAGGAGAAGAGCTAAGCCACAGAAAAAGGCAGAAAAATGTTTAAGTTACAAAGTCAAACAAAAATCCACACTCGTGTTCCATCTGACTTACGTCTTTCCTCTGCTGATACCGCCTACTCCAATAACATGGGGACACGTTTACAGTTTGGCATGCCAACAATTACTGACCAGACCACAGACATCTGTAGCATTTTCTTTCTCAACGGGCGTGAGGGAATGCAAGCACAGCTGATGGACATCTTTGGACTGGCTGACTGGCAGAGAGCAGGGATTCCAGGCCGCTGGGCACGGGGGGGTTGGGGGGGGGCATGGCCGACCTTCTTAGCATAGCAACAACTACGCAGAAAGTATGCTTCTACGAACATAGCTATGCAGCAATACGACTACAAACCTTCGCATCCATGTGTTTGAGGAATACTTGTGTCAAAGAGGGTCAGGTTTATGCATATGCACTATGCTATATAGTTTTCAAAATTGATGAGAAGACTGCCATATTCTGTTAAAGCTTTATGGTGGAATGTATTATTGTATTTAACACAATGATACCTTCCTTTAATCTTTGCAATTTTTAATTTGCCAGACAACTTGGTGATAAAAATCAATCTTTAGTTTGATGGTTGCCGAGTATATATAAATAAATAGGCAGACATTTTTCTCTCTGCTCAGTTTGTTTCAAAGCAGCAACAAGCTCGAACTAATATATTCTTGTCCTATTTGATGTGTGATATGTGTTGACCTGGGCCAGAGATTTAACTTTGTAAGCTTGACGTCAAGCAAACACTCACAACAGCTGTCCTGTACTCTGTCTGCACTTAAATTATTACGCTTTTGCTTACTCTGTTCCCATCTGCATATCTGTAGCTTGATTTGTGTCCTGTATTGTAAGTTGCTTTGGATAAAAGTTTCTGCTAAGTGTAATAACATGTAATTGGTTCTGATTAGGCAGGAGGGACTTCAGGGGTGAGGCAAGTGACACCATTCCTGACTGTTTTAACCCACAAGTGGATTCAAACAGGACCTAGCCTGCTGATGGGGGGTTGCTAGGGCTCCAGTTCAGAGGCCTCAGGCCTTTAGAACACCAGAGGAACAGGCACCAGGGGCTGTTGTGATGAAGCAGCGCAACTATTTAGCATGTGGTTTTAGTGGTCGAGGAAAAACATGTCTTTGTTCTTTTCATCTTTCTCATCTGTGTTTTTTTTGTTTGCCTTTTTATTGTGGCTTGTCCTGAAGGCAAAAAACACCCAAGTCATCTAAACCTATCCCTAGGGGCTGTAAAGAAATCCTCTCTCCTCGGACTGTGAAGCCATTCACATGTTCCAACATATTTTGTCTTTTATTGGCTCTCTTGTCTGAGTTAGATAAGGGCATGTTTCTTTAGGAGAGCGTTCCTCAATGTTCTTGTTTGAGAGGTGGGGTCAAGTGTGTCTAAGAAATCCGGGAAAAAAGAGGGAGAAGGCAGTCAGGTACCTCATGTGCGGTTACGTGTTAAAGCACACCAGTTTACCTCACGACTCTGGGCGTCTTTTGACAATTGGATTACAGTGCAGAGGTGTCATATAGACCCCTGCCCTTGGAGATGACAGGCATCCTTCGCTATTCCCTCATCTTATGCCTTTCTTGTTAATGCCTGTACACACACACACAAATCACTTTCCTTGCATTCTTTGTGTGTTCTGACCTTTCTGCTGAAATGCCAGTGGGTATGACCTTTCCCTGTCACAGTGCAAAAAGGTTCTATCACAATTACAGAGCAGCTCCAGTTCCCGATCATGCGCAAGCATGTGTATGCCTGTCTTCCTCTCGCCCTCTGTGTGTGTGTGTGTGTGTGTGTGTGTGTATCTATGCATGTGTGTGTTGGGGGGGTGCAGGTTGGACACGCATGCTTGTGTATTTCTATGTATTTTCGAACACATAGACAAATAGTTTGGTCTGTGTCTTTGTCTGTGTCTCTGTCTGTGTCAGTACAAAACCTGTCTCTAAAAAAGGAAGGAATGCAAAGTTTCCTTTGAATTTGCTCACAGGCAGTAGCTGAACTCAATCTTCCACCTCCCTAAACTCTTCCTCCCTCCCCGCACTGGCTGGAACTGGGGCCCTCACCCACCCCTTTCATTCCTGGGCCGTTACCTGGGAGATGTAGCCTGGGGGCACGTGGATTGGTGGGATGGAGCCATTCGGTGACATCATGGGAACTTCAGCTGGCCCTGTAAAAGGGAAAAAAACAGAGGAGAACAGAAAAAAAGCGCTGTCAATCAAATGCAAAAGGGTTAGCTTTGCCTGCAGACTCACTTCTGGATGCGGCCCATTTCAAATGCCCCTCCCCCTTTCAACTCCACCCCCCCACGCCCTTCCACAGTCTCAATGTTGGAATATTCTGGATGTATCGATATTGACGATTATAAAAGATGTGCTTCCCTAGCACATCCCAACTACCTGCCTATCATCAGGCCAATCATTGATGAGCAGACATCTGCTCTCGGAGGACAGCACTGCAGATCTATGCCAGCTTAAGCAACCGCTACACCGGCTGTGTGACTCACTGACCCAGAAAAATCTATCATTTTTCTTTGTTTTAATCCTACTGCCTTTAAAGATAACGGCAGGCAAATTGTCTGCTTTTCCACTCGTCTTCCCCTTTTCTCACTCTTTTCTGCTTCTCTCTATTCCTCTGCCACAGCTTTCATTGCCCTCAGCCTGCAGAACGAGTCGGACATGGTGACATCAGGTTAAGTAAACTGACCGTCTGTCTCCATGACCTCCCCACGGCTTTACTCCTCTCATCCTCCAGAAGAAATAGAAATATCAGCTGGTGTGCAGACAGAAAGATGGAGGGAGAGAAAGAGAGAATCAGAGAGGAAGACAGAAAAACCGAAAGACAAGACGAAATGGAAAAAAGGACAAAGATAGAGAGATCGCCTTTTAATTCAGGTCTCCTCAGTGAGATCTCCAAGCACCACCCCTGCCTTGTGTTTGTGGTCAGAAAGAATAAATCATGCAAATAATTCAAGACACACACACACACACAGCACACCCACTGTCACCCTCGGTCCTCCCCTAAAATGCCAGGTCTCTCTTGCAGGGGGGCTCCAGTAGTCTGACCTCCAGCTGTTTAAGACATTTCTGCTCCCCAGGCTCACCCCACCCTGCCCTCCACCCCCATCTCCTGCAACTCCCAGTGGGGAAGCGGCATGGCGGCCTCCACCATTCAGCGCTGTCGTAAATCAGCCAGCGGCTCTGATGGCTTTTACAGTTGATCTCAGGCTTCCGCCAGGCCTCGGCTTCCATCAGGCCCCTGGGCTACTGTTGGAGAAGGAGGAGGAGGAGGAGGAGGAAGAGAGGAGGAAGGCCATAGCACTTCAAGGAGGAGGGGATTATTATGGAATTGCTGCACACACGGCTCAATGCCTGAATGGGACAGTGTTGGTTGGTGTGCCATGCAAGTGGAGGCACTACGAGTGTCTTGGGTGAGCTTGAAAAGGGGCAGTGTTTTTAGCGGTTGTGGTGGTGGGCGCACAGGATATGCACATGAAGGCATGCAGAGAGGGGGATCTGGTGTGACAGCAGCCTTAGCATATGCTACCAGCCTTTTCACTGTTACCTTTGGTAATAAAAACACACAAAAAAATCAAGCAATCCACTACTCTCTCTGCATGCCTGGAGGTCCTGCCAACAGGCACCCTTCACACTTCAGAAGGCCCATCACCAACTAGCACCTCCACCTCCACCCCCACCCTGTGAGCCTAATCCTGGGGATGGTGAGAGCAGGGGAAGGGGAGAGGGGGAGGTTGGTGGTGGGTGAAGGTTGGGGGGAGGGGGCATCTGTGCATGCTGCCTGAGCCACACGGCTGCATCCCAGCCCCTCTCCTCTCCTCTGCTCTCGTCTCCTTTCCAGCATGAGAGGAACTATTCAGAAAGGCTCTTGGCTCTGCCGAGGGAGCAGCGGCAACAGAGCCCTCGACAGTTCTCCACCAAGACACTGGGCAAACACCAGCATTCCACCAGCTCCACAGGAGGGCATTTGGCTGGGGCGGGTGGGGGAGGGAAGGAGGAAGAGAGAGAGAAGGAGAGACAGAAAGACACAAAGAGAAAGAGAGAGAGAGAGAGAGAGAGAGAGAGAGAGAGAGAGAGGGAGGGAGGGAAGACATCAGAGAAGGGAGAGAAAATGCAAAAAGAGAAAAAGAAAGAGTGAAAAGAGAGAGGCGATGAAGAAACAGGGATGGCCCAGAAGAAGACTAGAGAAGAAGAAGACGACTTGACAAACAAAAAAAAACATGAAAAGAAGGAAAATGAAAACACAGCCAAGGACAAATAAGAGGGATAGAGCCAAATGTGCAAAGACAGAGGGAGAGAGGGGATGGGGAAGTTTTGCATAAAAGCAGACCAAGGCCTGGAAAGGACAGTGTGAAAGAGCCAGACAGACAAACAGACAAACAGGTAGGCAGCTCCAGAGGTCCAATGTGAGCAAGGGAGAGATGTGCTAGTGAGGGGGACAGAGAGTGCGAGACAGGGGGTAGTCAGCTCAGCTCCCTTGCCAGGCTTCCCAGGAGCCTGCTGAGTCGGTGGGGCCTTCTCGGTCAGAACAAGCCCCTCTTTGTGCTCCTGACTGAAGGCTTCTCCCCCTCATCAGGGGCCTGCTCTCAGGGCTCCAGGATTCCTCACACAGACCATTCAGGCCTCCAGGAGGCAGCTGCTCACAGCTGACACCACACTGCCCCCACACCACTGTGAGAGTATGTGTGTGTTTGTATGCGTGTGTGCATGTGTGTGCATATGTTTTTCATATGCACAGGGGTCGCTTGGTCGTGTTTTGGTGTGTGCACATACCGGTGCATTGTACAGTGTACTTTTGCATGAATAACCCCTGTGCATGCATACAAGTGTGTAGGGGTGTGTTTGCCCTGCAGAGATGCATGTGTGCATGTGTAAATATGAATGCATTTATGTTTTGTATGTGCCTCTGACAGATAATAAACTCCACTAAATGTGGCTGCCAGAATTATTTTGTCAGAATTTAAAACGAGTGTGTGTGAGAGAGAGAAAGAGAGAGAGAGAGAGAGAGAGAGAGAGAGAGAGAGACAGAGAGAGAGAGAGAGAGAGAGAGAGAGAGAGAGAGAGAGAGAGAGAGAGAGAGAGAGAGAGAGAGAGAGAGAGACAGAGAGAGAGAGAAAGAGAGACAGAGAGAAAGAGACAGAGAAAGAAGTTTAGATGAAGGGAAGGGAGGCTTAGGCTTTGAGGAGGATGAGAGTATATACATGTGTGAATATATATATAGATCTACAAACATAAAGCGGCCAAAAGGGAAATGCAATTTTCCCAAAACCATAGGTTCTTAAGAAAAATCCACTAATTTAGTTTGGAAGATTGGCTTGGCCAGACAGAGAGACGACAGAGGAGAAAGACAGACAG
Source organism: Setipinna tenuifilis (assembly GCA_030347295.1). Classification (NCBI taxonomy): domain Eukaryota; kingdom Metazoa; phylum Chordata; class Actinopteri; order Clupeiformes; family Engraulidae; genus Setipinna; species Setipinna tenuifilis. Next base: position 2,148,955 of record CM059285.1, read on the forward strand.
TCAGAAGAAGCAAGTGAGAGAGAGAGAGAGAGAGAGAGAGACAGAAAGAGAGGTTGACAGAATGATGTTTTTGAAAAGAATGTTTAGCAAAGACTAGAGGGTCAGAGAGGCAGTGAAGGAAAGAGCCTTGGCAAATCTGGACTGTGTCTTCAAAGCAACACAGTGAAGTGGGACATTGTGCTTGCATTGTCATGAATTACCTGTGCAATGTGCTTGTGTTTGTGTCAATGAAAACACGCATACTTTCATTGTGTGTGTGTGTGTGTGTACGAGTGAGTGAGTGTAAGTGTGAATGAGAGAGAGAGAGAGGGTGAGAGAGAGGAAGTATGTGTGCACGTGTAAATGAGTGAAATTACTCTACATATGGTTTTTGTATACGTTTTTCCATATGTGAGAAAATGTGTTTGTGTATGTGGCTGTGTATATGTGTGAACAGAGAGAGGGAGCACGTGAGTGTGTGGTGAATTGGGTACCGCCCCCCATGGAGAAGCCCATGTGAACAACAGGAAACACTCAGGTCCACTTTCTGCAGTTTCATCTCATTTTTATTATCATGGCTTAAATGCAGAGTCACACAAGCCACCATCTGCAGGGACATGGTTGGCATACAAGACAACTTCAAGACTCACAAACTGGCATAGTTTATCCTGATCTCTCTCCTTTCCGCACAGACACAGACACACAGACAGAGACACAGACAGAGACACAGACAGAGACACAGACAGAGACACACACACACTTCCCTTTGAGAGCAAGGATGGTGGAACAAAAATATGTAATTACATGTACACGTTTGCTTTCGTGGGGCCATTTCATCTTGAAAAAGAGACAGTGAGGGAGCAAGAGAGACAAAGAGAGAGAGAGAGAGAGAGAGAGAGAGAGAGAGAGAGAGAGAGAGAGAGAGAGAGAGAGAGAGAGAGAGACAAAGAGAGAAAGAGAGAGAATAGGAAAAGGCAAAGATGGAATCGTGCATATATGAGTAAGGAGACAGAACGAAAGAACAGACAGAAAAGAGCAGAACTCTGTGAACCACAGTTATCATCTGTTTGTGATTGCATGGACCATTGTCCTTGCCATAAACACAATCTGTCTCTGCCGATCTGAACAAGGGAAAATCTGAGCCTCCTCAAAGCACCAGGGACTCAAAGGAGTGTTTATTAAACGCCAAAGCTGATCAGAACAATGTTGCGACAGAAGGCCAGTTTGTGCATGTGTGTGTGCGTGCATGTGTCACACTGGCCATGGCAGATGAGACACAGGCCTTGCATTTTTAGACATGGGCCTAAGCCATAACCATGACATCGGCCTCTGCATACAGCTGGTGTTGTGGTGGTCGTGACACATCAGCAGCCTTGGAGAGTAACCATAACAATGTATAAAGGACAAGTGTAGAGGAAAGAAAAAAAGCTTCTCTGCCCATCCTAGTTCTGCATGCCGACCGTGGTTCATGCTTATGTAACCGATATTCAGGCATGCCATACCGGACACAGTTTACTCACTAAGGAAGAAAAAAGGCAATCAGAGAAATTCAGTCACAAAATGTGGTTGCACGCTTACTCAAACATACAAACAATATTTGTTTATGTGTGCAAATAAAAATTCCACATACATTCACATAAGCATGCACAAATCCGCACACACACACATTCTTTTGGACTTTGAAAAACCAGAAAAAGGAAATGCATTTCCAGAGGAACAGAAACCAAACCAAAGTAGCCAATCACAAGATTCTAATCATGAGCCTGGGGATTCACATGAGCGATTAAGGCTTGTGATTGAAAGCCACATCAGGTGCGACACTCACAATTCTACCACCTCAACCCAGTGAGCGACCACACACACGCACACACACACACACACACACACACACACACACATGAACCAATTCACCTGTAAACATATTCCTCACAGAAAGGCAGCCAAGTCTGAACACAAGCCATCCTCTGTGTGCAGTCTAAATGGAAGCAGTTGGGTCTACAGTAGGTGGATGGCTCACTGAAGGACCTCCTGCATGTCTATGCTCCCCAGGCCATCTTTCTTGTGATTGATTGCTTTGACCTGAGCCTGTCTGAAAGCCCAAAAAAAAAATCAGACCACACCTCTGCTTATTTCAGATCGTCTAAATATATATATATTTTTACTACTCATACTTGGCAACAACTTGCCCCCCCCCCATGCAGAACAGAACAGCAGCTCCCTATCTGGTTTTTACAGTGCAGGTAAGGAAAGTAATTTTTGCAACTTTTCAAAACTGTGTCTTCCTTTGTAAAATTCCAAGATGAAGGACGGTGACATTTTAACAAGCACAGCAGGTAAAGTAAGCCAACGTACGTGTATGCAGTGAAGGTTAGTATGAGAAAAAAAGATCGCAGTACAAAAAAAATGAACCTGAACTTCACTGAACAAAGAACCTGTGTGTGTGTGTGTGTGTGTGTGTGTGTGTGTGTGTGTGTGTGTGTGTGTGTGTGTGTGTGTGTGTGTGTGTGTGTGTGTGTGCGCGTGTGTGCGCGTGTGTGCGCGTGTGTGTGCGCGTGCGCGCAAAGGGCCTAACCACAAAAGGGAGAAAGACATACTAGGAGTTGCTTTCTTTCATGGTCAACTCCTCCAACAGAGCTTAGACTTTTTATGGTAGTGTGCTCCCTGACACCATTTTTGTGGAGGATGGAGATTTTTGATGGAGTTGGGGACTGTCGGTGAGGAGATGGGAGAACACAAGCTGACGAGAAAGACATGTTTCAACTTTGTCTTTCATTGAGGTATTACAAATTTGATGCGAAGAGAAAATATATCCTACAACTACAGGTATCTAAGCTGTATATGTACACACAGAGCAAAACTTTTACACGCACACACACTTACACACAGTACTTCAACATGCACACACCCTCTCTCTCACTTTCTCTCACACACAGCTTCTCCTACACGCACACACCACCCTCACATACATACAAATGTATATAATCAGACAAATTTGCATGCAAGGACTGAGCTATGGGGTGGTCCAGACATGAATTCCCAGCATGGTTTTGGATGAAGGGTGTTGGCTTTGGGGATGTGCACTTAAACACCCATGCAGGGCCCACTGAGCTCCCTCTGGCCTCCCAGATAGTTGTGCAAACATCAAGACAGAACGACGAGAAACCATCACTTCCCTCTCTCGATTTCCCTCAGATTCAAGCAATACTAGAGGTGCGTGACTGCAAGTATAACATGGGGTTTCAGCAGCTCACCTATGACAGCTAGGTCAGGAAACCACCTGACACTGGGGACATGTACACGGAAACCACATGCCCAACAGGAGCTGGCTCACTGCGGCAAACTGTGCCTTGGTGACTAAGCTGTAGACATCACACTGCAGTGACAATGGGTTATGGTGGGAAATTTATCTGACAGCATTGGCCGGGTGTGTATGTGTCTGTCCCCAAACGAAACTACCATGCCATAGGGCAGAACCAGATGCTCTCTATTCCCAAAAAGACCCTGCACAGAGGTCCAAGGAGTAACCTACATCTGTGGCAGGACACAGGACCCCACGACACACCTCCAGCTTCTAACCTGGCCCACCCACACTGGCCTGCAGCCTAATTGTGCCGGGGACCTGCTGAACACTCATTAGGTGCTTCAACCTTTCCCTGGGTGAGGCAGAGAACACGTGAAGGAGAGGGGTGGGTGGAGGAAAGCGGAGAGTGGAGACATCAAAAGACAGATAAATATATACAGATAATTAAAACTGAAATAGAAAGAAGAATGCTGGCCAAGAAAAAACTAAAATAAGACGAAAAAAGAGAGGGAGAAATGGGTGAGGGAGAAAGAGGTATGGGAGAAGGGGTGAGGGAGAAAGGGTGAGGGAGAAAGGGGTGAGGGAGAGAAAGAGAGGAAAAGAGAGGGAGAGAGAGAGAGACAGGGAGAGAGAGAGAGAGAGACAGGGAGAGAGAAAAGTGAGCCTTTGCTGGAAGATGAGAGGCTTCTGGGCCTGCACCGACATGCTTTGCCTGAAAGGAGGACTTTCCCTTGCTCCAACATGACTTGGGGCTCAACACACACATGCACAGCAAGCACACAAAATGAGTGCAGTCAGGGCAATGGCTGTCGAGTATAAATACGAACACAAGTGGCACCATTGTCTGCTAACTAAACTCCAGAAAAGCCTAATGTGCGATCGTGTTTCAACAAAAAAAGCTCAGACTTGCATTGGTGTGGTTTTGGGGTGATTAAAATACATTTTGGCTCTAGAACTCACAAGCAGAGAGACCACACTGAATTCACAATTAGAGCTGCTGTTAAAGGGCTGCAATGTCTGCCTGCTGCAAAATCTGCAATTTGCAAAATCTGCAGATTGTTTGGCGTCAAATCACCTCCATTTGGAAACCACTGGTTCCCTTTTTATCTTTACACCATTTTTCTCTTCCAGTTCCTGTTAACTGGGTGAATGTGAGGTGCAAGTTAAAGCTATTACTGGGTCACATCATGTTAATAGGATCCCTGCAATGTTTTCATTTTCCTTGAAAGCATGCTTCAGTTCCTCCTCCGAGGAGAGAGGTGAAGTGGGGTGGGGGGGGACTGGGGCTTTTGCAGTGGTGGGAGTCAGAGAGTCAGAGAGGGCCCTGGCCTTGTTGCTAAGTGTGCCCTTGTTGTTTTTCACCCCTCCCCTGAAACCCAGAGGGCTCTGCTTACTGAGCCACTGCCCCATAAAGGCATGCTGAGCCCTGGGTGCAGGATACAGCGGTGCCTGAAAATAGTAGGTCAGCAAGAAAGCAGAGGGGGAGGAGAGAAGAACGAGGAGAGAGAGAGAGTGAGAGTGAGAGCGAGAGCAAGAGAGAGAGCGAGAGCGAGAGAGAGAGAGAGAGAGAGGGAGACAGAGAGGGAGAAGGGAAGGGAAAAAAGAGAACCACTTGGTGGAATGTTATACTGTGTAATGTTCTTCACTGCTTTAGCGCCTGCAGGAAAGAAACATTCGGCAAAGATTTCCTCTGAAAAAAGGAGGGAATTAAAAAGATTTAAAATTTAAAAAATTTAAAAAAACAAAGATACTCTCAAGACCTTCAGGGGGAAACTGTGGTGCCACAACAACCTTTCCTTCAGCCAGACAGACAGACCAGGAGACAGAGGGAAAGATACACAAACAAAAACACACACACACACAACAATGCAAGGACGTGGGTGAGACAGCATTGGAGAGTTCCACACCACTCTTCTCTCCCTTTTTCTGTCTCTCTCTTTCTCTCCTCTGCCCTTCTTATCGTTTTTTCCCACTTGTCCCTCACACCTCCCCCTTTCCTTGAGCTCTATCGCTGTCTGTTTCTTCACTCCCTTTCCTTTAGCTCCCTCTCTCTTTCCTCTCTCTCTTTCTCCGTCTCTCTGTGATGCACACAAAAATCCACTGTTCCCCAGTGCGGTGACTCACTGGATAGGAATTGGAGCTCTGCGAAGCAGAGGGGGTTTCCTCCACATCAGGAAAGAGGGCAGACTGCAGCCCAGACTAAAAAGCACAAAGGCAGAGAGAGGCGGGAGGGGGGGGGCAAAGAAAGACAGAGGGAGAGAGAGAGAGAGATAGTGGGAAAGAGGCAGAGAGGGAGAGAGGGGGAGATAGAGGCAGAGAGGAAGGAAGAAAGACAGAGAAGAAAAAGAAAAAAAAGAGACCAAGTTGAGGCAATCTGCAGGGAGCTCAACAGAGAAAAGCAATTATGAGCAGAGGAAAGTATGGGAAGAGGTACAGGAGAAGGAAGAAAGAAAAAGAGTTACCAAAATCTTTCACTGTCTCAAGGCTGCAACCTTCCCTCATTGTACTGTATTTCCACCACCTATCCCCTAGCCTCCAGTTCCAGCTGAGCGGAGAGTACTCACACACACACCGCTCCAGAATGTCTGTGTGCGTGTGTGTGTGTGTGTATTCGTCTGTCTCTTGCTTGCTTTCCAAGCCTGTGTTTGCACAGCCTCTGGGTCCTTGACTGCATTCCTCCTCCTCCTCCTCCTCCTCCTCCTCCTCCTCCACTCCATCTTGCACCTGGTTGAAGCCAAACAAACTTGGTTGGTGCTGTTGCATCAGCTCACCAAGAGTGATGAGCCACACAACTCGACTTGCTCGCACAGCTAAACCCAACCCAGCCCACCTGTGACTGGCAGCTCTCTGCAGCCCATGCCAGCAGAATGACCCTCTGGGTGTCGGGTTGAGGGCTTTAAAACGATGTGACTGAGCCAAGATAGCAAGGTTCCGTGCTGCTCTCTTTTTTAAGCCTTTCACCCCGTTTTCTCCTCCTCGCCTTCTAATGGGTCTCTACCATCTGCCATTAAAAGCTCGAAAAGATGACAGATCCTCGGCTCTCTGAGAGCCATCCATCACTGGGCCTCTGTGCCTTCCTGATGTCAGATCAAAGCCCAGCTCAACCACCCTCCCTCTCCACGCCAGGAGCCCAGACACCTGGGATTAATATAACTCTTATTTTGGAATACTTTTGAATATTAACTTCAGCAGTATTGCATTAGTAAGCTGCCATCAAGCATGTAAATATGACCTGATAAAGATCCAATCCATTTCCTTGTCAGACACAAAGATCTGTATGCATGCAATTTCCTATTTTATGTAATTCAATTTAATTTGGAGCGTCTCAGTCAAAATCAGTATAGCGCGATTCATAAAACAACAACACTTCTAGTTAGCAAGTTCTAAACACTTAGCGCCCATAGCTGCTATAATTCAAGCAGTGCTGACAAGTTGGCTGCGTTACACTAATGTTTACCTATGGTAATCATGTTTACATCCATTTTTCAACGTGCCAAATATGTATCAAATGGAAAAAACACACTTTTGTTAAGAGTAGTTTTACACCAATACAGAAAAGCACATGGGTTAAATATTTGAGTATTTTTTCAAATAAAGTATCAAGTCTGTTTTATCATTGTTTTAGCCATTTACATAGTACACAGAGACAACGTTTCACCAGGAACAATTAGTGTTGCATACAAACTGTTCAAAAAATGTTTTACTAACCAGCTCCAAGTGTGATGTGACAGCTCAGAACACATTTAAACATGTTTTTATGCAGCCCATTGTGAACCACCACCAAATAAGATGGAACCAAAAAGATAGAGGGTTAGATATTGACCCTTACACAGCAACAAAAAGGGGCAAAAAACTTAAATAATTTCTGTTTCTAGTTTATAATCTGCTTTAAGGTTGTAGTCTGATAGACAAATGAAAGTAGGAATTGAGGCAGAAGACAGACAGACAGACAGACAGACAGACAGACAGACAGACAGACAGAGGGAGAGAGGGAGAGAAAGAGAGAGATCTGCTTTTAGCATGCAGCTCAGCTCAGTTCACCTGGCAAGCAGAGACAGTGAACCAGGTGTGATGTGTTAACCAGCCACACGTGCTCACATTCCTTCCCTTAGCTCTCCTTAGCTGTTGCAACCTGACCATCAGCTGCTTTGAGTTGGTTTGGCTACTAATGTGGAGTACTTCCACTGGATCGCCTTTGATTCCTCCCCTTCAGCATCTCAGCAGCTTATTGCTCCTCTTAAATACTGTAAAAAACTATTTGTTTTCAAAGAAGTGTGTGTGTGTGCCATAAGTGGAGCTTAAAGAGGTTGAGCTCAGTAGGAAACATATTTACACATCGTCTGGACAGAGAGAAATGACAAGAGAAGATGGCAGTATGCCGGGAGGGTTGGTGTTACATCAGTGCCATTCCTATCACTGTCCATCAGAGGCTCTGGGACAGGCGATGGGGCAGAGATGAAGTTCAGAGAAGCGGACCAGGCGGATCCCAGGAGAAGGGTGCAAACGGTGACAGGGAGCTGCCAGTCCCACAAGCAATTTTGCAACTTTGCCTTTTTACACACAAGCAAAAGCAGATGGATTTTTTTTGCATTAACGGCAGCTGATTTTCTTGAAGAACTGGAAATGACTAAAATTGCTACAGGAATTCTTTAAAAGTGCAGTCACTTCTGCCTAAACAAATCACAAGATCCTGATGGGACTAAAGTACATTAAAAAAAACCCTGATGACCAAACCAACATAGCACAACTCCTACGTATGAAACCATCATGTGGCAGTGAACAGGACTGTGGCAAGATCATCATGAGACAAATTTATAATGGAATCCATTTTTATATGCACAAGCAGGAGGGCGGTTGGGAACGGGAACAAACAGTCGAGGCACTGGCATGGGTCTGACATTCCTGACCACTGAGCGCAGTAAGCCCAGAGCCTCGGCACACACACAGTATATGACAAACTCTGAGTGACCACATCTCACCGTCCCCCACACCAGCCCACAGGGGCACATGGTTTGAACAAATAGATAAGGCACCAAAAATGACACAGTTCACTGTAATGTGCTCTGCTCTGGGAAAACAGTCATCAGCAACTTTTTCACAGAATTGTCAACATTAATAGAAATAATACAAAACCCAAGTTCTGGCTTATGCAATACTTGTGGGTCTCCTGGCACTAGAATGTAAATGTTATAAAATAAAATAAAAAAACATCTTGATCTTGGACCAACTTTCAAATATTATGCCTTAATGATTGTTGATGTATCTGTCTGTGGCATGACTTGTGCACAACGCTATATTTGTGAGGCTTCTGCTGACCATGAACTTGCTACCCTTTTTTCCCTGGCTCGTCCCGCCTGACCCTGGGCTGGCTGACCACAGGCAGATCTGCGACTCTCATCTGTCAAAATCAAATTATCCCAGGAGTGGAAGTTCTCTCTCAGCAGCATAAGCTGTCGCAAATGGCAACAAAGCGAGTGGCTAGTGTGTGGTCAGCCGTCCTGCCCATCCAAACTTTATTTGTTTACATGAGCAGCACAGCATGGCCCTCGTTTAAAAGAAGGGCTTGCCATCCTTTAAACTGTTTTATGAAGTAAGCAGTACATTGTGAAGAGCCAATTTAGCAGGATTTTAGGGATGTGGTTTCTTGAAAAATCCTTTTTTCAGAGCAAGACATCAAGGCTTCATTCAAACCCAGGCCAAACAGGATGATGTCACAGCAGAGGGGGTCCTAATGGTGACTGCCACGACAACAACTAAAGAAAATCTGTTTTGGTGGATACCAACCTTGTATGCACTGCAGGCTGCCGTCCTCTGCCCGGATGGTGAACGTCTCTCCTGGGTTCACCTGGACCACGATCACCTGTGAAGCAAAAAGTTATTCAAAACAAGTGCAAACATTCAGTAAGGAGGTAAATTAGAAAAACGTAACCTCTGGCGACCATAAGTCTCCTGCTCTCACCTGCTGCGATGTGTCCCCGTTCATCATGGGGTGCATCACGGGAACCTCGCCATTCAGCAGCGGCGGAAGGTCCAGCATCTGGTCCGTCATCATCATTGTGACGTACATTCATGGAGACCTCTCCAGGACCACCTTTCTGTGGATGAGATGGTGTCAAAAAAGATTTAGTTCCATTTTTATTATTATTATCCTTTGAAAAGGAATCTGGGAATAGTATACAAACATACACACACAAGTGGCATTACAGCAGTGTTTGTCAGACCAAAGACACCCCTCCCCCTTCCCAAAACCCATGACAGATGTCCACCCCCCTTAAAGGATAACAAGGCCACATAAATGCATAACTTAGTGCAGCATCACAGCCTTAATTGGGGAAAGTCACGAAGGTGTATAAGTGTCATTTGAATACGGCGCACATAGCATGGGTAACTTAAGAAACACAAAAAACATAATTTACTTCATCTGCTCACAGACCAGAGATTTCTTGCTGACCACCAGTGGCCCATTGACCAGACTTTAGGAAACACTCCATTAGACTAACTAAAGCAGAACTGGTGCATATGAGCTGCTAGTGCCTATACAGATAAGCATATTTTCCCATGTGGAAAAAAATGATAAGCAAATGGCAGTTAAGTTAAACAGTGTCCTTTCTTTTCTATTTCTTCTCACAGGAAGGTTGTTAACAGGTTAAGGGAGAGTGAGTGAAGTCACCCTGAAGTCACCAGCATTTATATGGTGATGTAATCTGAATGGGCATGATGTCATGTGTGTATAAATGCCATTATGGAGTGGCCGGTTCTTTCTCCCCACACAGCTGTGAGATTGGGCAGATGGGGCAGGGGTGGGAGGAGGGGAGGGGAGGGGAGTGGTGGTGGGAGGGGAAGGGAGGGAGGGAGGGAGGAAGAGGTAAGAGGAGAAGGCTGCATGCCTGCACTGCTGGGGGATAACAAGGAGCCTATGGAGCTGCGATTTTCCACAAACGGGAGCTGCTCCTCTCAATTGCTCTTCCAGAGACACACTTTCTGCCTGCAAAGTCAAAACAGTCTGAGGCTCCAGCAGAAACAGAAGTACAGAGGGGGAATGGGGAGGATGGGGGTGGGGGGTGGATGACAAAGTCTGATGGTGCCATTAAAAGCAAATCAATAGTGAAAATTGAGATAAGTAATTTAAAAGACCTGGCAGCCCTGTGATACTTTAACAGCACAGGGGGCTAACCCTATCCCAACAAGAACCAACATGATGAGTACTCACTGGATGCACAACAGCCATCAGGAATAAAGACACTTTAGCATTTTGTTGACAAATAATACCCCAGCACCATGGGATATCATTTGAGTATTTGATGTCACAGGCCCACTGGAATCACAGGTTGCCAGAATCCTACTCTGGTCTGCACACTCTCTGGGTGCCTACCTTCTAATCACTTCCTCTGGGCCAGCTAAATTGAGCCACCACCACCTCAGATCAGTCACAATGATGGACTTAAAGCTCCCAGTTTGGTTTTTTTTTAAAGGTCGTAGGAATGTCAGGCACTTCATGCCTCAGCCCTTTCATTGACTCATAACCCTTTCGGTCACCAAGTCTTTAGCGCAAGTGAAAAGACTAAAGCAAGGGCCCCTCCTACCTGCTTAATAATCAAAGGTTCTGGATAAATCAATAATTTATGTACAATATGACTGCAGTTCTTTATTGAGAGCTATCCCTAACCTCACTATCAATGCCAACTATCAAGCTAATTTTGTCACTACAAACAATATATCATGTTTAAATTTCGGAAATTACATTTTTACTTCACCCCTGCTTCCTGTTTTCACTGCTTTGCCAAATTCTTGTGAGTAATGCAGCAATGAAAGCTGAAAGGAAGCATATGTGTTTGGGAGAGAAATATGCCTGAGCCTGCAACGAAAGGCCACAGATGTAACAGCTGAGGCTCCAACCTTTAGGCTTCCTTGTTGTTTGAAGATGAAGCACAAGTAGTGAGTTCAGAATCTCCCCTTAGGCCATGTTAGGCCAGTTGAAAATCAGCTCTACAGCATGGTATGGTGGGGACTGTGACAAATTCAAAAAAGAGGAGAAGGAGGACTTGTGAGGGACCATGGGTTTAGTGAGCAGTAAACACCTTTCTTTCCTACCCGCTGGCTACCAAATAAGCCAAATGTTCTGCTGGGGCATTTAGAGTTTTGGGATGAAAAAGTTTAACCCAAGCTCCTGGGTTCTACCAGCTTCAGTGAGGAACAAAGGGGACATTACAGGGGAATGCTAGCCCTGTAATTTACCACTAGGAATAAGATCATTAACACTGTCTCTTAACACATCAAGTCCCTAGGGACAAACGCATCTACCTCTCCCTCCCTCCCCCCCGGCTTTCCTGGGGACTGTTCCAGGGTGCCCCCACCACCCAGTCAGTCATTCCCCTCATTCCTCAGGATCTCTGGTGCCTCTACTCTCTGTGGGGTGGGGGGCAGGAGGCGTTGGGTGGTATTGAGTTTTAAGGGCTGAACCTTCCCAAGAGAAACGTTCCAAGAGGCTGAGGAAATCTCAAGGGGATGAGGGCAAGAAGGATGGGAAGAGAAAAGAGAGGCCATACCCCCTACTTTTCAGGGTCATACTGTTATAACTATGTCACAGTATGTGTCGCCTGCCACAGAGACAGAGGAGCCTTTTATGCACTGGACACAGAGCTCCTCTGAGGGTATTCCCCAGATTATTCCCTACAGACACCCACAATCTCTCTCTATTTCTTTCTGGTCCACTTCCTTACTCTGAATTTTCTCCTCCTCTCTAACCATAAGCCCCCCCCCCCCCAGCCAACAGCATTATTCACATGCCTTCCACACAACCAAAACAACACTATGGAAACAACTGTTGCCTCGGAAACAGCATCTCCATGATTGCTTTGGAGATAACAAGAAGCAGTTTTGAATGGCAACACAAATTAAAAATGTTTGCTTTGAGAACATAGTTTTCTCTGCCCTTAGATCTGTTGCAGGAGAACGTCCTACTAATTCACTTTGCTGAGGTATGTAACCACACATAAAAAAGCTAACTTTCTGGATCCTTATGTCATTTGACCAAAAGTTGTTTTTAAGTGCATTATAGACACAGACAGACACACACAAATAATACCCCCAGCAGTATTTAACACTGATCATCTTCAACCTCATGCATGCCTGCAGAGCATGTCTCCAGGGGAAACTCCCTGGCCCAACCAGCCAGCTGCGACTCATCAGCAATTATCAGCTGTGAGGAAGCTGCACCATGCTAATATCACCATGCTACACAACAGTACCCAAAGCTAAAGCTGGGGTAGAAACCTAACTTTGCAAACAGTTGACCTTTACCAGCCACTGACAAAAGTGTACTAGCCACTTTCATATTTGAGCTGCATTTGGCTGGTGGCTAGTGTGAATTTCCATCCCTGTCTTGAAGCCCCCACCACCCTTACAATCTCAGTTAACAAGTCTTCTCCCTACTCTCTACTTTTTTGTGTCGCTCAAAAAACTGACATGGAGGAGTGTTTTCACTTCTGGCAGTTTTATGGGCCCAGATGGGGAGCCGGTTTGGCACGAGCCCTATAATCCAGCTAATGATATGTAATAACACCAGAGGAAACTCAAGGAAACCATCGCTCTTGGCACCCCCACCCCATCTTCCCTCTCCTGCCTTCTTTCTCTCTCTCTTTTACATTGGTTAAATCTAAAATGTTTACCTGTTCACTACATAGTGCACTATGTAGGGAACAAAACAATGTAACTTACACCTGGCCTATATAGTGCAAAGTGAACGAATCCTTTTGGATTTAGCGATAGTTTGTAGAAATCTCTCTCCCTTTCAGTCTCTCACTCTATACTTTACATAGTCTGTAGAAATCTGCCTGACTTCAAGTCTCCCCCTCTCTACTTTTTTCCTCTTTAACCTCATTCCCTTTGCACCCTCTGGAGCCCTGTGTGCCGCTAAAATGGCAGCAAACCTACAGCTGGGTCCTCTCGCACACCTCTCTCCACACTCTCACACAACTGTTCAACAGACAGTCGTCTGCTTTTTCCCCACACAACCCAAACTCTCACCTCTCTGAGCGTTCACCATTTCCATTCACCCGCCCCCCCACCTCCCATCTCTCTCTCTCTCCCCCTCTCCCATGACTCACGTCTGCCTCTCCGATCAACATCAGCCAGAGAGATGAAATCACTTCTTTAAAAATATCCTTCCTCTATCCTTCCCTGCCTTTACTTATTTTTCAACCCCCCCCCCCCCCCCCAAAAAAAAGCAGACAGATTAAAAAAACTTTTTAAAAATCCGACAGACAGTACTAAGCACAAACTGACAGGTCAGGAAGTTGAAAGCACACCACAGGTATGCAGCTGGGCTGACATTGTGGCTAAGTGTTCAGCCGACTTTACCTGCCACCACACGAACCAGCCAGCCGATAAGACCTCACCCGTCTGGAGTACCAAGTGGAGGAGTCTGAGTAAATACCTGACAGTAATTTGATTGCCCAGTTGAGGAAAGGGGAAGGGCAGCATTGGGCTGTAAGCTGACAAGTTTGCAGGCAATGTGGAAGTGGAACGATAACCGACAGATGCTTGGGGAAGCATAGTGAAAGAACAAAGTTAGAAATGTGTTGGAAGTTTAACCTTCAAGTTTTGTACCATCACACCAGTGTAAAGGGAATTGTGGGAAGGTTAAAGTTATAATGAATGTTGGAGTCCATAGAACATAATGTGGATCTTTAGAATCCTACAGTGTTGTAGAACACATTCTTTTATAGAATGTTCATACTCACATTCTTAAAGGTTAAAGAAGAGGCCATGGCTAGACCCCACTTTATCATGTTAGTCCCTGTAGACCCCTTGCTGACCCATACACACTGACCTGAGCCACAAGTTCCAAATACCAAAAGAAGAATGTGCACCGTCTTTGTGGACAGGAGTGTTACTAGATGAAGATGTACCAGAGTGCAACCTAGATCCAACCTGGACACACAATGCAGGCCAACACAGGCGAGGCCAGTGCTCCAGCCCCCTTTTTCTTGCAGGGGCACTGAAACCTCATCCGCTGTTCACTTTCAGCTCTCATCCCTGCCAGACAATGTGCAGGGATGTTGGGAGGGAGAACAGGGAACAAAACATGGCACCACAGGAGAAAGAAAGGAAGAAAGAAAATGAGAACGGAGACAAGAGGATTCCCAGGAACAGGCTATGGCATTGCGTAACCCCCCCCCCCACACCCCCACCACAGCCACAGCAGCTGAAACCCGATCCGGCCTCAGAGCGTTCAGTATCAGCAGATGAGGGGGCCGAGCGCATATAAACCAGGTCAAGCTGTTCCCTCCGCATGAATCATACCCTTCCTTCAAAACAAAATGGGAAAATGCATCAGGGTCATTCATTCGGCTCGAATGCAAAAACAGAAAAAAATGGGAAAGTTTCAACGTCCAAATAACCACACATGTGGACTTCTTGTGACAGTAAGACATAGAAGTCACAGAGAAGTGGATTTCAGAAGCTAACAAATGAGACATAAGAAAAACAGGGTGAGAAATACATGTATGACAAAGCAGCTGTTGATGACTGTTGACTAAGAAAACTCAGACCAAGTGCTCATCACATCATGCCACGTCACTGGTGGAACTATGGCCTACGGGAGGGACCTCTCTTCCATTGATAAACAACCAGGCTAAGTAATTTCATGTGGCCACGATTAAATTAAATGTCACGTCATGTAATTATGCAATTTGTGCGGTCATACACTACAGGAGTGAGAGTTTGGTCTGTGATTTCAGAGCTTTCGAAATCCAACGCTCTGTTTTCCTGCCCAAGTGACGACCCTGTCTCCAAGAGCTGTGTCAACGCATCACTAAGCAACCAGGGAGATCCCAGCCACCACAGGCAGGGGACTGCCATGGGGCAGCATCTGTGATCCTGCAGAAACAGCACAACTGTTTTTCTAAAGCCCAAACCTGTTTATACCCCCAAGCTGAAACAAACATGTAAGTTGGAACAAATAAATAACATAACGTAACATTCGTAATGCAACCTTCTGGGCACTCGAAATCGGTTTAGGCAGAGCCGTTTGTTTTACCTTTGCAGGGATGGGTTTTGATGCTGTAACAAAGGCTTTCATTGACTGTTGCTGCACCTGGTCACTGACAGGTGTTATACAGCTTCGTGCAACATGCCTCATCAGCAATGAATTCCCTGTCGTTTTGCTGTTGTACTTTAATAAAACGTTGCATCTTCTGCATTTCACATAACTCACAGGCTCATTTTTCTCATTATGGACATGGTCAAAACTTTCCCACACCTTAGACTTTGTTTTTGTTGGCGGTGCAACCAAAACATAATTACCAGAGGCTACCCTCCTTTTTACCTCCGCAGCATCCACTTTCCCATCTGTCTCGAAACCAATCACCTGACCTTTCAGTTACCGCGCACTTGGCCTGCATGCCCGAACCCAGCTCGAGCCTGTGTAAAATGATCAAAACTAAGCCCGAACCCGACTGAACCCGTTGGGTCCTGTTGGGCTTGGGCAAAGATCTTCAGCTCTAGTCCAAGCTACCACGTTTAAAGAGCTCCCTGTATGCTTTTAAGGGATGAAAACCTCAGGCATCACATCCTGCCCATACCTCAAGTCCCTCAGTAACCAGCTATGCCTGCTTTTAAAACACTTTGAGAGTCAATACACACCCTAAGATCCATCTTCAACTCACTTCAAGTAGAAGATTAGTTTAACGACTGGATGCCCTGGAAACAAAACTGAGCACACCAAAGTAAAACACATACAAAAGAAAGAGAGTCGTTCACTTTGTGGGCCTGCTGCATTGCAATAGGGTATTTTACGAGGGGACGGGGGTGGGGGGGGGGTCAGCTGTAAGCCAGGAGATCCTATCAGATAGCCTCCTTCTTCAAATGCAGCAGACATGTCCAGACAAGATGCCATCCTGGTCCAATCCAGTCTCTTCTTGCAAAAGGGGGTTGCAGTACATTCATTGAGTGTTTTGGAGGCAGGCAGCAGGGCTACAGGGACAACTCAGCAAAATGGTTGAGATTCTTGCATCCAAGACAATGGTTTAATTAGCTTAGTGCCACCTCATTAATAGGTGTACTTGTGTATGAAGCAAAGAAGACTTCAAAATCTGTTAATTCACTAACTACTGATAATGGGTTGGATACTTAAATTATAAAAGGTGTCTTGATTGTGTATTAAAATCTGTTCTGGATGTCCCACCCTTCTGTGACAATGTTTTACTCAAGCTTGATCTACTTAGTATGTGTTGATAAAAATGCACTTTAGAAGCAGCATTTGATCCAACACCATACTTTGCACCAACCAGAATAAAATTTTAGACTCCTTTGGACACGATAGCATCAAAAATCTTTATATGCAAGACTGCAGAGTCCTATCATTTTCTCCAAATGTGCAAACCGTTTGAAATCAGAGGAGAAAGAATCTCAAAAAAAAAAAAAAAAAACGCACAAACACAAAGTCAGCCCCTGGGTAGCTGTATTTAATGATAACACTGCAAAATAGATATAAGAACAACAACAAGGGCTCAATGTTTACAGCTAAATAAACCCCTTTTAAACCCCTGGCGTGCATCAATCAATAAAGACAGATAGGGCATGATGCCCGACTTCTTCCCAATTAAACACCCAGCAGATGATTTCTGCCAGTTGTGTTTGTGAATAACATCAGTGCACTTCAAAGTGTCGCAGCAGGGAATCAGCAGCCTGGGTGAACTGAGTGGGGGCATGAAGGACTGAGGGGTTTGAAGTTTCTATGGGATGACATAACCCAGGTGCAAAACATATGACATCGGGAGGGGAATGCTGCCCTTCTCTCTCGATCACAGTTGCCATGAACATTTTGCTTTGAAGGTTTAATGTGTCAAATGTACTCATCAGATGAAGACATGATTTATGTCTTATGTCCTCAGCAGTTTAAAAATAGTAGGCAGTGTAAAGTACACACACACATTCTGGTCCTTTCGTCATGTTAAGGGCAGCTGAGCCCAAGAATAGAGCTATCTGATAATACTAGAGGCTTAACATTCTTGTCATTTCCAGAGTTAGGAGGAAGGTCCAAAAAGGGGGAGGGAAATGTTTGTTGGAAGGTGGGGGTGAATGTCAGACAACTGAGCAAGCACTAAAAAAACACTGCAATACGTGAGCGCAAGACATTCTTTAACAGCTATGACAAAAAGCATCAAAGGGCCATTGTCTGTCACCAACCCGAAAAGTACCTGACAACAGCGCAAGACTTTGGTTTGCCACCCATAAACAAATTTAATCCACGTCGACGTAAATTGAGAAAAAAGGGTCTACAAAATAACCACTGTTATTAAAAACTCTGACACACCCACACGGGCTCCGCTGATAGGAGCCCTTCGGATTGTTTTGTGCGCATATACATAAACATATGAAAAGGCAGATCATGAAGTTGTGACGCCAGGATTCAGTAGAGCAAATAAAGTAGCACTCCAGTTCATACACCAAAGGAGTCGCCCGCTTTGCTTCTGCCTCGCTTTGGAATTTCATCTGACGTCATATATTTGGGATCAGATTTCTACTGCCTATGCTAACAGTTCGCGCTTACAAACCTGATCCTGGGATAGAACTTATATTTTTCTGTAGCACGCAGGACTTCCTAAAAGTGCCAACAACATTCCGATGCATATGACAAAGTTCCGACTTTACTACCACAATGCAGCCTGCTGAGCCAATTTCAGACGTGGTGATATAGGTTATTGCCCCTGTCCATGACGTCAAACATTTGATGAGGTTGATCGAATAAATCTATAATCCGATAGTAGGCATGCGTGTTCTGCAAACTCCACAAATTCAAACCTGTTGACAAAACAACTTTAGATGATGTTGTCTGTCGGATGGCGTTTTCAGTGCTTCACCAACACCAAACGTAAATCATTGGCATGACGCCATCCTTATAGGAAAACCTGCTGAGGGGAATTGACGTGTCAACTCTGAACCCAGTATCCCACGAAAACTTTTTGACCAGCAAATTGAACATCCATACTGGATAGCTTGAATGTGCAAATACCATCACTAGTTATGAAAAGAACTATGTTGACCAAGTTCCGTAACAGCTATCCCGTTCCAACTCCAGAATTTTGGACAAGCGAGGCATTATTATGATGCGAAAAAAAACTCTACGGTGTGAAGATAGTTCACACTGCACTTGAAAGAATTAGCAGATTAGTAGATTACTAAATAGATTTAGTTCCAAAATCCTGACCCCTAACTAGCAACACAATGAACCACCGCGATATCGCATTTAAAGATGCAACAGTAAGCTACATGAAAGTTAAAAGTCCTTAAAGTTTGGGATTTATGATCAAAACAAACCAATCTACTTAGAAGGAAAGTAATGCACTGAAAGTAAGCGAAGACACTTTCGTTTTCCACTAGCCAAGACTTCCTATTAACATCCAGGCAGACAACCGGCGTCTTCTCGCCCAAAAATGTTCTGCAACTTTGTAACTTTGAAGGTAATAAAAGTCTACTAACCCATCCGAACCCTGCACGAGACGGAAAGGCAACATAACGCGCATTTCTTACCTCCGAATTGCGAAATCTTTGATGATAGCGGCGTGTATCCACTTTTTTCCTATCTAGAATCAAAATGTAGCCATTCCCAGACTGCTGCGTCTACCACAGTCCAAGCGAGTGTGGGATTCCGCCATGTCAATTATGTGTCAACGCACATGGGGGAGTAGTCATGCCCATTTTACCGTATACCATTAAATAGTCCATCTCATAGCTGGGTCTGTGGTTTCCATTCCTTTGGGATCCTCAGAAAATCAACTCAGGTATTGCGTATTATGCGCCACGTTTCAAATATAGGCTGCTTTATTTTGGGGAAATAAGTGTGTATGTGTGTTTGACAACAACTGAAACACCACAGGCAACACAATTCAATATTGTCTCATTATCACACAAAAAACTAACGTTATCATTTGAGGAAAAGCTCCTCATAAAAGCGAACATATCCTCCTAGGGTTACTATAGGATAAATCGAGGGGCATGCACATTAATCATTTTACATGCAACTCTTACATGTGAAGTAGGGCTAGACCATTTAAAATAGCAAACAAGGTATGTTTGTGAACTGTTGCTGAAACAAAACAAAGAAACGTTTTTAAGACGCGTTTGTGTGCTTTTTTGTATATCGTGGTCAAAATGTGTCGTTGTAGAATCCAAACAGATCTGCTTATCTGGTTGGTATAGCTTATCTCTCGCATTTGTATGAGCACAACAATCCAATTTTTACCAAAATAATCAAAAATCCAAACCCTTTTTTCTTATAGTAAAACCTGGTAGGCCATGGGTTCGTGTCATAACTGATACTACTCCCAGGACTGCGCATGCATGGCGACTCACTCACGTCCCTCACGCCCGCGCTCCAGGAGCCACACACAGGCTCACAGTTGTGTTGTTCGCCCTACTTTCCGCACAGCTGCATTTAGGCGTGACGTCTGCTCAGATGTTGGCTTCCACACTTCCAAAGGCAGCCTGTGATCAGATCCAGGAGACAGTCATGACAGACACTCGCGAGATGAGATTTATTTTTCCTTTCATTATTTTATATACTTGTTTTGCTGGTTGGTTCATTTTCTGCGTTAAAACAACTAGCCTATAGTACGTTGTAATATATGTGACTTTTGTATGTTCTGCATTTTTTGTGTACTACTGCTATATTCTTAGTGATTCCCTATAGGAAGGAAACGTCAAGTTCAGAATCAGAATCAGATTTCTTGGCCAAGTAGGCTACACTTATACACAAGGTTGTCCTCGAGATTAACATACTCTGTTAGATAAGTGAGCCTCTCCTTTGCCCTTAACTGATGAGTTATCCCATTTTACACATCTTCCAAAGATGTAGAACATTGGCTGTAGGCTATTTAAATCTTATATCAGGGATCACCTATATTCTTAACGCAGTGTCCTGCTAATTATAATTCTGTCATCTATCTTCACAAAGTGTGGGCAGTAGGGACACCTTGTGGTAATTGCTAGTACTCCAAGCGTGGACCTCTCCACCATTATGTCAGCTTGAACCCAAAACGCAGCAACGGAAGAGTCGGAGGTAGAAACAAGGTAGCCTAGCCTACTGTTGATAATGTTTGGTTTACACAGTTTTTTTGTAATCTAACTAGCACAGGGTGCTTTCCGGTTAAGACAAGGTCCTCCATGGTTTTTAACTGTTATTTTTGTATCTTGTTTTTCAGTAGCCTATAATGTAGACTACACGTCGCGACTTAAGCATATAAAGGTAATGCCGAGGAATCATTTGCCCCCTTTTTATTTTGTTGTTAGGTCTACATTGTTACTTTTTCTTATGCTAAACATAAATAGCAAAAACATAACACACAACTTGTGCCAAACTATACAGCCGATTGATTCCATGCCCGACACAACTGAAGGCTATTTTAGTTATTCAGCTGTGATGGATAGCATCCTTTTGTGGTAGATGGCAAGCCGTGTAACAGACCTTCATGAAGCTGATGAAAACATGGGGTTTGGGCTTCATGATTCAAAGCGATTTGTTGTTAAATGCCACAGCGAAAAAAACAGTTCTATCAGTGGCCAGAAAAAGTCCAGCCTACTTTGTGGGTGGGTATTCTACTATTCTAATTTTATTTCAAAATAAAGGTTTTCCTCAAGCTGTCTGTAATTTTACTAAATTTGTCCCCATTTTAGAATGCATTCTGTTTGCTTAATATACAATTAGGTTAAGCATTAGCTCATTTGCATGAAATGAAAAGTATAAACACCCGTAGCAATAGTGCCTAGAACTACGTTTTTTATTTCAAAGACACGAATAATGATTTCGACAACAAGACTTCGCGTTACTTACGAATTGTCTTTAGGCTATCGATTGCACACGGTGCTGATGACGAATTCTGTTAAAATCTATATTAGTTGCTATCACTCATTCGACCCTTTGGTACCTTCCCCGACTGTTGTGTATGTGTAATAATATGACGACTCTTATTCTGAATATTCTGTCAGATTTTATAACCTTTATTTGTACGCTTCAGATGGCATTACATGGAGCCCGCAGCCTTATTCCAGCAAGGCTGGTTTTGCTCAACGATATTGAAAATGAAGTTTTTCACTGCTACTTTATTATTGTCAGGGGCACTTGCTTATTATGTTTACCTACCATTGCCTAATACCATATGCGAACCATGGAAATTAATGATTCTGGACGCTATTTTCCGCAGCTTTATGCATGTGGTAAGATACTTCTTCACTGACAATTACAGACGAGCACATTTTTCATTCCCTGAAAGTGTATATTCTTTATTGCCATGCCATGTAATTTAAAAAGCGGTGGTGTCTTCACCGATTGGGAGGTTTATGAAATGTTTTGTATACCATAATGATGTCTTCGATAGCCTACAGTGGTAAAAGGAATTTCTATTTCCTTAATTGTAGCTAATGACAATGACTTTTGTATTTCAGGGAAGCGGTGGTAGGCGGGTTATGTATAATAGTTTGTTCATGTTAAGTCATGACTTCTCGTACAACTCTGTTATGTGCCATATAGGCATTATGTTTATGTTGATGTTGTTTCACGGCTGCTCAACTTAAAATGTGTTGTAATTGCTCTCATATTGCCTAATCCTTTTACTATTTCTCCCAAGGCCGCAGTTTACAGTCATCGGCCGGCAGGAACGTGCACATGCTAAAAGTAGGGGAATGGGCTCAAAGTCAGAAAAGGGCAGCATGTGCGCGATTCCTTTCGGTTCTTTAAAAAATATGGGAATTAATGTAAAATTAAAAAATAAAGTACTAATATAAAGCTAACTACTTGGCTATTTGTCATGTGTAGGTGAAAGTGATATGCAATTGCCATTTCTTTTGTGTCAACAAATTATTGTCAACATGAGTTCATTTAGCCTACATTATGATAGGCTTGAAGGACATGCAAAGCAATAAAACACTGGTTTATTATTAGGGTATTCATTGTTAATAATAAATAAACTCTTTAATATCGAACATTTGAAAAAAAAAAGCATAATGGAAATTAACCGGGTGTTTTATTTTGTATTCAGTACACAATTTCCTGTCCCACACAATTGACAAGCTGTTGTTGTGCAGTTTCACGTGATGTGCGTGTGGTCAGTGAGTGAAATGACGTGTGTAATGTAGGTAAACAGAGAATAACGTGTGTTGTCGGGTTCAACAGTTAAACAACTATGCAGTTTGTCGGCTTATAACGATTTAGAAAAGGTTTGCCTATTCTGTTTTAGGAACTATGTCTACTAACTTGAGCAGGTGTTGGGAGATTCCACAAAGCAAGGCTGATGTTATACCTAAATTTACATCACCATATCTTTCGTTGTTGTTTAAAGCTCTTGTCTATGAATACTTTAATCAGTCCTGACTTTACTGACATGTAGTGAATAATTACTTTTTTAGTATGATCATTGCATCTCTGGTACTGTTACACAGGGGAACCTGGCTCATGACCTCGGCCTTGGTCACCACATCCATGTAATAAACTACTTTGTGATGAAAGTGGAGGTGAGGGGTCCTCAGTCCAGCCAGACCGTGCAGGTGACTGACACCTTTTTTGCTGGCGTGCCGGTTCGCGTGTTTGAACCAACCACACCAGTGAAGCGGCAGCACCACCTGAAGAGGGGTGTTGTCTATTTCCATGGAGGTGGATGGGCTCTGCTCAGTGGACGTGAGTAGTGTGTGTGAATGTGAAAGGGATACAAATTCGGACCAGTCACCAGCCCAATGCTGGTAAAATATGAAAGTGGCTGGTAGATTTTAGACACAAAATAATGATTTACTGTTGAGTGGTTGGTGAATTTTACAATTTATTTGCCAGTGGCTGGTAAAGGTTCACATTTGTCAAGGTTAATGTCCAACCCTGGTCTGTGTCAGGATATCTGTGTTTGTGTCGGTGTATGTGTTATTGCTCTGTGGCTTGTGATAAAATGGCTAAAATGTGTTAAAATGGCTCACTAATCCAGTTCTCCTCCCTGAATCAAAAACAATAAGCAGTGAAACACTCACACACATTATTCAGGTTCAAACACTCACACACATTCTTCTTTTGAAGCAACACCACACCATGAGAATAATGGCACTCCTGGTAGCCACCACCTTCATTAATTTCTTTTAAAGATACTTAGCAGGTTGACATAACGCGTTGTGTGTAAACTTACTCACAATAAGTGTTGCTTTTATTATGTGCAGGGTGCCCCCACAAAATGTTTCCACTTGCTCTTAGACTGGCCATTACTTACTTATTATATATAGTTTTGATTAAGGTGGTTATTGACATAGATACAAGTATAATGAGTAAAATAAAAAATAACATTAAATACATTTAATGTAAGATCATTTATAGCATTAAAAAGAAAACCATAGTCTTCTCCACCTAGTCTAGTCTTTGCACTTCCATGATGATTTCTTACCTCCAGTAGTACTGAATGACAAATTTTCTTTCTTCAAAGGTTAATCACATTTGCTATTATTTTGGGTTATTTGCACCTGAAACACAAACACAAAATAGAAAAGTAATGGACAGACAAAGAGTGACTACATTTTTTGGACACCCTGTATTCTGCACCTTTAGTCATTTCTGAAACCTGACTCATTTTTTTAAGGAATGCGCTCATATGACTTGCTGTGCAGGAACATGGCAGAGGAACTGGATGCAGTCATTGTGTCTGTTGAGTAAGTTAACATTGGTTTTACAACACCAGGGGCGTAGCCAGAAATCATACAATGAGTGGGCCGAGAAACAAGCAGGTAGGCCTAGCCCAAAACACAGAGGTTACTATTATTAGTTACTATTATTACTCAAACAGTCAATCAAAGAGAGGTAGCCTTCTGTGGGGGGGCTTGATTGACAAGTGGGTGGGCATAGGCCCATCCCAGCCCATGGCCCATAGGCCCATGGCACAAAAGCTGTCAGGACATGAACAACACCAAATGTAAGCCCCTATTAAGCAGCTGGTTGACCTTTTCTTTTTTTTATTAAGGTGCACACTGTCAGTTTTGTTACAGCACTGCAGCGCTGAATGCAATTATGTTTTGTTTTGGTTTTTCTCTCATTGTTAGCTACAGCCTGGCCCCAGAAGCACATTTCCCTCAGCAGTATTTTGATGCTCTGAAGGCCTCTATATTCTTTTTGAGCCCAGAGGTTCTGGCGCTGTACTCTGTGGACCCTGAGAGAGTTGCTATTTCAGGTGACAGCGCTGGAGGTAACCTGGCTGCTGCTGTGGTCCAACAGGTATGAAAAGGCAGTTTGGTTTGTTTTGCAGCGATTTGCTATTCCTGTCATAGAACAAATGTTTTACTTAAACTAAGAACCACTCCACTTTTTGGGAAATAGGCTCAATTTCCAACTTCCTTAGAGTTAAATAGTTGAGTTTTACCGTTTTTGAATCCATTGGACCAATCTCCAGATCTGGCAGTAGCACTTTATCTATTATCCCAGCATAATCATTGGTACAGATTAGACCAGTAGCATGCTACTGTAGACATCCCAACCTCCACAGTTATTAGACAGGGATATGCTTTCGTGTAATCTGAGATGAAGTGGGTTTTATATTTTCTCTCTCTGCCATGACGATCTTGCGGGCTGCACTGACGGAACTGAACTGATAACTTCGGTCCCCAAGAAAATAAATAAAAACCCACCTACACTGAAAACTGATTGGCTTTTTTGATGAGTAACCCAATCAGGATGCTCTCTATCTAGCATGTGCTATGAACAGGCACAAACGCACAGTTCCACATGCAGATATGGTCTATCGTTCACTCAATCGCATGCACGCATTCTAAGATGCACATTAGATGATGATGCAGACATTAATGTCTCGCGTCCACGCTCTTGCTCGCTTGGTCTAGATTCCAGGATATTTTATTCAATTCCCAGGCATCAGGGTGGCTATCAATATGCGGAGACTGCCAGCACTTCCGGGAGACTTGGGATGTCTGCTACTGCCAGATCTGGAGATTGGCAGAATGGATTAAAAAACAGTAAAACTCAACCATTTAACTGTAAGGGACTTGAAAATTAGTTTATTTTGCAAAAATGGGGTTCCTTTAATGCCTCTACTCATCTTCTGAAACAGATGGTATCTGAAAACAAAACCACTACCAAGTTCAAAGTGCAGGCTCTGATCTACCCCGTACTCCAAGCTCTGGACTTCAACACACCTTCCTACCAGCAGAATGGAAACACCCCTATCTTGTACCGGCCCATCATGGCCCGCTTCTGGCTGGAGTACCTCAATGCCAGCCCCAGCCTGGTCCCTCTGCTGCTGGCCAACAACCACACGGCCTTGGACCTTGCCAGGTTGCCCCAGGCAGTCCGAGCCAAGGTGGATTGGACACGTCTGCTCCCACCGGATTTGCAGAAGGACTACCGACAGGTGTACCCGGCACGGGGCAGCGATGCGGTGCTGGAGAAGCTGCCGGCGCTCCTGGACGTGAGGGCCGCCCCACTGCTGGCGGAGGAGGAGGTTCTGAGGGCAGTGCCGCCCGCCTATATCATGACGTGTGAGCACGACGTGCTGCGGGACGACGGCCTGATGTACGCACGCCGTCTGGAGGAGGCCGGCGTTGCTGTCACAAGTGACCACTATGAGGATGGGTTCCATGCATGCATGGTGTTCTCCTTCTGGCCAGCGAAGTTCTCTGTGGGGACACGCAGCATGTGGAACTACATCCGCTGGCTGAATGAAAATCTCTAAGTGGCCAGAGAGAAAGAGAGCTGGTTACATCAGATATAGTTAAGCAAACAATCAGACAATTGGTCTGTTGTTTGAATCCATGTCAGAATAACCTGACTCAAAACAAACTTCTATTCACGAAGAGTTAAGGCACTGGATTGAAACATAATCGCACATGATGTCATGAAGTTAATTTATTTTCAATGCAGTACTTCAATGTATTTTTATGATATGAATTAGTGAACGTGCACAAGTTAGACCAATTATTTGGCATGTGTGCGCTCCACTTGAATTACATATTCCTAAATGCACAAAGCTGAATTTAATGAATCACAATGCTTTTATCAGAATTTATATTTATAAGACCAATGTACATAATCAGCACAAAACTACTCTTGTTATGCAACAATGTGAAACATAAGCAGAGATGGACAAACTGGCTTAAAAAAGGTCCTGCTGCATATTCCTGCTGCTTGTGCTCTTAACAGGCAATTTAACTAATTAACTTATCTGCCTGGCTGAAGAGTTGGGCTAGTTAGGATCGCCGAGTTCAGTGATTTGGCTGGAACAAATATGTGGCAGGACTTTTACTTTCTGAACCCGGGATGTCCGCCTCTGAAAAGAAGATGGGGCAGTGCACCATGTATAAGAAAGACAGGTATTTGAATTAAATATTGCTGTATTTGTGTTATACCATAGAAGTCCTACAATACTTGAAATATGTTTTGGGGATAACCACTATGAGAGAAGCAATTACTTGGTAGACCTTATACTGGACAATGCCAATTTTGGCACCTGAGCCAGTAGCAAAATTCAATTTTAATACTAGTTATTCTATATTTATATTGATAAAATGAAGAGATGAATTATATAATTAAAATAATAAATGCAAATTCTGAACAAATAATTAAAGGGGTAAAGAGTACAAAGGGCAAAATCATGCTACCACTATGTCTGGGACATATTTTAAATGTCTTTTTTAAACAAAACAAAAAAGAAATTTGACTAATATACAATATAATTTATTCTATTTTTGAGAATTGTTTTCATTTTGAGCTTTAAATTCAGTTATGTCATGTTCTGACATAGCCTCTCTATTATCTGGAGGTACATATAAGTACAACACAACAGATTATAAAGGGATCAGTATGACCTGTTTATTGGAACATGCTTCAGTCAGCTCCGTAGCCTTGTAGACTGGAACTGTGCCTGGGAGGTAGGCTCCAGCGGTCTTAGGAAAGGGAGGATAGGAGCAGAGTCCATGGGTGAAGATAAGCACTGAGGAATGCACACAACACAGCAGCACCGGCCCACACCATAGAGACCTCTGGCAAAAGCATGTGATTCACTGGCGTGCTCTGTGTGTTTGTGTATAATGGTAAAGAGCCACAGTGCAACAGGAATCTTTATCTGCACCTCTAATCAAACATTAAGTCTGTGTGTGTTTTTTTAATAGAAGCAAGAGAAGGATGGTTCAGCAACTTCAGGGGTTTTATGTGTCTGTTTTTTTTTTCTTCCTCCTTTTTTGGGGGTTTGTGGTTGAGTTTCTCTGTCTGCATGGTTTTGAAGTTCTCAACTGGTATGTCAAAGATTTCTTGACCAAAACATGTCATGAGCCATGTTTTCCAAACACCCGTACTTGTTTTGTTAATTGTTCCCACACTGAATGTAACTATTTTCTTTAAGTTAATTGTGTGTTTGATGTTAAATTTCATTAAATATCTTCACTGTGTGCTCCACTGTAACCACTAAGTTCCCTTGTAGTTACATTAAACTGTTGTATTGTGTAATTTCAACAGGAGATGTCACTCTTGTTCCCTAACGCAATGTTTTTTTGGCTGTTCCCTCTATGCCTACATTTATTCTAAAGACAAATACAGGATGCTGATAAGATGTTGTTACATCAGCTTTTCAGTCACTGAAGTGAAATGATTCCATCTCCTTCCATAATGATTTTCACTCCACTGGTTCAAAACCATCATAGACCAAATAGTTATTGTTGTATTGAGTTTGCCTGACTACAAAAGAACAATGAAAATACTTTGTCATCTTGAAAATAGAAAGAAAAAGTAAACAGTTCTTGAGAATGTAGAAACATTTGGATTTTAGTTCTCATTTTTGTGCTGCTGAATGTTGACCTACAGAATCTGATGGTTCTCTGGAGAGATTTCTGGAAGAACCTGTTGATTTTCTTTCTTCCCCTGACAAGGAAACTCCTATAAGAAATCAGATAGATGTTTTCATGTCAAACAGCTCTGAAATTGGATTTGACAAGGGCCAGGTCACGTGACCCCCAGAGCCTCACACAAAATGAGGATGAGATTGTTAACATGCCCAAGCACATAAGGAAACTATACTATACTGCATAAATTCAATGTAATTTACCTGATGGAAGTTTATTTGCATGCCAAAATTGATGTGTAGTTCAAAATATGCCAACCAGCAGAGTTATCAAAGTACATCTCGGCAAGGCAGAGAGTTAATCATTAATCACCCAGAGAGCCCCGATGGTTATTGCAAAAGAAAACAAACCCCTTGGAGCTGCGTGCAAATGTGAAAGTTCACATACCACTCGTGCAAGAGAATGTTATCATTCGACTCAGGTTCACATTGTATTGCACTTCCTGACTTTAAGGCCACACAGTGAGAGACAGGTTTGTTTCTCCAGTGAACAAGGGGATTTCATTCTATAAGTCCTTCAGGCAGACTTTTCCCCCTGATGACATGAAGCCGTGTAGATGCTGACTCATGTTGTAAGAGAGTAGTTAGAGCTACTTTTGTTAGTTGTGGGACAGATGCCTAAGAACAGATGGGTCTTATAGTCTGTCCTAAACAAGCACAAATTGTGTTGAAATGCTGTTAACTATGATGTCAGTTTTGTGGGGCGCCTGATCGGAGTGACATTCCCCACAGATAACAAAACTGCAGTACACTCCCTCTCTGACTGTAAAAAATGTATACACAATTGGCACACTGTTGTTTTTTTCATGGAATCTGTTGTTTTATACCACTGTCGATTACATGCCTCTGATCATGCTTAGATTCAGATGTTTGGATGAGAGTAGCCGGGAGAATCATGTTTTAGAAATTTTTTGGCATCTTTTTAATGACAGAATGATCTGTGTGTTTGTGTTGTTAACTTGAAGCTCTAGATATCCATCATTGACCCCACCCAATAGATGACCTATTGTCTTATGTTGTTTTTCCTCCCAAAAAGCAGAATCCTGCCAAACCATCGTTTAAAAAGGTCCATCTTGCATAGATTTGTATTCACAAAGATCATTTAAATATGAAAACTTCCTGTCTCCTTTGACTACAGACAGCATTCTTCCCTATCAAATGAAGTTTATATCCATTTGAAACTCAGGAATCTGTTTTAATGTGTGTGTAAATGTATGGGTGGGTAGGTGGGGCAGGGGCAATGACCAGTTTTTTAATACTCAGCAGTTTGTTTAAATGCTTCAGCTACATGTAAGCAGTATTTTCAGCCTGTGACTGATTTCAGCAGAGACAATGGGCTGCCCTCACATTTAACACACACTGCCAGAAAACCACCACTCATCTACTCATACGCCACCACAGTCTGGGAATCTCCCTTCTCTTGACCGACTCTTACTCATATGTGACTTCATGTGATCTAACCACTCTTTTCCTCCTTGTTTGGACCTGCAAGCCAAACCAAGCTTCCCCCTGTCTGTTCACATGGCCGTGCTGTTGGGGTTTCACTCAGTCAACCCCACCACCCACCCCAGACCCCCAGTCACCCTCCCACTCCTACTCCCATTGACACTTTATGCCAGAGGACCACTTTTCTTTCAATAAAAAAAGCTGGGCCTCCTCAAGCAGGGGCCTCTTCTTGAGCCGAATTCTTGATTCCCCAAGTGAAATGAGCCATTAAAACAAGACTACAAAATCCCACCATGTCCTTCCACACCGTGTGTGTGTGTGTGTGTGTGTGTGGGGGGGGGGGGGGGTGTATACTTCCCAGAGCACTGGACAAACCCAGAAAACTACCTATCCAAACCTGCACTTCTATGTACTTCTATGTACTTGAAAGCAGCAGTTGCAAGCTATTAGTCATTATTATGAAAAAAGTAAGCCCACTAACTGAACTGATATAAGCTATTGTGCTGCTGTGTTACTGTACCCTGTGGAGTAGATGTTCCAAAATAGCCTTGTTCAAAGGTCTCTCTTCCTTTCTCTTTTTTGGACTGACTGCCTAACGTATAATATAAATCACATAAGGGGGCGTGCGGTTTGAATTCATACAGCCTGGCTTCCATTCAAACCAAAAGAATAGATGCAATTCCCAAGACATGACTGCACACAAATGATTATTTTAAAAGTGATGCTAGAGGGGAAATGAGCTAGAGTGCTAAGAGAAAGTTCTACAAAGTATTGTTACTTATTTATTGTATTGCATCCTGTTGTGTCACTATCTGCTTTTTTGTATCTGTGTCCTGGGCTATTTTATTCTGTGTACCTGACTGTGAGACAAGCTTTGCTTTGGGGACAATAAAGTAAATTGAACTTAACTCAGGGAGCACGCAGCATTTTTGTTTATGTAGTGACCTAATAAGCTCAGCAGGGCTGATATATGACTGCAAATCACTTTTTGTGTGATGCAAAGAAATATGTATGCAAAAAAACTGTAAAGGGAAGAAAAGCATATGTCACTCTTGAGCAAGCGAGCTTACAGTATTTTGTGTGTATGGAGACCCAACAAGCTCAGAGGGGCTGATATACCCTGTACAGAAGAGCCACCTTTAGAGATGAGTTGGATTCTCTGTTGGAGCTTTTCCTGGCGTCAGCTAAAACAAACCAAGCCAAGCTTGAACTATTGGGCTGCAATCTTACACACAGAAACAGAAACACACACACGCATACACACACACACACACACACAGCCAAGCCTGAACTCTTGGGCTGCTGCTGGAAAATCCCGAGTTTCCGGCCTGCCCATTGGTCCCTGAAACATTTTTTTCCTTTTTTTGCCAAAGTTTTTCTGCTGCTCCTCCTCCTCCTCCCCTGCAGCATACGTCTACCAGATATGAGCGGATTGGCCGTGCTATTTGTTGCATTGTTTAGGCCGCCTGCCATTCAGAGGGGGGGTCATGTCAACACGAAAGCCTGCAGAGACTACGGTCAAGCACAGCTGGCTGATTGAGATAGAGACACACAAGAGAGAGAGAGAGAGAGAGAGAGAGAGAGAGAGAGAGAGAGCTAGAGAGAGAAAGGGACAGAAAGAGAGCTGGGGAGAGAGAAGGGGGGAGAGCTAGAGAGGGAAAGAGCAAAGAGAGAGGGAGGGAGACAAAAAGGAGCACTGGGAGTGAGAGAAAAGTCAAGATCAGACTTGAGCTGCAGCACAAACTGGTCTGTATTGTGTTCTCATCCCTCTCCCTCTGTTCTCTCCCTACTTCACCCTACTTCCCTCCATTCTCTTCTCTCCCCTTTTCAAATAGATTACAACACTTTTTAAGTAAGACAAAAAAAAATATTTTTGTTTTTCTATGCGATAACTGTTTATACGCAGACTATATAAGACTTTTTACTCAGTAATATATTTAAGTGTTATTTAAAAGACATACAGTATATGTCATACACTCACCACAACCCTCCCACTCATTCTATTTCCGTAGTTCACTTGGCCAAAGTTAATCTTATCACAGCTGATTCTTTAAACAGGGTTCAAGCTGTGGTTTACTGCCAGACTGTGTTTTGATAACACAGTTGTGGATGCTATCTACAGCTTATGTGCCCATATCTTCTATTTGGGAGGCAAGTGGAACATTGTGCAACCTCTTTCACTTCTTGTGACATGAAAATTGTGGAACAAGTTGGTGCAGAACCTATGGAGGTCTACCCATGTGTCTCTGGTTTCATTTTCACATATTTTACACCCTTCATTCTCAGCCATCTTGAACTTGTTTGGTTCTGAAATGTAGTTTCATTTTTACGTTTATCTTTCAGTTAAGACAGATAGAAACATGGTAACACTTTATTTTAACAGTTCCTTTTACAGTATCACTATCCAAATGTAACAACATGTAATGTACTACAATATTATGTACTTACACTGTACATACCCAACACTAACCCTTCTCCTAACCTTTAGACTAACCCTATGGTATAGTGTAAGTACATATTGTTACAAACCTTGTTACACTGTACTTCATGGTGTAGATACACTGTATCAGGGACTCTAAAAGAAAGTGCAACATTTAAATGCTAAAATTGCAGCTCATCTGAATCTTTTGTTTATACACCAAGTTGCTGCTTTCGACTGGACCATGATTTTAAGTCCGGTGCTGTGTCCAAAATGTTCACTTGTTCACTATATAGTGCACTATGTAGGGTGTGAAATACATTGTTATGTTTCTTACAAACTGCACTCTACAGTGAACGAGTGAACATTTTGGATTCAGCCCTCATCTTATGTTTTTGTATGTGATTGTGTGTATGTGTGTGAGTGTGTTGGTGGTGGGGGGTGGTCCTTACTGCTTTGTGGGTCATGGCCACTTCATCTGCTCCTCATTACAGCCACTGATCAGATCGCAGCAACGACATATTTGGCCCAAACAAGGCTGCATGGGCTGAGCTCTTATTTGGCAAATTGCTCGCAACTGTCCACAGCTCCACCTCTGCAGAACCACAGGCCCTGCGTGTCAGCAGCCGCAAATTAGTGATCCGAACAAACGAAGGGGTCCGTCAACTTTTTACATGGCAAAACCCATGATTCCGTGCACTTCTACAACTCTCACCTCGACCAAAAAAGCTCAGTTATGGAAATAAATGGAGGGAAACATCTGCTTAGGATAAGGGGGACGTGGGGTCTGGAACATCTGACAGTGATATTACAGTGTAATAATAATAGGGGGTTGTGAGTGTTCAATGCCACAAAGGTAACTACACCAGAAGGACTGGACTGTGTGAAAGTGATGCAGAGCCGTTACATGTCTTCTGTTGGGGGGGTCCTTAGAACAGCCCCTGGTTAAGTGAACACACCATCTATCATATTACACCCACAAAAAAACGGTACGAAATGGCTCACTAATACCTGTCACACTTCATCATTTTCTCCCTCTGTCCCTGGAACGGAAAAGAAGCAACTCAAATTGCAGCTCTGATTCTGTGCAGACAGCTGCTATATATTTAATAAAATCAACGTTAAGTAGATGACTGAATGGTTAGTGTACTGTATGGGGGTGGGGTTGTCTTCAGTTCTTTTCGGTAGATTGTTTTTCTTCCCGCTTTAGGATGGATTTTCCCTTTTTTGGCTGATAGGGAGGGGAAATGCCAGCTTTTGCTCTGTAACTGTGCTGTGTGTTGGATTCAAAAGAGGCCCCTCTGAAGCTGTGGGCAGAGAGGTCGAGCAGAAACTGAACACTTCAGCACAATAAATCAGATGACGAAAATACCCCCACCCCTTTAAAAATACAACAGCGAAAAACAATAGGGCCCAAATTCCCCCCCTGGACTTTCATATGGAGGATCAGATTGAACTCATGTGTTAAATATTAAAACAGTACCAGACTTGCAGATTCTGTAGTACTTCTCAATTGAATAAAAAAAAACCTTGGCCACAGTGATGATGTGGTGGTATTTTTCTAAAAACAAAGACAAAAATAATTACTATCATGAGAAAAGGCAAGCTCTTTTTTTTGCTGATGACTGTTGGAAACGCAGATTACTTCTACTGCAGTGTCATTTGCTGCAATGTTGGTTTACTGAGTAAGGAAAGTGGAAGAGGAACAACCACACGAGGTTTAGGAGAAAGGACTGTGTTCCTGCTCGCTTTTCCCTTGATCGCCAACCTCTGCTCCGCCTCCATGTTTTTTCATATGTACTGACTGAAAGAATTCATCTCCAGCTTTTGTCTAGTACCTCTGTAGTGCAAGCGATGGTCAACATGACAAGCTCTAATACAATGCAATATATCGGACTTTTACTGTTGGCAGCGATTCTTCTGCAAACCATCGCAGTTGCAGTGACTTTTATATACTTTAGCAACGTCCTGACCACGGTAAGACAATCACTCTAGTTTGTTAAGCAGTTTGCGTGTCAAGCAAGAATGCGAATTCTCCAGCAACGTTTTAACTCCTGCACGATGGACCTCAGATATCATCGGATTGTTCGATAGTTTATGTATCATGTTGGTCATATTTTTTACTTTGTGTAGCTTTGTTTTATACATGCATTTACAGAGAAAAGACTTAATATATTAGGTAGGGGAGGGGGAGATTTTGGAGGTACGGTGCAAGGCGCACCGTCCGATCCAGGCAGCGCTCTTTGAACTTCAACTGGATTTGTTCCAACAGGACGCGCAGTGGACCCTGGAAGCGCTAAGCAACCACAACGAATTGGATTATCAACATAGCTAAATGTTGTATGCGTCCAAATCACACAGAGAATAATTAATAAGTGGCAGATTTTATTGGTCACTTAAATAAGATCTCCTGCGCGGAATAGTCATTATACCTAAGATTGCGTGTGTAATTGGTCTATTATTAACTGAAATGATAGCTGACTTTTTAACGGAGATAGTTTAGCCTACTTCATATTTTGTTTTATGTAGCCCATTGTGAAAATCTTTTCCATTATGTCTTTTCCAAAAGACCATTGTCTGTTGCAACAATAGAAATGTGTCTGTTTTTATTGAACACGTTGGCACATTTACACGGTTATTATAGCCTAAAGCGACGGCATCTGTCTATCACAATCTTTTGCAGATGAAGGAAACATTCTCGAAGAGCAGTGTATCATGTTTGATGCGCGCCAACCTCAGAACTATCAAGGGTATCGATCCGAGCTCCTCAGACCTTAAAGACGACCCCTGCTGGCAAGTCACGCAACAGCTGCACTTCTTAATCGAGAAGGTATTAACTTCGCAGGGGTGCAGAATGTGCGAAAGCAAGCCAAGGGATGCACACAATGAAGCCATTTAGCTCCAGTATATAGTTACCTTTTTAATTAAATGAGGAATTCGTTTGCTGGACATGGTTTAACGTTTGAGCTTGCTCATAAAATGTCCCGAAATTGACTTCGAATTGCAAATATTTTAATTTCATTTAGAGAAAACTCTCAAGTTGTGATTGTTTATTCTCCCTATTTTTCCTTAATGCCAGTCAATGTCAAACCGCTATCAGAAGGAAATCACCTCAGCCATTAAAGGTAGGCTCAAAGCATCATCATCTTGTAGTTCCCACAGTAGTGACACAGAAGTGGCTGGAATTCTAACCTGGTTGGTTGAACTTCTAGTCAAATTGTTCATTTCCTCCCAGATGAGGTGACTCGCATGCTGCCTTCGTTGGTAATTCAAGACCAGGAGACTGCTCCAAGACCTAAGATTGCAGCTCACGTCACTGGCAGTTTGCCTCCAGGCACAGACAAAGATTTAAGAGGTAGGTTTTCAGTGCAGAGCTGTCATTTAAAACTGTTTTTGGAATTCTTTCTTGTACAAGTCCTGATAATACAAAGCCAAATCACTATCAGCATGGTATAAGGCTTTATTAAACATGTTCTTTTACGTGGTGGTACATCAATTTAAGTTTTTATCACATTGTTTTATTGTGATACTTGTAAGGTTTCTCCCTGCCCCCCTCCCAACTTTCAGAAAAGGAATGACTACCCATACGAGGAATGCTTTTAGCTAGTGTTTACCAATTCTAAGATTTTATCATGCTAACATGAATGGATCAAAACACCCAGAGAGGCCTTTTGAGGAGAAAGCCCAGAATTTTTAAAACAGTTTATGCTTTGTAGAGAACTAAAACTTTGGAACGTGAAATCTGGCTGTGTTAAATGCAAGTCAGCTTTTTTCTGCTCAGTAATTGAGCAGAGTCAGCATTTATGACACTGTTGGCCATGTCAAAGAGGAAAAATGCAGGTTTTGCTGATTATTGTAAGTTGTGAGAGTCACTAAATGTGTGTCTAAACATTTCACTATTTTTGTGCAATTTGGCCTTTCCTGCACATTAGGCTAAAACAAAAAAAAGCAGAAAAGCCGGTGTGTAATTGGAGAAATGACTTTGAAACACGTATCCTCTCTGTCTACTTGCCAAGCTTTTAAACAATGGTCCTTTTTTCTGACAAGCCCTACCCATAATAACCCTTGTTTTTGGCCTCAACATTGCAGGTCCTCTTAACAGGAAGGTCCAGGGCCAGAAGATCCAGTCCTGGGAGTCGAAGAAAGGTCTGGCCTTCCTCCAGAACGTGCAGCTCAGTGACGGGGAGCTGGTCATGCCTCAGGCTGGGCTCTATTACATCTACTCACAGATCTACTTCAGACACACTGTGTCCCCCGAGGAGGAGGAGAACGAGGAGGAGACACCAGTGGACAATGCCGGAAGCTCCTCCGTCCGAGGCAAGCCCATGCTCCAATACGTCTACAAGAAGATGGGTTCCTATCCAGTCCCCATCTTGCTCATGAAGAATGCCCGGACCACCTGCTGGTCCAGGGACACAGAGTATGGCCTGTACTCCATCTACCAGGCAGGGCTGTTCCAGCTCGGAGCCGGTGACCGAGTGTTTGTCACGGTTAGCAACGTGAGTACGATAGACATGGATGAGAAGTCCAGCTTTTTCGGGGCCTTCTTGGTCAGCTAAGACAACGTTGTGATCCACGCATCTAGTGGTTGTGCAATGTCTCAGACTCTGGCCTCAATTTGAGTTTCACTGTGATGAGCTAGTCCATTTGGCACAGGTTGTCAACTTTTCTAGCTCCTGAAACATTACTGGTGCTGTTGATTCGGAAGGGTTGCAGCCTTACGAATCAGATAAATATAAATGTGTGGTGAACTAAAAGTTCCAGATGATAAAGCACTGCAAAAAGAGTTTGTGATTGTAAGCATTTGAGGGTGAGATACACTCCTGCACATTACTGACCCTTCTAGTGGTTATGAAGATATTCTTCGGGAGTTGACCTTCGAGAAGGCAGAGAAATTTGGGGGTTGCAGCTCACCTACCCCCTTTTCCCAAGATGCTGTGGAATTGTGTGGGCTTGCCCAGAAAATTATGGAGCGGCCGCAGAGGGACCAAGGAGCCTGTCGTCTCTCTCCCCAACCGGAGATGACAGGGGTGTGGTGTGCAGGCCAGAGAGATCTGCAGCTCTGCCCTCTGTTGTTCTGGAGAAGAGCGGGTCACATGATGTGATGGCAGAGCAGGAAGGTTGGACACCAGCTCATTTTTCCAGGAGTGTTTCCTCCTCTCCTGTGGTCGTCTGCCTTTTGTCCCTCAGCAAAGAATCTATGTAGCAGTGATTTAAGACTTTTTTGTATGTATGCAAAATGCAGTGCTTATACAAAAGTGTTAGTTTGCTGCACTTTTTGTTTAGAATGACAGACAAAAATGTGAATTTGTACTAATATCTCTGCTTAAAACTGTTTAAAACCAGTATGTAATTTCACTTCAGACCTGGACTCTAATATTTCTTGTTTGTGTTTTATTTTGAGGCCATTTTTTGGAAACTGATTCAAGATATTACAAGGGACATTATAGTTCATTATTCAAACACCAGCCTACCTATCTCTTTCTCAGTAGGGGAAATTTAAAACACCTGAATGTTTTCAAGGGTCGTAATACTGTTAGGTCCTCTAACCTGTAACTTGCAATGAATAAATTATATTTTTTCTATGGTTTCTTTTTATTGTTTAGAAACATTTGTTTTCTTGCATAAGTCAGTCCAACATACTGTAGTTTGTTTGTTATCAGTGAGAAGAGGTTTGGGGGGTGGGGGTCTGTTATTGTCCTTTCACAAATGTAAATATACAGTTATAACAGCTAAGATTATTCATGAAGACAACACATTAAATAAAGTTTGGACTGATACTAGTCTGTGTGGTTTTCACTATTAATTTTACTGCATGAGACGCATGCAATAGAAATAAATTCAAACTTGCTTAGAAGTGTCTGTTGCAAAATGCTATATAATTATGTATGAAAATAATTAAGAAGAATTTAAGACTGCAGAAAACATGTAAACACATTTTAAACTAGAAAAGCCCTCAGAGAGCGCAGACCTCCGCCAAGGCAGCTTACGTCTCCACCTTATTGTCATTCTCACCTTAAGACGGTTCGTTCACTCATGCTCACACGAACTTGGTTGGCTCTTCGGTGCAGGAAAGTACTTTATCTAATTTCCACTGCCAACATGAACTACTGGGCTGCTCAACACTACCGCTCTAACTCTCCTCTGTCTTTCACTGAACCCTCTAACCAAAAACTCAACAACTCCTTGACCATGCTACACTGGTAACTTGACTGAATAAAAAAAATCCTGGATCTAGATGGTTATCCGGATCACCACCAAAATCAAATCAGTTCTAAGTTAGGCCTATCCTGAAAATTTCGTCAAAATCCATCCATAACTTTTCGAGTTATGTTGTTCACAAACAGACAAACAAACAGTCAAACGGACAAACCAACGCCGGCGAAAACATAACCTCCTTGGCGGAGGTAATAATATAAGATTATACTTGAGTAACTTACTAGTTACTTGCTAGGTGTATCAACACAAGGATCAACACACTGAAGAACAGTTTTTCCCCAAAAGCTATGACCACTTTGAACTCACCCATGCATTGACTCAACATTCCAATCCCTCAATGCTCAGACCTCCTTCTATCCACCTGCTGTGCAATATTTAACCTAAATGGTGCAGTGCAATATCTATACTGAGTTTTGCTGAGCAATATAATCTATGTGCAATAATTTGTAGAACTAATGTGCAATATCGCTCTGTTTATAAACTACTGTATACAGAACCTCTCAACTTTTTTACCTCAGAACTTTTTTACTTTTTTGCTATTTTTTATGTCTTGCACGAACACTTATTTATTTTATTTTTATTCTATATTGTAAATACCACATACATCTCTGCACTGAAGAGTGAGTTGCTTCCAAACTCATTGTACATGTGCATAGTGTAAATTGTACATGTGTATAATGACAGAGGCATTCTATTCTAGTTATAGCTATAAAAATATTTAACTGGAGGAGAAAAAATAAGAACTGGCTTATAACCATTTCCCAAATCAAAAACCTTATGTTTGTTCCAGCTGTACTATACATGGTCTCATAAACTGATATGAAGACAATGAGTGTCCAGTTGTGAGGGTGACTAATTCCTAAAACTAGTACATCAGTTTTGGTCACTGAACCGGCATAATCTGGACAATGGTTTCAGCTTTAGCGCTGAAATCTAAATGTTTTAATTTAATTCAGAATTCAAGAGTTTGTATAAATTAAATAAATTCAAAGTGACTAATGCTGGCTCGTGCATCAAAGAGGATGCCATTTACATTTAAGTTGACTTTATCTGCCCACAACAGCATTTGAAACATGCTATTATGACGCAAATATCTTCTAAATGATAGACTTCCTCATATTGTTCAGAGGAGGCATAGGTTATCTGGCATTGCTTCATGGCAAAAAGATCCTATAAAGACTGGCCAAAGCCTTCCTATCCTGGCCAGCCTAGCCACTTTTATAACTTGGATACCCTTTTGACCCCAATTCAGTCTAAACAAACGAACAAAAAGCACGTGTGACTTTGCTAAAGCATGCATATCTGGTCAAGAACTTTTGCTATGAATCAAAAGTAAGGATTTACAAGGAGATTACACAGGAACTCTTCAGGGGAGCCGAAGCCATGCATTTATAGCATGGGGGCAACGGGTGACAACTCCCCAGCAAATCTGGTCATATCAAACACTCTTGTGGCCCACAATGTGTATAAAAATTAAAGATTCTTGCGTAAGTTAACAAAATGTGTAACAGACAGAATGGATGATGGTGACTACTGTGAGGTTCATGTGAAAGTCACTTTATTATGATATCCTCCATTCCTGTCTGGACTTTGGATTCAGTT
The DNA here is from genome assembly GCA_030347295.1 of Setipinna tenuifilis. Classification (NCBI taxonomy): domain Eukaryota; kingdom Metazoa; phylum Chordata; class Actinopteri; order Clupeiformes; family Engraulidae; genus Setipinna; species Setipinna tenuifilis. Next base: position 2,188,784 of record CM059285.1, read on the forward strand.
TGACCTCAGGCACCCAGTTTCTTTACAAATTAATATTATTGTACCATATTCACTGATAAATACAGTATATGGTGCGTAATGGGCCTGTCAATGTTCTGAACAGTGACTATTAGCGCTCTTCAGACTATCGTGCCAAACGTGGGCCACAACACGGGCGTGCCGCGGCCAGGGCGTTCAGACGTTGCGCCGAGGTGCTAGTTGGTGCCAAAGACAGGCCGTTTTGAGGGCTATTACCGGCCCAAAAAAAAAAAATCGGCCAAGAGGGGCTACTTCGGGCCAGAGGCCATGTCAGTGTAAGAAGTTAGGCTGATACCAACTGATTTTGGTTCCTGTTTCTCTCTTCCTACGTAGGGTGAAGATGCACGGGGCTCTGTTTCTGGGGATATTTGCAGTCACATATTTCAAGATAAACACCGACTTCTCCTTTAACTACACAGCCCACTTTGAGAGATAGTGTATCCTTTCGAACCTCCCACTCCGTTTAAATTGGGCGGTACAACTGTGACGGTTTCGCAGATGAGCGGGTCTAACCGTGATGTGTAACCGTGAGGGGACTGTAGCCCGACAGTCTGGACCTAAGTAAGCTAGTGGCCCCGGGCCGTTAGCACCAACTAGCTTGGAAATGGCCAAAACAAACTGACGAAAGAACAGACTAAAGAACAACTTCACTTACTGTGCAATACCTACAGCATAATGCGCAATATGTACCTCACAGTGTAATAATATTATTCACTGCCTCTGTACATACCATATTTTCCTTTTACATTTACCTTATTACCTGTTATGCCCTTGCATATACTCATTCTTCCTTTGTTTCTACTATACTTCCTTACTTGACAATGAGACTTAACCCTGCACCGTTGTGGCTTGCTGTCTATTTTCGTTGTACAGGCAACTGTTTAATGACAGTAAAAGTCCTGAAACGGACTGTGCGCATGTACCTGAACTAACAGTTATGTAGCATCCTTCTTTTGATTTCAGCAAAATTAGCTAATATATTTTAGTGCGTTTAAATGACAGCCAACAGGTGAAACGAAGCAAAAGAACACAATTTTGATGAAGGATATGCATGAAGATTAAGGCCACCTCTAGTTAGACATGGCTGCCCCCTAACGATTACGCATGCATATAGACGTATAATAATTTTGTTGAGTGGATCAAAGTATTTCTCGTAGTTAATCGTTTAGGATATGACACGGGCAATATTTACGTAAAAGAACCACAGCCAACCGGCCATTAGCCTATGCAACTTCAATTCAACTTTTGAAGACTATTGACATTATTATGGACATTTATGCATTCGAAATTAAGCGCATTTAAAGTAGGCTATTTCCAAGTGAGGATGTCTTCGAATAACTATTACACCTAACTACTTAACACCTATGGTGATCCACTACCCAGGCCCTTTGGCCGACGCCAGGTACATCATGACAAAGATATGTTTTTAAAATGAGAACAGATGTAAACTTTCGCCTTTTGCAATGCTCTATTACACAAGCTACCGAAAACACATCTATGGGATAATTAAACAACTCCGTTTTACCAAAGATATTCGAGTCTTACCTTCAACATTCTTTAGTTTCACGCTCCAGTGGTCTGTATGCACAAAGTCCTGACCAATGCAGTGGCCTAGGCTAGAAAGTCAAGAAATGCCCTCCCAGTCGCAAAAAAAAGCATCAATGCACACTCGGACACCTGACCTATGCAGTTGGGGGTATACTACAGGCACTAACATTTAGATGCAGGCTACAGCGTGCTATTTGCGTTTCAACACTCCCCATCTTGTCAGCTAGCAACGTAAATAGCCCATCACTTCATGTGGTCAAAATTGCGGGCATGTTCGTTGTGTTGGCTCAAATGTAAAAGGCTAGTTTTCCCGTACACATGTTACGTGAAATTTAGTGTCATACATTTACTCACGCATAGGCTGCATATTGTCACTTTTTAAAACTAGTTAGAATATATTTGTAATTTATAATTGCTGAAAAATTGCATAACACTGAACTGCACATATACCACTGATGTTAGAGATTTTTAACTATCACCCTGATCATGCGTCTATTTCGACTGATGGCGCAGTGTTCTCAAATGTTACTCTGCCGACTTGTGGTACTTACGTGTAATAACACTTATGAACGCCCCAGTGAAAACGATGGGAATGTCTTCACCGACGATTACGGTGTTCATCCCATCGAACTGCCGCGTGTATGTAGGGCATCTATACTTTGTGTACAGGTCAGATTAGAGTCGATTAACATATTCATTACAGACTCATATTTGCTGAAAAGATGCGCTGTTGGATGAGGCTGCAGGCAGAGAAGGAAAATAAACGTTTTAGCAAGCTTGAATAGAAACGCACTATTCACCATCTCTTTAAAAGCTTAATGGTGTAAATATGCTTTCTTTTTCAAGAGCTGGTCATTGTCAATCTCATCCATGATTTTATACATGTGGTGAAACTCGTGAATCTTTACTCAATATTTGAAACATTTTAGCATACCTCCAGTCAATTTGGAATGTTGATCCAACAGCGCCCTCTCATTACAATTTACATGCATACATAAATTCAAGAGTGTTAGAAACCCATGCCAGACCTTCATTTGCCAACCAGGTTGTCATTCAGTGGAAATAAACGCCTGCTCCTCGGTTCTTTGAGCTGCTGAAAGTGGTCTGTGACTGTGCAGCCTACAGCCCAACGGTTGATATATGTAAGGCCATGTGTCGCTGCCATCATCTGCATATAATTAAAGAATAAAGCATGCAGAAAAGGAACTCACATGTTCAGAGAAATTAAGTAATAACGAGTCACCAAAAGGGAGATATGTTTTTGTTTTTTTGTGGAAATGTTACATTTATATTACAGGTATTTAAATGCCCCAAGGGAGGAAAACAGTCTGAGACGGCAAAAAAACTAGCACAAACAGGACAGCAACATAATTTAGACAGAAACATACTGCATCTCAGTGATTTGCATCGGTAGAAATGGTATCCTGGTGACGTCCTAGATGAACTGAAGATCTATGTTAGGTGACATCCAATAAATACTGCAAATGTTGTTAATGTAACATAAAATAAACCATAAAATGTTTTTCTTAAATGGAATTTTCTTAAGTCTTGTGTACAAAAGAGTTTTTTGTGTTTTTTATTTTAATATAAATACAACCAGTCTCTACTGACATAGCAGGTACCATTTCATATGAACAGGTCTTGTATTCTATCCTACAGCCCCAATGCTTTCTCCACTTTATGCACATAGCATGACCCACAACAATGAGGTCAAGTTTATTTCTTTGCTAAAGATCGAGCCTTGTAGATCACTTGTAGAACATTTTCCAAAAATAACCAGCTAACAAAAAAAAAAATTCAAATAAAACGTTTTTGTCTTACAGTAACAACTCTTAATTTCTTCTCAACCACCAAACACAAGACAAAAAAACAAGAGGTAAAAAAAAACAAAGTTACAAGTGATTTATAGGCACAAGCTTCAGCAATACCTAGTAAATTTTTACCAATCAATGTGAACTGGAAACAAAAAAAAACACAGTAGCTGCCTTTTTTTGTGTGGAACTCCGCTGACTGCTTCGCCTCTCCATGACTCCTCCTTCAGTGCCACCTCACAAAGTTTAAAAAAACAAACAAAAATAATAATAAAAAAAATAAAGATAAAAAAATAATAAAGAAAATAATAAAAAAAAGTGTGAGCTGGGCTGGAATAGGGGGGTGATGGTGAGTGAGCTTTGTCTTGAGCGGAGTGCTCAACAGTCAAACCGCATGTCTAGAGCCTCCTCGTATCCCTTGTCATCGTGGGAACCTGCTGACAGAAAGGAGGGCACAGGCGAACCAGCGGCAGAGGTCACGTTCAGGACGCCGCTGGTCGGGTTCGCACTAGGGTTCCGCACCTGTATGCTGGTGACGTTGATGCCCAGGGTGAGGCGAGTCTGCTCCAGAGCTTTCTCTGGCACGGCGAAGGCCTCCAGCTTTTTCTCACCATTGGCCATATAGGAGTTCTGGCAGCCCCTGCATATGCAGTCCAGACAGGCCTTGCGGTTGGAGTAGCAGGGGCAGCGTTGGCCACGGCAGGTAAGAACACTTGGGTTTTGGGTGGCTCTGCCGCACTTGCAGCCCTTCTTCTCCTGGGGCTTCTTGTACACCACTTTCGTGGGGCTCCCTGGAATTGGCGTGCTGCTGGAAGTCCGCTCTTTTGCTTTGTCCTTGGGCTTTGGAGTGACCTGTTTCGCCTTGACGTAGATCTTTTTGGGCACGTGATGGTCAGGGGGCTTTTTGTTGATGTTTTTGTTGTTGGCCACCACTAAAGTCTTGCCCACCTTGGACAACCCCCCGCCGTTGGGAACGGTTGCCATGTGAGGCATTGCTTGTGGCACCTTGGTCTCGCATCTGATGACCAGAGGGGCCGAAGCCCCTAAGGGAGGCCCCTGAAGGATGCTGGAGATGGGCAGCGGTTGGATCTTTTCGCTGTCACTCTCAGAGCGCGAGCGCTTGCGACTGGAGCGAGGCACTCTGGGTGTGACAGCCGAGCAAGACATGCCCGAGGAAGGGTGCGAATGCTGGGGCTGGGAGTTGGGGTGCTGGGGGGCCAGGACCTCTGAGGGATCTAACGGGAGTGAAGGGAGGGGCTGGGGGGAGTCGGCTGATGTGGCATTTGTGGTGGTCATGTTGTTGTTGTTGGAGCTGTTGCCTGAACAGCTGAACGGGCCATTCAGGTTCGCTGAGGAGGAGTCCTGACTGGGGTTCAGGAGGGCCGTGCAGTCCTCCTGAGAAATGGGGTCTGGCTCCAGAGTCCTAAGCACCTCCTCCACACTGAGGAGCAGAGTCCCCCCGCTGTGCTTGATCTCCTCCCCGAAGCCGCACATGTCCATGCTGGTGGGGCTCAGCTCCTCCCCAGCAGCCGCCACCGCCTCTGACACATCTAGTTTTCCCTCGAACTTGTCTCGCTTCATAGGGGATTCAATGTCCACAGTGAGCTGAACAGCGCCCTCTGGCGAGGGTAGGCTGACACTGAGCTCGTCGACGTTGGGGAGTCCGTTACAGCCCTGCAGGCCGTTGACCTCCAAGGGGCTGAGGGGCCGTTCGATGGGCTCGCTGGCTGCGGTGGGACAGGGAGGTTGTAGTTCTTCGGGGTGCCTCTCTGAGGTGGAAGGTCCTGGTGAAAGGCGGCTCAAGTTCAGCAGGAGGGCCACGTCTGACTCCTCGGGCGGCGAGTCCTCGATGAGTGAGAGACCATCATTGAGCATCGCTAACAAGTCTGGAGACTCACCGACAGCACTAGCGATGTGTGGCGCCAGAGGCGAGCCTGCAATGTACTCACATAGCTTCCTATAGCAGTCCACCAAGATGTTGAGCTGCTTGTTCTCAGCAAACTGCTCATAGTCTTTACACCAGCTGCATGAAGGCTTCATCATCATCTTTTTGCCTTTACATGCTTTACAAACATAGTGCTGGCACGAAGAGTTGATTGGAGCAATTGGATCTTGAAGCAAATTCCCTGAAACAAAAACAAAACACATGAAAATATCTGGTTAGTCAACATCACACACAAGACAGTATATTCATTTAACCTAAGTGTGTAAAGTAGCAAAGTAATGATATAACCAAATAGTCTGTGCATATGCTTTAACACTGAATGGTTCTAATGCCATGACCATCATAACTGATATTAGCAGGAGGAAATCAGGGGCGCACTCTCCCTAAACACTTATTAATTTTCGGGAATCATTAGCAATAGTAAAAAGTACTAGCCGTCCCCAAACTGCATTCTACGCACTTTACTCCCCCCTCCCCATGCAGTTTTAGACTGACAATCACCATCATTTCACGGCATGTCCTACTCTACCCAATATGTCTATGCATGTGACAATAAACTACCCTTGTATCCTTCTACAGTACACATGAGCTTTATATAGCATATGATCTCGTTTGAAGCTTAAACAGCGGTGCTGACAAATGACGCTCAGAGTGAAAACATTTAATATATATATGCACAAAAAAAGTGTAAAATGTAAGGTCGGTCCAACACTGGAGAAACCATTAGTCTTCAATTGCACTTAACTCCGCGGAGTAAAGCGTGTGGTAGTTTGGTGTTAGTTTGTCTGTAGGTGTGCAGGATTATGCAAGAGCTGCTCGAACTTGGTGGAAGAGTGGTAACCAGTAAACCAGGTAAGTGTTAACCGGTAAAATCGCCCGCCGTACTTCACTTCGTTTTGTACAAAGGTGAACAGCAACAAAACGAAGTGAAGTACCAGGGACTGGTTCACCAGGCTAGAAAGTGTAGCATGGTCCAATGATAAACACGTTAATTAGAGCGGCTCCGAGTAATGGATTAGCTCAGCACATTCAGTTTCACTTTCGTTAGTTAGTAAAACATGCAATTTGGCATTGGCGAAGAACTGAATTCTCCATGCCTTGCAAAATACAACGAGATTAGTAGATACAGTACAAACTAGTAGATTCTAAGTTCAATGGTTACTTAAACTTTAGCGATACATAACGGAAAACGGAAGCTTGTAGTATCCCCCCCAAATGACTAAAGTAACACTTGCAGAAGAGTATACAGACAACTGTCGTCAACCAAATCAACACAAAAATGGACTGTTCCCTATAGCTATCCGGGCTTTCACTACAGTTGCACTTAAAATGCACAGCCAGCTCACATAAAATTACTACAAAAGCACGCAGCATGTGAGAGGAGACATCGATCACGAGGGAATGTATTGAAATGTGCGGGCGCAGGAATCAGCCACCCGTAGACCACGAAACAAATGTTCCGAATTAGTGGACCTGGAATAAACATATATTTTTTTAAAATACTACTAAACGGTACCTTTCAATTGTGGTACAATTGGCAAGGCAAGATTGTAATAAAACGTGCCTTCATAACTCGGCCTGTGGGGGCGTGTCATCTGAGTGACACTGGCAGGAAAGCCAGGGCTGAATACATATGAAAAATGATGGTGGGAGAAAAAAAATCGATGCTCACCGCAAGCCAGGCAGGAGAGAGACTGCCTGAAGAAAGGTAACAGCTTATAGAGTTCGGCCAAAGCCTCGGGGTCCCGTGGATCGCACTGCAGCACCGAACGACAAGCTGAAACGTAGAGAGAGGTCGCATTCACCGGGTTCATCTCAGCAGCCTCGCGCTTGATAGATCCAGTCCGTGGAGAAAAAACGAACAGCACCAGCACCACGCAGCAGGTCCTCCAGCGAAGTGTCTCCTCAGTGTCCACAAACAATCGTGTCGCTGGTGCGCTGGACCTGACTCGCAATAACGTCGAGTACAATGTCCACGAAATGAACAGGACATGCGAGTCTGGCAGTTGGCATGAATTGGTAAGAAAATAAATAAATATTGCAGCTCTGATTACAATGAAATGCTGATGCAAAAATATTCCCTGCTATGTACAGGAAATAAGATGCGATAAAGCTAGCTCACTAACTAGCCCCGGAGCGTAAGTACTAATAAACACGTACATATTAGTCTGCACTCGGAAGCACAGTGGAAATCCTCACAATAATGACCAGTCCATTTTTTATCGTTTTCCCCTCTTCCACGGCACGAAATGTGCCCAAAGAATCATCATCGAACAACTGTACAATTTCAGATTTGTCACAAATTTCAAAATAAAATATTAAGAAAAAAATGAACGTTTCAGCTTCATTAAAATCGGCCAGTCGTCTTGCATAAAATTCCATTAACAGATCCACTGTCCAGTTCTAAATTCAACAACAATACATTGGTGGCGCTCTTCAACCGCCGAGCTAGGGCTAGCTTCCAATTACCAGCGCTGAGCAGGTTGTACCAAATTCAAACCGAGTTCAAAGATAGTGTCGTTCTCATTTCCTCACTTCGTTGTTGAAAGTGTTAGCTTCCAAAAGCCATACGATACAATCCAGCGAAGTAGCAAGGGAGTATTCACTACAAACACATTTGGGTAATCAGTGAGGATCCAAACGTAGGCACAATTTATGTGTTATTGCCCCCCGCTTTTCATGGCGCTGTCGTTGCAAAAACAAAACAGGCCGCTTTGGTACAAGTTCTCCCTTTGTGCCCCAATGAAACGTCGTTAGCTCACCAACGTCTTAGCGAGCACCACAACAAACCCACCATGCAAATAAATGCACGAGGTGCATTTTCTGAAAGCAACAAACAACCCCACAAATTAGCGATTAAAAAGGTTGCAGTCTGAACACCGGCCGCGAGTGTGGAGCTGCGGCCCCAGGATATCAGGAACAAAAATAGGCCTCTTTTCTTCGTTTGGATTTATCCAGTCGTTTCGCCTCTTTTTCGGTGCGTTTCGAACATCAATGGCTGTATAAGACAATATAGATTGTATCCATAGCAACTGTAAGTCAATTCCGTGTAAAGGAAAAATTCTGGGCGATAGTGAAATATATTTATATTTGAAAAGGCTGTTACGGCTAGCTATGGAGGTTTCTCCCCTCCCTTTTCCTCCGCATTAGCACAAGGAGGGGGCGCTGCTGTTCCATTCTCGCGAGAGTTTACGAGAGATCTCGCGACAATATTTTTACATTGCATACATCCATAAGCACGGTGTTTTTGTCGTATATTTGTACAGTTTAAAGATTGGCATACGAAGGAGGTTGCATACAATATAGATGAACATACCAGACACATTTTTACTTGTTACCATCATTAATGCCATAATCCGAGGAAAAGAGACGGGACTATTTCACGACTCCTGTCGCTATCATTTCTCGCATCCAAATAGCATACTCCGGATAAAACGCCTTTTCTTCTTTTCTTTAAAAGCTATGGGGGTATTGTCTACTGCGCATTTGTTATGCTACACAGCTAAATTTATTAATATGGTAAATCGTTCAAACATATTAAACATATTCCGCCCCCACTTCGTTTAGGCTATACACATTTTATGGCCAGTAATGTAAACACGCCCAGGCCTATATTATCAAATGTCCTTGACATCCTGATGTAAGATTTAAACTAGCGCACGGTCTGAATAATAAGACGCCTTTTGGATTCCTTTCCTTATTTAAAAGCGTTTGCCTTTGCAGAGACCAATGGGTTAGCTAATAAATTGGACATGAAAGTAGGATATTCAAAAACTTTTGTTAATGCAGTACGCTGAATAAACACGTAATGCATTACGCTGAATTATTACATATGGATAGGGTATACTACCGGTTAGGAAAGGTAAGTTTAAAGATATTCATAGATGTAGCCTATACATGTTAGCAATTAAAATGTATGTGAATGAGTGTCATTAAGTTAGGTCTGTCTCCACTCATACCGTAAAATATACATTTCATTTCCACATCTACATTAGCGTAATGTCTTAGTACATTTCTCAGAACATCGCAACATAAACAACTGGTAAAGCATGGTCTATTTGGATAATCTGGCACAACTCTGGTGTATTATCTTTTAGTTTACTAACATGCCTGAACATACTCCGATGACAGAGATTACAGCGCGCACACATTCTATCTCAAACACACTTGTCAGCACCACACTGAGACAGCATGGTAAAGACATTTCGAGCATAAGGTAATTGATTGGTTGTAGTCTTTAGAGGCTAGCCATCACATCAGGGAGGTGTATGTCTGGGAAATCATTGGCTGAAGTTTGGGCAGACAATTCCACCAATGCAAAACTGGTGCCACATGTTCTTCATCGTCTCTCCAGTGGACGGCTGTGTTGTCAACAAAAGTTGAAATCACTGGCGGATTCTTACGGGGCCCTGGGTTTGATTAGAAATGTCTGTTAGTTAGAGGTCAATCACACATATGATATGCATTTTGTTAGTTCACAGTTATATTTGGATGTACCTTGCAATATATGCTTGTATTAGGCCAAATGTCAAACCCTTCTCTGCTCTTTCGGTTGCAAGATACTTATTTAGCGATTTCAGCCATCATAGAACCGCTCACCCTCACGGCAAAATGAAGTGTGTTCTACGACGGCGTAGGGCCATGTATACAATATTTTTTCTGGAGAGGGTGGGTAATATTTCGAGAAAATGTTCAAAAACGCGGAAATTTGTTACACTGTACAGTGTTCCTGTATAGGCTAGGTCCAACAAATTCTACATCACACCCCACCTTCTGCAAGCTCAAGCTAAATCCACAGGCAATCTCTCGGAAAGAACCCTCCTCTCCAGATTTTTTTTATACATGGCCCTAATACGCCTTCGTTGTGTGAACGGCCTGAATGTGTGTGTGTGTATGTAATTATATATATATATATATATATATATATATATATATATATATATATATATATATATATATTTTTTTTTTAGGTCGGCGGACCTGTAATAGGCCTAACTTTGTACGGGTCATTTTTAACAGTACAATTGTAAACACAGGTGTTCACAGGCATAGCAGAAGCATAATTACAAATATTTTTAAATAGCTTTATTCAAAATATTCTTACAAAGAAAAAAAGAATGCTTTCAAAATGCATATTGTAAAACTGCAACAATGTCGGTTAAAACTGCTCCTGTTAGGTTGTGCAGAAACAGAGCAGCAGGAGTTTTGGGACCACAGTCTTTGTGCCAAGGAGAGGGCGCCTTGATCAGCACCAAAGCCGAATCAGAAATTTTAAATTGTTCACTATATAGTGCACTATGTAGGGGACAAAACAATCTAACCAACGCCCTATGTAGTGCACTATGTATGTAGTGAATGAGTGAACATTTCAGATTCGGCGCAAGTGTCACCTATCATCACACTTCTTATTCACAAAAATGCAATGCAACATGCTGCAGGATCCCACACTCACAGATACAAAAAAACACCTTCACAGGAAGAGAAGTCCAGCTGTCATAAGTTTTAGCCATGGGCCTAAAGTCCTAAATCTTTTTTTCTCCCCCTCAGTCTAGTACTAAAGTTCAATTAATATGTTGTTTTTCCCCCAGCTTGGACGTCAGTGTTTTATGATTTTTTTTTGTTTACAATTTAAGTGAAATGCAAATAGTACTGTCAGTTAAGGCATTAGGCTGAAACTGAATCCAAATTTCTTGCATATCTACACAGTAATTACTGATGGTGTGGAAAAGAAGACAAAACAAAACTGGACTGCTGCCATCATGACATTACTTAATATGACTCGCCTTCGAGAGTGGGGTCTTTCAACCCCCCTCCTGTCAAGACACAAGAGTTAAAAAATAAAAATCAGGAGATACGTGTTTACCTTTGTGTGAAGAGAGTGGGGTTGTGCATACATCCAGTGTGAGTCAACAAAAAAGGGTAATGCCACATATATTCAACACCAAGCAGAGCTTTGATATGCCATGAAAAACACATATGAAGGGGGAACGCAATTTGACGTTAGGCAAAGGAACAACTTTGCTTGATGTAACAGGTTGGATATTACCATTACAAACGCAATTAGGCACATAACTAAAAGGAGGGAAAAAACGATTAAATGGTAGTTTTTTTGTATTTTTATGTACAACATTTCAAATACACTGAGCAATACTATAAACAAAAAAAGAACCGTGTTGGGGCAGGTTGAGAAGACACACAAAATGGTATTGTCTGTGAGAAGTTGGACTCATAGTGTTAATGTGAACAGAGGTCAGTGCCAGTGATCTCAGACCATGTTCTCATTCATCTTGACAGATGCATCATCTTCAGACACCGTTTCATGGAAGTAGAAACATATCCATCCTCTGACTTTCTCTGCTCCCCTTAAAACATCTGCATACCAAAGCCCTTGCACCAAAACAGATAACAATTAGCACTTCAGATTCTATACAACTTTAAATATGGAAACACAAACTTCTGTGAAGACATTTCTACAAGTAGCATTACCAAGTGACAATGTTATTGTTAATGACCTTATCCTAAATCTAAAGAGAACATTTACAGCCATTTGAATTCAACAGCACTTACAGATTCATCTTCTATGATGGCTGCAGAGTCAAAGAAATCTGGTCGGAGTTCAGCTCTCTCTCGCCGATTCCTTGATGGTGGCTGAAAAAATAACATTTTTAGTTGCATTTTCTATACATTAGCTGAGTAGGTTTTGGTTCATAATTTGGTACTTAAAAATGTGTACATCACGGAGAAAAGTGTCTGCCAAATATTTTATCTGTATTTGAAAGGAATTCTGGCTTATCAATGAAATACTGGCTTACCAGATCAATGACCATGGTGTCCTCGATGACCATGGAGTCATCCTCGTTCATGTATTCTAGCTGTCCACGGGATGACATCATCACATCCTCGAAGATGGGCTCTGCGTCGTCCTCCATGAGGCCTCTCCTGAAACGAGGAGGTAGGTTTTGACTTTCAGCTTAGCAAACAGCACAGAGCTGCCTCAGGACGCAGGGCTGTTTTTTGGACTTAAGCATTGTAAAGATGATACACCGACCAACTTTTCGAGCAATGTTGTCAAGCAACAACGTGATTGGCTCCCATCTTTCAGATGGGATTGTTGTGAAAAGTTACCTGTTGCTGATTTAAGTTCCCCTGATAAAATTATGCTGCCCATTTCTAATGATAAAGTGCCCAAACAACATCTGTTGCCCTGTGTATCATTATCTTAATGGTCACCTCTACTAAGTTAAAGCTCAGCAACATCAATGTAAAATGTAGTGGAGAAGATTGATGGGGTATGATACTTTTAGTAAAAAGTGGTCAGTGGGTAGGTACTCACACTGGGGGTCTGACGCCTGCACCTCTTGCCTTCATGTAGTTTATGCCCCCTCTGTCCTTCCGACTGGCTTCATCCAACTTCTGCTGACCAAGCCATGACATCTGCATCTGTGGGCTTAAAAAAACCCCACCAACCACAACACTTAAATACTAAAAAACAAACTCTCAACCACACAACAAGGATGTCATTTTGCGATGAGAAAAGTGCATCTCTTTACGACCCTTTTCTATTCTAGCATGACTGCTTCCGTGCCCAAAGGACTATAAAGTCAGTTTGATGAGCTTAATGTGGACCACACAGAGCTCTGCTCTCTACCAGAAGCAGACATCCAGGGTTCAGAAAGTAAAAGTCCTGCCACATATTTGTTCCAGCCAATTCACTTAACCAGCTGATCCTAGGCAGATGATTAGGGCAGATGATTAATGATAATTAGGGAAATCACCTGTGTTAAGAGCACAGGCAGAAGGAATACATGACAGGACTTTTACTTTCTTAATCGACTTTGTCCGTTTTGCATTTAAAGTACAATTTCTTTTATCATATGCATGAATGGAAAGAGCAGTTGCTCAGTCCAGAGCTAGCCTTTTGTTCTCCGCATCACTGCCACCTAGCTCACCCTTACATTTCTGCCGTCTTCCCACGCATACAAAAAACTACAGCTAATCGTTCCAATGATTGTATAATTAGCATCTTATCCTGCCATTTACTCATAACTTTCTCCAAACTATGGTCATGAGTCTGTGCAATCATCCTATGGTTGGGTTTGTTTCCTAGGGGTCTAATTTACAGTGAACAGTGGGTCTATGAAAACTCTCAGGACACCTCATCACTAGTGCACCTCAGGATCTACAGGTGTTTCAGGCTTTTAGTCATTATACATCCTCCAAGCCTCCATAAACTTTGAACACATAATGTAATACATATTGGGACGATTTTGTAATTTCATTTGTTTTTTTTTCCCATGGGTCCTGACTTATAAGCCTTTTTAAATTTTAAAACCGAGGATAGAGGAGCTGTGTTGTGGAGTCTGCAGGCCATGTTGGACTGCAAACGTACTTGTGCATGTAGTCGGGCTCTGAGCCAGCCTCTGACGAGTCCTGTTCGGGTATGTGCTCGGCCGCCTGCCGTGGGTTTTCCCTCAGCACTGTGGACGTAAGCTGTGGTGTCTGGAGTGCCCCAGGTGTCTGCAATGTGTCGTTGCGCATCATCCAGGAACCGTCAACGCTCTCCTCTGAAATACAGAGACAGATTATGGAAAGCAGTGAGTTAAGGGGCAGTTATGCCAATAGCCAAGAATGATGAAGCTAAGCCTTGCAAACATTTCCAACTTAGACAAAGGAAAGACTTGTACACAAAAAAGTGTAATGATAATGAAACTACTAGATTGTAGTCACTGGACCCAGCATTTCACTACACACTGTACTTTTTATAACTGTATGTGACATAAAATTTGACAAGATCTCTCCTCACCATCTATTCGCTTCTTCTGGAGGGGAGTTCGACCCTTTTTGCTGCGTATGGAACTGGCCTTGCTGCTGCTATTGGCGCTGGTGACTGACATGCGATCGTCGTCGCCACCCGTCAGCAGCGAGTTGCGGTAGGCAATGAGTGGCAGCCACACGTCCTCACGCCGCTCCATCATGTGCTCTGTCAGGAATTTCTCCAGGTACGAGTGCCTGACCACACACACACAGACAGGCAAACACACATACATACGCACATGAATAACCTTGCGATATGCAGGCTAACTGAGGCTACTTTTACAAAGTTGTGAAAATATTGTTAAAGTTGTGAATGTCTTCAGTACAATATTAAAAAAAAATATTTACATTTAATCAGAAACGCATCATTGCCAGGCCTGCAGAGGCCTGTATGGATTAGGGCAGGCAGGTGGGGTTGGGGGCTCGGCTGTCCTTACCTACTACGGTCGGGTGAGGCTCACATTTACCCAATTTGAAAACCCCTGGTATAGACGCCTTTACCAACTGCACTGCGGCATCCCCCTTGTTCCTAAAATCTTGATTAAATAAAAATGGTCATGTTGTGCACTGGGGACTTACACAGTCTTCTTGTCCTGCCGCAGCAGCTTGGAGGAGAACTCACACAGCACCTCCAGGAAGGCCAGGTTGAGATGCGGATACTCAGGCCCTTTTGGATTTGGATATTTAAAGGCAAACTCAATGCCATCTCTGCACAAACAAAATACAAGAACAAAATCAGTCTGTAATGCGAGATACCAATGACAAATGTAAAATGCCCACAACTGTACGGATAGGGGTCAGAAGGGACTACCACAGGGGTAATGTTGGGCAACCTCGCCTCAGAAGCTACAATCAAGTAACATGCATTTGTTCCAACAATTCAATAAAATCATCTTATTCCAAATCACCTGGCTCTATCTGTGCAGTTAATACTGTTGATTTCACTGGTTGATCTACCTAGTTAAAAAGCTGGGCTAATTAGAAGATGTGGTACTAGATTGTAGCTTTTAAATCTAGGTTGTCCATCACTGTATACGGGTACAGGTCTCCAGACTAACCATTTTATTTTTATTTTTTTAACTAAGAGCACAGTAGCCCCCAATTGAAAATCGTAGGAGCGCAACCAGAAAATGTAGGGGAGCACACCTTAAATCGACTTTGAACAAAAATTCACATTTTGTTACATTTTCACTGTATTGCTCGTAAAACAGCAACTAGACAGGGTTGGTGCTTCCATTTATTGACAGTTTAAAAAAACAAAAAACAAAAATATATTTATTGGCAAGAGTCAACTGTAAACATGAAATGTTTAACCAGCTTCAGTAATGGCTTACCATAAGTGCTTAAGGTAAAACCGAAACTGAAGAAGAACCAGCGTCAATAGGGAGCCAACTTTAGCGTCAGCCTGTAGCAATAGCTTTCAGATTTTTTTTATTTGCCTTTCCCCACTAATAAAGCTAAATGTTTTAGTTGCACATGCGTGAGTAGTAAAGTAATTTACTCGCGCAGTGCAAAATTCTGGGCTTAAAACGTGAGCATTTGGTCGCAGTCCGGAGCCCGGGGTAGGGGTCCAGAGGGACTTACTTATGCAATGTGGCCACAGCCTCTCTGGTTTTGATCTGATCCAGACCGAAAGTAAGGGCAAATCTGCGGGCAAGCTCCTTGATGCCACTGACGTGAGAGGAGGTGCGGTCCAGGTTGGGACCCTGGTCTTGTACCAGCTCGTTGAAAAGCTGACAGGGGAAAAAAAGCCAGCAATGAAAAACAAAGGAGCAGAAATATTTTGAAAGTTGAACAAAAAAACAAAATGAGTAGTAGACCTCTGAGCCTCAATGAGTTCTTGGCATAAACTTGGAATGCGATTACAGCACACACAAGTTTGCTTCCTACCTGCTGCAAGCTGAGGATGAGTGTCTTGGCACACAGAATCTTGTCCATCTGTCTGGTCTTACTTAAAGTTTCCTTGATGATGTCTCCATAGTCATTGTAGTACTGTGGAAGTAGGGAGAATGCTAAACTGCCTTTGCAACACCTTTAAAATCAAAGCAACCAGTATAATGCAATCACAATTCAACCTGACCTCATTTGTTACCTCACCTTCATATAGTGCTTGAAAATGTCAGCTGCGGTGCACATATCAACAATGTCGTAGATGATGAGCTTGCTGAACGCAGCCAGCAGGTTCCTTCTCTTGTGCAGGGCCTCGATCTTGTTGGCCTCATCCTCTTCATCGCCCTCTAGAGGTCATAAGGACAGCAGACTGACTGAGAACATTATTCAGACGGATTCTACTTAAACACTGGTAATTTCAGTAGATACTGTATTTATCAGTTAGTTACAGTGTGAGTAATAAGTCTGAGTACAAAGTTACAACTTTGTTGCAGAGATTCAGAAACGCGGTGCTCTGCATTTTCAGCATAACTGAGTAAAGTGCCCCTGAATGGAGTCATCCACAATGCTTTTTTTTTGGTTGTGAAATTTAGAGCACTAAATGTTCTTAATGGACAAATAAACAGCAAGGACCATTATGAACTAAGGATATGTTCTATGGATGAAAAGACAGTGTGCCACAATCAGGACTTACTTTACAGGCATTTAGTCACAAATGTACTATACCAGATGTAGTATGCCTGCCGCATGGTTATTATTTTACAAATGCTGATAGGTTAGAATGGCCAAGTGTACTAAAATGTTTTGATGAGCCCCACGTTTACAAGTCCTGGTTTTAAATGGTTATGCTGTGTAGGTCGAACTGGTGGACATTAAAGGGGTCCCTCCGTCAAAAACCACTTTTAGTAGCTCTATTTACAATGTGGTGGGTCATAACAAGCAGTATATACACGCAGCATTCCAAGACGTGAAATTCGATCCTCATGGTTTTACTGGTCATTGAAGGGTCAAGCTAACCAAAACGAGCGGATCAGAGCAGGCTAAACCTATCTATGTCACTAGGTCGTAAGCCCCGCCCAGAGCCATGTATGGCACATCCATTGAGAACAGTGGACAGAAGCTAGATGAACAAAAGACAGCGAATTTGCCCAATCAGAGGTGCCTTATTGACACGTCATGGATATTCACGAGGGACACCGGAAAAGCCAGTCGTTCAACCACTAGACCTGTTCTAGCTTACAGAAAACGGCGTCAAACAAGAGAACTAGGACATAATTTTTCACAGAAATGACACACAATGCATTGAACCATAGAAGCGACACAGACATATGAATAAAAATAACGATGGAAGGACCCCTTTAAAGGGGCTCCCAAGTTGGAAATCGTGGTGTGAGCCGCTACTGCTATGGCATTCTATGGCTATGGCTCTCATCTGGTAAGGGTGGTGCTGCCTGTGTGGAGGCCTTACCCATGCTCTGGTTCTCATCATCTTGATCGATGAAGACGTGGTCAAGGATGAAGTTGAGCAGCTCGTTCTGCAGGCTGCTGTCTGGGTTGAAGACCAGTGGCAGCAGTGCGTCCCGGCCGCCCGTCGTGAGCTGGTGGCTAAAGATCATCAGCAGGTCGCACAGGAGCATGAAGGCCTGTCCGAGAGAGGAGTAGGAGGGGCCAAATTAAGGGACCATAACACCACAAGAGGGTCCCGCTTTCCATAACCACCAAACAGGGCAAAAGGGCAAAATGAAGAAAACACCACGCTTGAAACCCTACAATCTTTAAGATTCATCTTCAGGAAAACAGGAAAAAGGGCCACTTTGACTCAGATTTTCATTTAACTGCAAAAGCAGAAACAAATATGACTTGGCTGTCTATCCAGCTGAAGCTCCTTCTATAGCCATGCACATATAGGACCGCTCACCTGCTCTTTGACTGGTGTATTCACATTAGAGAGGCACTGCTGGCACACGGCCAGGAAAGACTTCACCACTCGTCGGAGGGCAAGCAGGTCGTCCTGTAGATGAGAGGGAAAGGGACGGGAGACAGGCAGTCAGACAGAGAATAAATAAACAAGAAAAACAGATGTCACCATCAGCTGCATTTAACATGCCTAATGCTGACTAAGTATGATGGAAACTACAAAATTCAGTAGCTTTTGTACATCTATAATTACATTCTAGTCTCTTTAAAAATAGGCCATTTTTTGTGAAATCACCTAATTTTCACCTCCCCTTAAGTTAGAGTTGGATATTACTTTTCTTGTTCATTGTAGTCAATAGTGCTTTTATCTTAGCTTAGAGTACTCTGTTAAATCCGATTTGCCTGTTAGCTTTATGCCAAAGAGAGACCCAATAAATCTGTTTCCCTATTAAAAAAGTTGACCGACAGCTAGTCAGTTGGTTGTATTAACATAAACCATTATAGAGACTACTTTTAGGTGCTGCCAGGTATCACTGTGCCCATGGTATAAAAAAGCTATAATTAGAATTAAATTCCAAGTCATCTGCCTAAAAATTGCCATGTTTAATTTTCCAGTCTTAGTATATGTTGTCACTACACAATTGTCAAATTTTCAATAGAACACTTTTTGGGGACTATGCTAAGCTAAAACCACTACTGTCAGACATACTGGAACATTGCATAGAAACAAGATGAGTAATACCCAACTGTCAATCTTTAAGTAGATAGCAAATGTCCTTCTTTCCTCCATTTTGTCCTATACATGGGATGGCTGCTGCATGGCATTGATTTTTGGAATATGAAATACAAATGCTAAATAGGTTTGAAATGGCCAAGTGTAGTAAAATGTTTTGATGGGCTTTGCGCTCACAAGTCCCAGGATTAAATGGTTATTGCTGTGTAGGTCTAACTGATGGACCAAATTTTGCTGTACTGGCCATGCTTTTAGAGATTATTGTGCTGATCGTGCATGACAGATTTTGTACAGTTCCCAACTTGTTGATCCAAGGTATTGGCAAATCAAAACCTCAATTTTGCATTTACCGATTTCACTAGGTGGCACTATGCTACAAATGAGTGTTAATGAGCTGGGTTGATAGGCCTGTGTAATGCCGGCATACTAGAAAAAAATATTTCTTGGCCAAAATCTTTGAGTTTTTTAGCGAAAACTGTTTTTGGACTTCTAGCTTCAACGGTAAAGAGCGCAAATCTGTGTACATTGAAAGAAAGCTATGTCAAGTTTTACCAAATTTGGGCAATTAGAATCCAAGATATGGACTGTCAAACAATTTGTTACATTACATTTAGCTGACGCTAAACGGTAAAGAAATGCCAAATTACAAAAAGCACATTATTTGCCGTTAGGCTACATACAACAAACACAAAATTGAAATAATCTTAACAAAATTGTGCAGCAAAAATACAGTGGCCATCACTTCTGGTTCCACATATGCACACACCACGGAACCCTTTCACAGCTCACTCTCTCCCTCTTCCTCAGCTATTGCCAGCTTTTCTTACAAGTTGCAACGATTACAGTGTGAAATAACAACTAATCAACAGAAGGCTATCAGAAATGTTCATGAAAAGGAATCAGCTTTATTTGCTATTTCAATGTTTTTGTTATTTGTGAAGTCATTGCATATGGATATCTAGTTTCAACATTTTCAACAACAATATATGAACAGTCAAATTAAAAGGGTTTCATAGCACCCACACCTTAGTAAGCCAAGCAAACACTAGAGTGTGCGTTCTTGATTGCTAAATAAAGTTTATTTTGTGCGCCATGTTATTAAACCTTAATGAAACTAGATGCACTGCATAGCGGTACATGGTATGACCGCCGCAGTGTATTGAAGTGTGGGAATCATAGGTATGGTAAGTTTGTGGTAGGTCAGTGTTGTGAGGTGAGAGTTTGTGTGGAAATGATTTGCTGGAAGTGGGCATGGATGTGGGTTTTGAATGAATGACATTCTGTGTGTTTGTGTATATTTTGTGTAGTTCCCACCTCCTTGGTCCAAGATATCCCTATTTTTGCATTTAACTATATCACGAGGTGGCGCTATTTCTTCAAGTGAGTGTTTATAGGATGGGTTGATACGGCTCTTTAACACTGGCTTACTAACACAAAATCATTGTCTTGGGCAAAATGTTTGATAAGTTATTTAACAAAAACTGTTTTTGTACACCTAGCTTTGACTGGAAACATTGCACCATGTGATGAAATGTCACAAAATTTGGTGCACATGAAAAGAAAGCTGTTCAGAGTTGTCATGTCAACTTTGACCAAATATGAGCAATTAGAAGCCGAGATATGGACTTTGGAGAATTTTAAGCTATGTTTTGAATTTGATTGACATGTAACTTTGAAACAGTCCATCTCAAGATAAATCCTTTGATAACTTGTTGTCACCATTGTCTGTAGATGACATGTACCAAATTTGGTGAGGTTCACATGAACGGCCTATGACGAGTTCGTTTGGTTTCACTTTCACGGAAATTCTTTTTGTTGAAAGTGGGCGTCGACCAGTGTTTTCAATGCAGGAGGGTCAACAGATGTCACAACAAAAAAGAACTGCTTGTAAACATTACTCTTCTCTAGATAATAGACAAAACAACATTTTGTGCAATTACAGCGCTCCCTATGGGCCAAATTTGATGGCATGTGCTGTGCTTTTAGAGGTCTTTGTGCTGATCGTGCATGACATATTTTGTGCAGTTCCCACCTTCTCGGTCCAAGATATTGCCAATATAAAATCCCAATTTTTGCACTTACCCATATCACTAGGTGGCGCTATACTTTAAGTGAGTGTTTACGGGCTGGGTCGATACGCCTCTGTAACACCGACATATCACAAAAATTTCATGTTGCCTGTAAAACGTTCATTGAGTTATTCAGCAAAAACGTTTGATGGACACTGGCACAGTGGGGGGTGGCCCTTGGGGGCCAAAAGCTTCTATTCGCTCAAAAACTTCTAGGGCTATATGCCTACAAAGATTCATGTCACCCAGAGTTTCAGTCTCGGCAACACTATAATGACTTCGCTAGCGGCGGTCATAATAAGTCATGCACGGTCAGCACAATAACTGCTAAAAACAAGCAAAGTACCATAAAATGTAGTACTTCCAACCATTTTCACTTTTGTCCTTTTAAAATTTAACAGAACTGTTAAATTTTAAAAGGACAAATATGAAAATAAATGAACTCATCATATGGCATTCATGGTTCATCTGCAGACAATGCCGACAAAAAGTTATCAAAGAATGTATCTTGAGATTAACCATTCCAAAGTTACGTGTCAATTAAAACTTTTTGACAGTCCATATGTCTTCCAATTTTTTAAGTCAAACTGGACATGCAAACTACACAGCTTCCTTTTAATGTGCACCCAATTTTGAGGGATTTCGTCACAGGGAGCATCGTTTCAGAAAGTCCGAAAACCGCTTTCGCTAAATAAATCTTGCCTGAGGCGCATCAACCCAGCCCATAAACATTTGTTTGTAGCGTAGTGCTACTAATATCTTGACCAAAGAAAGCGAGAACGGCATAAAATGGTCAAAATATAAAAATAAAATCAAGTTGAAGTAAGAAAAACAGCACAAACAGGATTCACACCTGCTTGATGGGGGAGGTATTTACATAGAATGCCATAGCACACCATAATTTCTCAGAGCCGTATATAGAGAAAGTTTGGCTCAGTTTCAATGGTTCTGTCCTCTAAATATTAAGATTATTCTTATTCAATTTTTCTTTTCCGTCCACATCTAGGGAAGTTAGCCACAGTGCCATGGGCTTTAAACTTATTGATGACACTGCGCACGGTAGACACAGGAACATTCAGGTCTTTGGAGATGGACTTGTAGCCTTGAGATTGCCCATGCTTCCTCACAAATTTGCTTCTCAAGTCCTCAGACAGTTCTTTGGTCTTCTTTCTTTTCTCCATGCTCAATGTGGTACACACAAGGACACAGGACAGAGGTTGAGTCAGCTTTAATCCATTTTAACTGGCTGCAAGTGTGATTTAGTTATTGCCACCACCTGTTATGTGCCACAGGTAAGTAACAGGTGCTGTTAATTACACAAATTAGAGAAGCATCACAAGATTTTTCAAAGGGTGCCAATACTTTGGTCCGGCCCATTTGTGGAGTTTTGTGTAAAATGATAATTGATTCTCTTTTGTGTTTTTTCATTGCAAGCAAAATAAATGAAGATATTACTACCAAAGCATTTGTAATTGCAATCATTTTCTGGGAGAAATTGAGCATTATCTGACAGAATTGCAGGGGTGCCAATAGTTTTGGCCAGCAGTGTAGTTATTAATCAGTGAATTAGCAATAGCAAACCCTATGGAGTACATTGCATTGTCTGTGTTACCTTAGAAGGTGATCCCTCTGTGACCTTTACCAGCTGCCATAGGATGGAGTAATGAGAACACTGGAGAGCTTGGGTGGCGATCTGAACTCAGGAGACAGAGAGCGCATGTTAGAAAGAAGCCTGGAACTGGGCATTAAACCAAAAAATAGTTCCACGGCTGAAATCATCACAATGTATCAGTCTACCGTACTGTCTACTAGTAAATTTAGCACTGTGCCTACTATAGCACTATATAGATGTCTGACCTGCTCTGGCATGGACCCCTGCTCAATGCCCAGCCTCAGCAGTCTGTAACAGTTGTCAAACAGGTCCCATCGGGTCAGGTCGTGGGCGCTATAAAGGAAGACATTTAAACTTACACTGGAGATCAAAATGAGAGGACAAATTTATAAGCAACTGAATAATTCTGAAATAATGCCATCTTCACTGCTCAACAGTTGAAGGACATTTTGTTGTGTCTATATCATGCTACGACAGTCATTGCCAAAAGTCTTGAGAATGACACAAATATATTACGTTTTTATATGTTTTTGTCAGATGTTTCTATGTTATAATGAAATACAATTAAAAGCATTTCATAAGTATCAAACGCTTTTATTGAGAATTACACAGAATTCATGCAATAAGTCAATATTTGCAGTGTTGACCCGTGTTCTTTTTCAAGACCTCTACAATTCTCCCTGGCATGCTGTCAATCAACTTCTGGACTAAATCCTGACTGATGGCAGTCAATTCTTGCATAATCAATGCTTGGAGTTTGTCAGAATTTGTGGGTTTTTGATTGTCCACCTGCCTCTTGAGGATTGACCACAAGTTCTCAATGGGATTAAGATCTGGGAAGTTTTCTGGCCAAGGGCCCAGAATCTTAATGTTTTGTTCCCCGAGCCATTTTGTTATGACTTTTGCTTTATGGCAAGGTGCTCCATCATCCTGGAAAAGGCATTCTTCCTCACCAAACTGCCCTTGGATGGTTAGTTTGTAGCCTAGCATAATGTTTCCTATCAGACTTCACATCACACTTTCATTACTGAAGTGGACTCTGGACCGGTTCTCCCATGTCCACACCACATATTCCTCAGCAGAGCTCAGTCTAGCCTTTTGATTCTTTTTGTTAATGACAGGTTTGGTCACTGCAGTGTGGGCTTTCAGTCCAAATGCTCTTAATTGTCGAGACACTGTATGACCAGACAGATCCTTGCCCTGTTCAGCACTGAACTGGCGAGCAATTCCAGCTGCAGTGTGGAAACGATTGCCCATTGAGATCCTCTGCAGTATCCTGTCCTGTCTTGTATTCATCTTCCGTGGACGATCAGCCTTCTTGGGGGACTTGAATGAGTTTGTAATGTTGTAAAGATTTAATATTCTTGAAATCACAGATTTTGAACAACCAACTTGCCTTGCTATGGCTGATAGGGTCATCCCTTTGAAAGCCTCTGGCAGCAGGTTGTCCAGATGAAAACCAGTCACTTTAGAACAGCCCACCATCTTACAGAGTCAGTGAAACTGGCAGTTAGGCTGCCAGTTAAATAGGGGTTGACAGATAATCAAGGAAATGGGTTGAAATGCCTTAGTTATTTTGTGAAAAGGTGTTGTAGTAGCATGGTATAGACACAACAAAATGTCCTTCAACTGTTGAGCAGTGAAGATGGCATTATTTCAGAATTATTCAATTGTTTCTAAATTGTTCTCCAATTTTAATCTCCAGTGTATTTACAGAAGTGTGAATACAAGATATTAGCCATGTTTTCACAAAAAATTAACTGGCACCTCATTTGCAATGAAACAAACTGAAGTTATCATATATATAAGATATTTACACTAATGTGAATGCAGGATTTCCTATGCTTTTACAGTCAGAAGGACCTCAAAGACATGATTTGCACTTAAAGAGGTTAAAGTAATCATACTTATGGAATGCTGTGAGCCTCTTCAGACTGGAGAGAACGTTGTAAATATCGTCATCATCTGCCTCATCCCCCTAGCATTAAAAGACACGAGAAAGCTTAATTTGAAGACTGTACACTCACAGGGCATAAAGCAAGAAATAATTCTATACCTGAAATTATCAAAATGTTTCAAAGTTATTATGACTACTAGCACACTGTAAATGTAGACTTCTGTCCTGCGCCTCATTTCAGGCAGCATATCTGAGATTTTTCCACCCTGCACTTAATTTGGTCACAGGAGTTTCTTAACACATAGCTTTTCAAAGGTATATTAACACCAGTTATTCACCACAAAAAAACAAAAGAAAGCTTGATTTGAAGAAAGGACACTCAGTTTGGTCACATCAGTTTCTCAACTTATAACCTCATTCATCCCACCTCCTGCAGCAGGTCCTCCACGGAGTGGTTGAAGCGGTCCACAAGCTCGTCGACAAGCTGGCTACGAGCAATGTCCACCCGGTTCATGATCGTGTGCTCCTCGCTGCACAGGATGCTGTAGGTGCGGCTGCAGGCCTCCAGCACCTCTGGCTCTGTGTGCTTCTCCACAACGAAGCGCATCTGCTTCAGCAGTGCATCCAGGTGCTACGAAGGGAAAGCAGAGAAATAAGAGGACAAGATCCAAGGTGACCGCGCATGTAAACGTATCAGCTTGCCTTTATCCTACATTGTTAAGTATTATGAGATACCAAACTAAATTTGAACATATAGCAAACATATAGTCTATTCAATTAAAAAAACAAACAAAAAAAAAAAAACAGAAAACTTTTGTTAAAAAAAAAAAAGAATACAAGTTATACTGTGTAAAGTAAGACATGCAGTGAAACTGTGAGCAGTGTTTGTCCATTTATTGTGTCTGTGTTTGTCTACTTATTTTGGCTGTGTTTATAAACCAACAAACAAACTTTCATTGAAAAAAAATGTTTTAAGGGTGACTGTGTTATTCATTGTTGTACATATGTATATATTGTGTTTGTATTTCTAAAGCTACCTGTGGAGTCGAAGACAAATGGCCACTTTTGTGGCCAATAAAGCTATTATCATCATCATCAGAATTATTATTAATATTAATAATACTAATACTACTACAAATAACAACAATAATAATAATAATAAATAAGTACAAAAAACACACACGAGATCCTGTTGCTATGGCCAATTCCAAATTCTTATAAAGAGAGACTCTGAAGTCACAGCAAGAGTAATCTCATAAATTAGGATACGGTGACACTAAACTAAGAGAGAGATTTTTATCAGTGAAGTTTAACAAACTGACTTATCTCTTTGGCAAGTCCTCAATATCTTAATGCATGGAAACACATATTTCTAGGTGTACATTCCAATATACCTTTTCCATCCTGCCAGCACTGTATACATCCAAGTCAAAGTACTGTGGAATCTGCAGAAGGTTGGCCACTTTCTCAGCATCTGTCTGATACTAAGGACATGAATAAAGAAAAGTCACAGGTTTGGGTCACTGGTTTGTAGCATTGGAGTTATGATCACTTCTCAGCCCAGCTGTATTGAGTTTGTCAGTTTTATTTACCTCTCTATTTTCACCCCACCATTTTTTGGCACTATGTTGTGCACTTCAATATCAATCAACATGAAAATTATGCTTTTAGCCCTGTATGTCTGACACCGAATATTAGGAATGCTCCAATTGATCGGTGCCTGATAAGTACCGGCAGATATTCATTAAAAATAGTTTAATCAGCAAGTCGATCAGATGATGCAAAACCTAGAACTTGTTTTCAGCGCTAAAAAAGACCGTTTTACTTTTTCTTATAAAGCCTATTGACTGCAAGGCAATGATTAACTATGTAGAGTACACTATTCAAATCACACAAATCATATTTCATGTGACCTGCATCCTTGCAGCCTCCTTGCATGGCTCTCTCTCTATCCCTCTCCCTCTCTCAGGACGCACCCGCCCCTCTGTGTGGACATGAGTGAAAACATTTTGGCACGTAAAGGACAAATGCTTACACTAGCGATTTAATTCAAATTCCAATAATCTCGCTGTCCACATTTGCTAAGAGTTTTTGTGTTTAGTTGTCAATACAGCACTATCAATGCGAAGTCACTGTCTTTAGCTTCCACCCCATTCATTAATATCGTTCTACTGGGATAATGTTAGTAGACTACTAGACATTGTCAGTAGACTATGCGGGCCATATATGACTGACTAGGTCACTGACAGATCGCTAAACCATGATATAAATGTAAATAAATATTTTATGACTTAAAAGGTCTTTAAGTTCATGCCTAAAATGTAAACATAAAGATAGCTCCAATTAAGAGCTACTGAAGAGGTGGCAATATCTAAGATCAATAGCAAACAGAGATATATGGAGGACCAGTGACAAAATGGAAATAATATAGGTAACCAAGGCATCAAACAGTGCCATGCACATCATAGTGCGCAGTGTAAAGTAATTGTAAGGCAACATATTTTAGTCTTAGGTCTAATACTATTTCAAATTGTATTAGTTTTGAAGAAATACCTGTATACAGTAAACTACATCCTTTGTTGCAATGTTTTTTTCTGCATATGTTAATTGTGGGCCTAGTTTTATAGCTGTTAGCATTTTAAATGTAGGATTCCCATCTCTATTCTCACTTGGCATGGACGGCTGAAATTCTTCCCATTAGAAACTGCAGCAATGGCTCACAAACTGCATGCAATGCCATTTGTACAGAAAATGTAGTGTGGCTACAATGATGATGTGCGATTTGTTGCGAAACCTTACCTTAGAGAGCAGCATGGGAAGAGCCATTATGAAGTGTTCAGTCAGCTTATTCTTATCATCTATCTGAGTCTTCCTTTCTTTGGTAGTGAGGACCTGAGGATATTTGGAGGCGTTTGAGTGGCAGCACACCAACAATGGCATATCGTGGGCTCCAAACACAGCACAACATAAAGAAGAAATTGGTTGCTAAAAATGACAACTAGGCATGAGCTTCTTGGTTGTCAAACCCTCTGAGAGAGTGGCCATCGTTAAATACCTTTATTCATTCATTCATAGTTGGGAAGTTTGAAAATTATTGAGCAAGTCAGAAAAAGGCATAAAGTAGTGTGCGTGTGTGTGTGTGTGAGTGAGAGACAGAGAGAGTGAGAGCAAGCTTACCCTCTTCCCTGTGCCTCTGCCCACTGGTGGGTGGGCCTCTGCTGCTTGGCGTATGGTGCACACCATCAGCTCTATGAGGGCACCCTCATGTCGGTCTCCTAACACTTCAAACAAAGAAACAAAAACAAACACTTGTCTGTTACTTCATAGTACTAATACAGCCATACTACATACTACATTATACAACAGTTTAATTAGACCACATTGGCTGATCAGCTGAAAATGAATAAAAGCACAGTAATGCAAACTAGCTGATCTCTGGTAGTATGCCACATGCGGCCTAGCGGTTAAGGTAACGTGACCGGAGGGTTATTGGTGCCACTGACAGAAGCACCAATGAGTTATCCCGAGCACGGTACTGTCCCCACGCACAGATCCGCAGGTGCCATTGTTATGGCTGCCCCCTGCTCACATGTGATGGGATAAATGCAGGTTGCAACTTTGTTGTGGTCACTGTGTGTTGTGCTGTGAAACCACAATGAAAAATTGGAAATCACTTTTTAACTTTCACATTAGGACATACCCTCCTCCCCCTGCACAGGGTCCTCCAGCAGCAGCTCTGTCATGCACTCCCAGTCTTTTAGCAGCTCCTGCGAGCTCTCCCACAGGCTGTCCACCAGATATGCCGCATGCTCGTGCAGCTGCAAAGGGAAGACAATGTGCCAACATGATGAATTCAGCTAATGAAAATACTGAAATCAAATCAGCTAATGAAAATACTGAAATCAAATCAATCAATTTTACTGTTTAAAAGTGCAATATCGCCAAATCTATGGTGTCCAAACACAACTCAGAAATAAAGTTCAATTATGGTAGGGAGGAAGACAACGTGAGACGTGATGCATTCTGCTCATAACAATGTTAAAGGGGTCCTTTCATCGTTATTTTTATTCATATTTCTGTGTCGCCACTATGGTTGAATGCATTGTGCGTCATTTCTGTGAAAAATTATGTCCTAGTTCTCTTGCTTGACGCTGTTTTCTGTAAGCTATAACAGGTCTAGTGGTTGAACGACTGGCTTTTCCGCTGTCCCTCGTGAATATCCATGACGTGTCAATAAGGCACCTCTGATTGGGCAAATTCGCTGTCTTTCGCTCACCTAGCTTCTGTCCACTGTTCTTCCTTTGGGATGTGGGCTTGCCATACATGGCTCTGGGCGGGGCTTACGCCCTAGTGACGTAGATAGGTTTAGCCTGCTCTGATCCGCTCGTTTTGGTTAGCTCGACCCTTCAATGACCAGTAAAACCATGAGGGTCGAATTTCACGTCTTGGAATGCTGCGTGCATATACTGCTTGTTGTGACCCACCACATTGTAAATAGAGCTACTCAAAGTGGTTTTTTAGCGGAAGGACCCCTTTAAGATACGGTTCAATTATGGTTCTTTTTAAAATAATGCTTCCATCTTTGATCCAGTGAAGTGAAAATTCCTGAGCAGATAATTATGGTATTGAGAAATGAGGCTTTGCAAATGGTTTAGGTTCCATGCCAAACCCAAGTCCTGCTTGAGTTGGGAGTCAGAACAAAGTGTATATACAAAATACTGCCCACAGTAAATTCTTATCCCAAACAGTAACACTGTTTACTTTATGGCATCGATCTTACAGTGTATCCACCTAATAAGCTGCAGTGGTACAACCTGTGTAACAATATGCAATATCATGTACTAATGTTGTACTTACATTGTGTTTGTTCATGAGAAATGTAAGTACAACACCAGTACATATTACAGATCATTGCACATGTTATAGTTATTAACCTAGTTAAAATGGTACAACAGTGACACTGTAAAATAAAGTGTTATCCACAATCATTTTCATAGAAGTGGGGGAAGGAGCTGAGAAGGCTAGGAAGTCTGGTTAGATGTTATGTGCGGTAGGGTTACATGTCGCTATTCAGACATGTCATTAGTCAGACATTAGCGTCCAATTGTCGGAGTAGCGACATTATCATTTTTTTTTAAACATATCATTATTCCGACATTTTTTTTTTCCATTGTCGGAGTAGGGGCATGTTGCTATTTTTGAAACATTCCGCTTTTCCGACATGAATAGTTTTATTGTGACGCTGAAAAACAAGGCCTGCCCTGGAGGCAAAACCGACTGTAGTCAAAGTCCCTGTTAACTAGTTTTTCGGATTTAAGTTAGGGAAAGGAAAACTGGTCCGTGTGACAGCAGGCAAGGGATTTTTTTCCTCTTTTCTTTTGCTTTTAATATCAATACAACGTATAGATAAGCAGCAGCGACAGACACGTACAGCAGCAGGAGTAAACGGGATAGGTGCGCTCAATTAACAAGGAGTTATGCACTGTACGCGCAATAAAACTCAAATTAAAGAATCGTTTCCCCTCGTAGGGCCTATGTCTGTCACATCAGCATAGCGTTGTTGTCTGCAGTAGTCGTTTCATCCAGCTGTATGCTGAATGGATACTGACGCAGACATTTACACAACTGTTCCTCAGTATCCGATGCCATCTCGTTGATCCTCCGTGCCACATTGCTGAGTGGCATGGCCCTCAACACCGATGCTGGATCTTGCTCTGCAGCACTAGACCTCTTCATTGACAGGAAGAACAAGTATTTCTCCAAAAATTAACGGTGATCCCGATTTCGCAATTAAAAGTGAAATGCGTGATAACACCAACTCGCTCTGTGTTTGACTTCCCTTCCGACAAAACAAGGTAACAATGTTGCGCTTTGAATAGGCTAATGCTCCTTTAGGGCTTAGGGGAAAAAAACGTGGGCTATCCTCTGATGCCTTGCAGTGTGTATCTTGGTCAGGTGCTCGTTTCGTGTTTCATTGCCTCATTCGAAAACACGTTCACAAAGAAGGCACATCGGGAGGTGACCATTTGTGAGTGAGTTGATGCTCGTTATGTCGTAGGACTTTCTTTTTCGCTGCCATGTTTAACAATAATATATGCATATATATTGATAAATAGTGTGCTTATTAAACAAAACTCAATGTAGGATTTAAGTAGGCCTACTTTCTGAACCAGCTGAACCCAATTAATCAAGCAACCCCGTGCGCTGCTTCATTGGGGACCATACACAAAAACGAGAAAACAAAATATCGAGTCGTTATTCTGTTTTTTCCGTTTACCAGTTTAAAGTGAATACTAGTGTAGCATAATTTAGTTCGCTAGGTGAACACCCCCTAGTCTTATTTTGTTTGTTTGTTTGTTTTTTTTTTTGAAAGGTGAGAGGTTTCCTTCAGATCTCTAAACATTTCTTATGGTATCACCATGGATCTCCCTGTTTTTTGGAGGCATTACGCATTGCTATTTATGAACAAGTGGATGTGGATGTCTGTCTTTCCATTAAGACATTGACACCATGCTCACCTTGCATGCGCATGTTGCTGCTCTGCCAACTAAACAAAAATGAGGCCATCTCTGCCTAGACTCTCACAAACACCGTCTACCCGCCAATCATCGCCGTAATTAAAAGCGCTGTCGGCTCCGCTCCGCTTCGTGAGAGCAGCTGTCCATCATTAACTGTGAAAAAAAAACTGTCGGAATAGCGGTACTAAAAAGTGTCTGAATAGCGGGATGTCTGAGTAGTGGGATGTCTGAATAGTGGGATGTCTGAATAGTGGGATGTCTAACTAATGACATGTCGGAATAGGGTGTGAATACCGTGCGGTAGGGTTGGGCGGTATCCAAAATTTGGCACTGACAACTTGTACACATTGTTTGTTTTAAAAGACTGTTCTTATAGGCAGTACCTTGCAGAAGTTACAACTATAAATTGCTACAATATGTATTCATTTGTGGACATCCCTGATAAAAATGATGAGACCAGGCTGTTGTGTTTCTAGTCAATTAGGAGTCTATTCTCCCATGCACTTAAGTAAAAAAACACATAGCTGCCTGGGCATCTTCTACTCCCGACCAAAGTCTGTCATTTACGCGCTATGAAGCCAGTTACGCACTTCAGGTGGAACTCCAAAATGTTCTTCTTACGCACTTTAGAGGGCTGTAGTAAGGTCAAGCACCACTACAGGTAAATCTGTACATTATATTTGAAGTCGGCAGTCGTTCAAGTTTATACCTTGTTGAACATTTTCGAGCAACATTACAAAAGCCCAATATTGGAATGTAAAGCTTTGTTTTCAGAATACCAACGAGATTTTCTGCTGCAGTGGAAGGTAGTACTTTTCACATTAGGCTAATTTGACAATGATTGCAAGACAGGGTTAAACAAGTTAAATCTCATAATCTGCATGTAAGTAAATAAAAATTATTTTACAGCAGTAAAATAAAAAAGACAATATTATTGTTTATTTAAGAGATTTCTCCTTCTTAAAATGATGCAAAACTGAAATAGCAATAGGCCTACTGTGCATCTAAAATCTTCAGTGTTTGTGTTAATGTTTCATATTCAATTCAGTCACTGGTTCGTATCAAGCTTGTGTTGATCAGTTCAATTATTAGGAAGAGGGGGACAAACTACGCCGTAATACCTGTTGCTTTTAAATGCCTGTCATTAGCCAGTCGGGTAGGCTTTTTTTCAAGGGGAGGGTTCTTTCTTTAACAAGAAATAATAGCATTTTGAATTGTAGATGCTATATGTTCACCCATTGAAGTTACAGAGTGAATAAAAATAAGTCCACAAACATGTCACCCTGTGAAAACCTACACAGTTTTTTTTAACATTTATGTACCACACGGTTTTGAAAAATGTACAGTTTACAGCAGACCATTCACTACAGTTTCACAGTAGTTTCAGTTGCTGCTTCGTCTCCATTTTCAACATTAAAGCCTGGTTTGTGCGATCACATTGGTATTGCCATCGTACACGGAGGTACATGTTCCATGTTTTAGGACTAACCACATCAAATGAGGGCATGAAGTTTCACTGGTATTTTAAATAAAGACTACCTCTTTGTCCATGCCCCTAGTACTAGCAATGTTGGTCTTCTCAACCAAAATGGTAAAAATTGTCAAGTTATAAATGCAACAGGCTAGCACAGTTTTGCTCCTCAGAAAACATACCAACTGATGATGTTTTAACATGCCAATTTTCATTTTACACCAGAGGTTTTCTTTAACAGTAGACGTAAAACACCATTACCAGTTAGCTTTTAGTTGCAAATGGACGTTTACTCAAAGGAATCTGAGCATATTGCTTCAGTTTCAATAGCTCACTGGTACACTAGCTGCACTACTTCCGTGTATGGGCTTGAATGGAATTTCCTCAAAGAAATTGCATTGGAGGATGTTTTAATTCTCAGTCAGTTACAATATGTCTGCCAACTAGTGGAGCTGTTTTATTCAATACTGCATCCTGTTGCAATTTTGCAGTTTAGAGGGTCCCTATAAGCCTATATGTGAAGAAGATTTTTTTAATGACAGCAATGAAACCTGAAATGAAATACTGTTGCTATTTTTAGATAACACAGGATACCTTATTATCGCCCAACCCTAAAGAACATATTTTTACCTTTTGATGCCTTTAGGACAGGGAAGATGTTGACAGGAAATGAGTGGTAGAGATATGCGGTAGGGTTGGGAAATGACCACAGGCTGGATTCAAACCTGGGTCGCCAAGGGCACTTTGCACAATCATGGTATAGGCACTCTTACCACAGCACCGCCACCACTCTACATGTTTTATCTAGCGCTCCCCTTACCTCACTCTCCAGGAAGAATAGCACGAGCATGCGGACGAGGTTGCCATTGGCGCTGTTCCGTCCTCGCCGTTTGGCCAGAGCCTCCTCTGCCTGGGGGTCGTGTCTGCTAAACAACCTGTGGAGACAAATTCAGCACACTTTATACCATCAGAGCCATTCAAAGCTCAAAAAGTAATTACTCTCTACAAGTGCCACGGCCTTTTACATCTGACCTGCCTTGACCACTTCACCTTTTCCAATATACCGTTTTAAAATTACACATGTATATACTTGCACTGTCTTCATTTTTTATTCTGCTCTGTCTCTCTGGACTTCTGTTGTGCTTCAAATACACTTGATGAAAAAATTACTGTGTACTAGCACAATATTAGAACTATAAATTGTTACAATATGTGTCCAGCCTTGATAAGAATATCAAAATGATGACCTCAGTCTTTTGCACCGAAACTACGCAACACAGTATTAACTGCATAGTTTTCAAATGTGTAGTAACTGATATATATTTTTACACATTGTGCACAGTCACAATGTTACATGAATGTTGCCTTATCAAACCAAGGTTGACTGGAGACATAAAGCAAATGACCTCTGACGATGTTGACTGTTGTAAAAGAACTATGCTATTACTGCTTAGTTAACAAATGTGTAGTTTACAAATCTTGCACCATCAATGCCTACCTCTGACGCCTGACCAAACTAAGGTTAATTGTAAACATATTACAAATGACCTCTGAGACAGTCAAACTGTCCTAATGTTGCTCAGTTACTCACTTCCTGTGCAAAAACTCCCCAGCAGCGACAGCCACTGGGCGATGGGCCGAGTACACCAGGTGGTACACGTTCTCACAGTCCTCATTGGACAGGGCATCCTCGCTTCCCCTGTGACAGAAAGGGATTAGCATTACAGTTTTTCTGAATTGCTAAAGCACAAAAACCAATTGGCTGGCCCAATTGCCCAATTGCTTAAGCTATTTCTCACAACTGCTCACTCTTTTGTCAATACCTTAAATCATTTTACATAGTAAAACACAATTTGCAAAACTCACTGACTCCTCTTTGCGAAACTCTAAACACATTCTCATTGTCAAAACACACTTTGCAAAACTCCTGCCTCCTCTTTGCAAAACTCTAAACATATTGTCATTGTCAAAACACACTTTGCAGTGTAGGACACATGTGATTCAAAATGTTGAACACTCTTCTCCCCATTTGATCATCAATAAAGCACACATGGCAGTAGTTAAGCACAATGAGTCAAAACTGAGTTTACTTTATTTCAAATGACCTGACACCACCAATGTAAGCCAATTGAGAGCCAAAAGAAGGTTGCAGCTTGAAAATGGCTGCCAATCAGAAACAAGAGAGTGTAGGACATAGCGAGGAACAGGAGGTAGCAGAAGAACAAGAGGAAGGGTGATTTTTTTCTGCTAACCAAATTAGAGTCACCATTATAGATCACGTTCTTGTCCATAGGTTGACGATTTATGAAATTTCTTAGAGGCCATGGAATTGGCCTGTGCCATAGGCCAGGAACAGTATCCAGGATAGATATGACATGGGCATTCAGGGCATTCTTTCCCTGTTACCTGGCAAGGGACATCATTGCTTGTGATGTGGATGAGGTGCTGTGGCCTGACCCAGCCCAAAGACAAGATGAAGATCAGTAATTTTTTGCAGCATTGGAAACAGCACATGTCGTTTTCACAGTATACCACAGTATACTGTATCACTATCTAATGTATTTTTAAATTTAAAAAGAAATGTATAGTGATGCTACCATTTCTGTCTATGTGTACAGTATATATCTTTTGTTTTGTTTTTTTTGTTGAAAATGCATTTCAGGGCTGTAAAAAACATAAATTCTGCTGTTGTATGTATCTGAATGTTGTGCTTTCAATTTTTTGGTGTAGTGTTTAATAACTGCTTCATTGTGATTTCATTTTGAGTGTGTTGTTTTTGTTTTGAGGATAGTTTTACGTGTGCTCAAAACTAAACTCTGTTTTGAGGCAGTTGTTTGCTTTTGCAACAAGAGTCAGGAGTTTAGGGAAATGCATGTGGGCAATTGGAGTTTGTGCTTACAGTTTTGAGAAAATTAGGTAATGTTTCAGAAATTGAGTTTTAGCAATTGTGAAAAACTGTAAGAAGAACAGCAGAATACACACCAAGAAAACAGGTTTATATCATTGCTATCAGGTGGAAAGCTCATATGCCCAAAATACCCCCCCCCCCCCAGTTCATACAGTATGTCGTTAAAGATGCCATTATATCTTGACACATGATCCTGAGGTTGCATGGTAAACATTTTATGTCAAAGAATGACATGAACACTGATCTATAGTGTTTAATAATAATAATAATAATAATAATTTAAAAAAAAACCAGGACAAAAGCAACACATACTGAAGTATAAGCGTGACTAGTCTGATTGCTTCCACGGCCACATCATACTCTTTGTCCAGAGTCATGGACACAATACGATCCTGTAAGACACAGATGCAAAAGCAGTGCCAAATGAGTTAAATATGCTTTACATTTGCCCTGGTACTCTCTAATGTACACACAATATATAAACAAAATTATTATGTCCACAGATCTAATTACATTCATTAACAGTGATATGTACTGTGGCAGTGGTACCTTGAAGCGGTTGGTGAAGAGCTCCAGCTTTGGGAAGAGCTCACGATTGGTGTAGAGGTTCTGCAGGGCCTTCAGACACTTTAGCCTCACTTCTCCTTGCTAAGAAAACAACAGGTGAATTAATAAGTGATAATTACATAAAGATTTCAGGTCTAATCAAGATCCATTAACAACATGACTCAACACATTTGAATGCTGTATTCTTTCTGAGAATCTTTCTGTACTAAGGAAAAAGATTTAAAATAGGTAGGTGCATTGACCAATTTCCAAGGCTAAATGTGACTAGGGCTAATGGATTTTCTGAGAATATTTTGCATATCTACTGATTAAAGTTACCTAAACAACATCTGCTTTTAAGCTGATCCAAACACCTCCCTTTATTTGGAGAGTGACTTTTTTTTAAATTAGCTTCCTGTTACAATTTGCATTTGGGACTCCTAAAATAAAAAGATAAAAACAGTAACAGTGCCTTGAAATTGTACACAAGACCAACCACAACATAACATGCATCATTTGTATCCTATTTGTCATTGTCCTGGACAAACATTTCTATCTCACTCTTCACTGCTCTGCAGAGTGAAGTGCTTGTTTATCCTGAGGCTGGAAAGGTTTCCTATTGAACTGCTACTTCAGTACATTAAAAAAAAGAGGGAACAGAACTCCATCTGAAAAGACATGCATCCTTTATAATTGCTTATATAACTGATTAAGAACCGTAGCGAAGGATGAGAGCAGTCACACCACCCAACCTCGAACCCAGGTCTCTGGGGTACTAAACATGCGCTCTGGTCGCAACACCAAAGAGCCAGGTTGGAATGTAAGTCAGAGCACATTCTCAACTGTACTGAAGTTACAATTACACTGCCCTCCCCTGGCACCCATGCACTTCACAACGCTTGAAATACTCACCCTGTCATGAAGAGTCCATCCCACGTATTTCAGGTAGCTGTCGTTCAGGAATGCGTCGCTGTACATCTTCATCCACACGCCGATCTCCTCGATGCAGATGGCTCGGATCTCTGCAATGGCATCCCTGTCAGCAGAACATGAGTAAATAAACACATGTCTGAATATGATGGGGATAGATTGAGTTGGGCTGTAAGATAACTTTCTTTTCTTGTCTATTTATTACAGAACATACCTGTAGCGATGAACAAAGATACCCTTAAAGATGGAGTTCATCATATTCTCGATTTCATCTTGATTCTCTTGGAGCTGCATGAAGACATCAAAACAGGATGAACATGAGGAGTGCATAAAGAAATGCAGGAGGGGGAAGGGAGCAAACAAAACCACATAAAAAAGAAATGGAGAACCCTTACAAGAATGAATGATGTATAACAAATATTTGAAAGTGGCTATAATCATGAGTAAGTCATACAACAAAAAGTATACCACTCATATGTTTTGTACAGTGTAAGTAATGCAAACTACATAACTTTCTATTTTGTAGAAATGTACTAAGGATCTCATATGTGGTTTATGGTCATACATTTTACTTGCAAGTTTCAGATTCATTCGTCTTTCTTACATGGGAAGGTGGGAGCCATGAAATCAGAATAAGAATCAGTTTTATTGGCCAAGTATACAAGGATTTTAACTCCACTAGGTGTTAGCTCTCTATGCATTCAACATATTACACATGTAGTATACATGTAAGAGAAGAGAAGGTGGCTGTTTCACCTCCTTCCTCTTTTCCAGTAGAAGCTCCAGCTTCTCGCTGGCGCGCTTGCCAGCCATCTTGTTTCGCTCTGTCTCATACTGCCGCTGCGTGTTGTCCTGGTTGATGCTCAAATTGAGGGCCACGTTCACCAGGGCTGTCATCAGCTTCATGGCTACAGAGCCAAGACAACATAGTTACATCAATATAACCT
This sequence comes from Setipinna tenuifilis, assembly GCA_030347295.1. NCBI lineage: Eukaryota > Metazoa > Chordata > Actinopteri > Clupeiformes > Engraulidae > Setipinna > Setipinna tenuifilis. The sequence continues at coordinate 2,226,358 of CM059285.1, forward strand.
ACTCTACTGTCATGGTCATGCTTTCTGCTGTGCTGTGCTTGCAAAGTCCATGCACTTTTTTCCTCTTGCCTTTCCATCCACTAACCTGTAGGTGGGGGTGTTGAGTTAGGACTAGTGTGTGGAGCCTTGATGAAGGAATGAAGAGTGGAGAGTTTTGAAAGAACCTTGCAGTATAATTCGCAACCGATTCCTCCCTTTGCCTTAAGTATTTTCTCAACCTTTTGTAAACTCCCTTACAATCACACTGCATACTCACTGTGCACTCCTACATTCACTGACATGCACTGCATTTTTGGTTTACCCTACACTTACTAACTTTATGTAATTACTGTACACATTAATTTGTTAAATGTCTCGTGTTACGTACATTACCAGAGATTTGTGTGCTTACCTGCTAGTGTGCTGGTGTGCCTGAATGCTCGGACCTGTGAATCGGACAGGCCGGTGAGCAGTGAGATGACGGTGTCCATCATGTACTCGTCATAGATGATGCTGTACTGGCACTGCCGAATCAGGACCCCAATGAACTCGCAAAAGTTGTAGCGGAACTTCTTCCACTGGGGTCCTGGCATTGTGAGTGGATAATCGCCGCTGTCCTGGAGAAGGCAGAGGGAGTTGGCTAAGGTAAAAAAAATTGTGTAGGTAACCTAGAGTGTTAGGTGCAACACTGCAAACAGATGTTGTTTAGGCACTATATCACTGGTACTAGGTAACACAATTTTATTTGAAGAACTTAAATAAGAAGTAACATTTCACAATTATTCAATCTAAAAACAATTAGGAGCTAATGATGTTACCCGACAACACTGCTCAAAAAGTGTCATCACCTTAGTGCATAGGCTGCTACACTGATGATCTTCTATATTGTTTACAAAAAAAGTCTGATTCGGCCTGTTGTGTCTCTGTTGCAACATATTATAATCACTCTGTCGGGTGAAATAGCAAACTTGAGATGATGATGATAAATTTACTCTGCGCTTGTTTTTTTTTTTCTTTTTTGCTCCATACCTGCTTTAACTTCAAACTTTTATAAATGGAATATGGGGAGATTTGTGGTATGTAATGTATACAAGGTATTACATATGATCCACTGTAACTTATCCACATATCTTGTATAGTCCACCATTATTCCAGAATTCCGTAACTCCTGATAAATTAGCAAGTGTAGCTGACCTAATTCTATAGCCCAAATATAGCCTATGTTTAGGAAGAAACATTTTGCTACATTTAAATTTAGCAAACCAAAATTAAGCATGGTAGCAGCTCTAGATAGTTATAACATTTAATGGCAATAATATAATATAAATTAATATAAATACACAATGCCAGATTGTTATTATTCAATTTCTGACATGTGACAGAAAGGGATTTTAACACTAATATTCCGTAACTGCACTTGATTGAACTTGAGCAAGCAAGCAAGCAAGGAATACGTGACGCACAACTTGGTAGGTTGGTGGGTCAGGCTATATCAATTAGATTGATACACTTCTTTCCATAAGACAGGAAAGTTTTATAACATATTTAAAGGAGTGATATTTTCTTTTCAGTGTTTTAAAGCAGTGGGGACACAATTAGTGATGAGAGATTACAATTCACCTACTGTTGCTGTAAAAGATACATCGCTCATGCACAATCTGCCTTGCCCTTAAAGAACACACATAAACTGTGTAAAAGGGCATCTCTTTCTATTGGCATTAACGTTTCAGTAACATTATTGCCAAAGGTCAATTATGTGTAGCCTCTTGTCACGTAGCCAAATTGTACGCACAGTGCGTACAGCTGTATACATGACCAGACAAAGACATTAATATGTTAAGAAAGCCAAAGCCATCTGTATCTCTGAAATTCAGTTAAAATATGAAATAGAAAGTCTCTCGCTCTCGGCCGGCGTTCAAAATTCACCCTGAAAGATCAAACATGATTTTGTGATGGTGCACTTTTGGAATGGCTAGATTTTATCTTAGAACACTCGGCCAGACAGGGCAATCAGGCCGGTTTCCGGCCCTGATTAAGCTGCCATGTTAATGCCACCTTTGATTGTGGGAAGGAGCAAAACAGGCCAAAAATCTTAATGTTTGCCTTGTAGTGTGTGGTGGCCTTTAAGGGCCAGAAACAGTTTACAGTTACATGTGCAAGCAGGTGAAACATACCTCATCAAATTCTTCGGTCATCTTCCTAATAATCTCGGAATTCTGCATGTTCCGGAACATCTCAATTCTTACAGTTCCTGTAAGAGATTTACATTAGCTCCCCACTATCCACACAAAAATACACAAATTAAGATGTTCTGCTCAAACACAAATTACCTTTGCAGCCGGAGCAATGAATGAAGAAGTTGATAACATCCAGCAGAGCCATGTCCCTGTCCTGCTTATAGGCCTCGATCCAATCATCTACTACAGACTACACAAGACCAAAAAAGGCAATTAGATTCTATAGAGTTTACTAAATGAAAGGCATGCCACATTACATTGCACAGAATTTTTAAATGATGCCAATCCACACTGACATCCCAGGTTTAGATAGATACGTATGTGGTCCTGCCACATATTTTATTAATTCACTGAACCAGCTCACCCGAATTAGCACGACTCTTCAGCCAGGTAAATGAACTAATTGTTGAAATCATCTGTGTTGAGAGCACAGTTAGAAGGACTACATACCAGGACTTTTTTTTCCAAGCCAGTTTGTTCACCTCTGCACATGGACAGTTAATAGTTTGTGCATTCAGTACATCTATGAAGCCTAAATTTGCATGTTTTTAGAGGCAAGAAAGCTCACCTGCATAGCGCTCTTGCCCAGCCTCACCACCTCAAACAGTGTGGTGGGGTCGCCCTCACCATTCTGCTGGGGCACCCCATTGGCTCTCTTCCCGCGAGGAGGACCGAGCTGGCCCGTCTCCACAGGAGACTTACGTGGCTTTTTATTGGTTGCCTGGTAACGACCCAAAAACACCGTTAGTGTGTACACGCCAGTGTCAGATAGTATTTATGCATCTGGAATGGTAGGTCAGCAGATGGGAGGTGGTGGGGGGGGCACAGTGTATCTGTGTAAGACGTACTGCCTGCTTCCCTGGCCTGCCCCTCTTCCTCTTGCCCTTGGGTTCGCCTCCATCCTCCAGCTCACTGATACTCACGGTGCTTAGGCTCACCATGTCCCCCTGTCCTGACTCATTGGATGAGTCCCTGCACACAAAGAAAGTATCCGCACACAGATTATGCTTCCAGAAAGTCTATTGTACATAAGCTTTTGGTGTTAGAGTAGGCCCATGTATCAATTAAATTATAAGTAGACTAGTACTCAAGGAGGGATGGGGTACAATCAGCTGATTGAAATCAACATTTCCAATCCTAGTAAGGCCAATTTTGTGTAGTAACACATCTTAGAACTTGCATAGATATATAACTAAGACCACTTACCAAAAAGTATTAAGATTTACATCGTTTCAAAAGTCCACCAACAGTATCGATAAATATGAATAGACCAAGAACAAAATGACATATGACAAAATATGAGAGGAACGATTGTGCTCATCAACAACACTGGGGATGTGATGGGTCTGTAGATTGAACAGATCAGATCCACCTTCACACAGTCACACTCACTGCAGGACGGGGAATTCTGAGGTGATCATGTTGACCCCTGGCGTTTCTCCTGCTGGGCGGTTGAGCGGGGTAGAGACAGACAGACAGTGTGAGAGAGAGAGAGAGAGAGAGAGCGAAAGAGAGTGGACTGTAGTTGCTGGACCCTGGTGTTGGCAGCTCCTCTCCTTTTCAGTGCTGCTGGGTGGCCTCTATCTTGACACAGCTGTGATGGCTGGAGCAAGGAGTTGCAATGGGGTCATAGCCTGCTATGCAGACAGGACAGCCCAGAACAGACAAATTTATGAGGGGGATGATAAATTAACTATACTGATTAATGTGAACAGATCAATAAAACTGAAATTAAAATTAAAATTACAATGTGCAGTCCTTCATCAGTGCATAGGAGCTACAAACAGCAGTATGGAAAAAGGGACATTCAAGTGTGCGTAAAACACGTTTTTTATTTGGAAACATAGTCGGTACAGCCATTGAGTAAACTACAGACTGCAAAACTTTAGACAAACGCTGCTTAACACAACTTATCAAAAAACTCACAGGGCCTAGCCTAAGTTTAGTTTCTCAATTGGCTGGAATGACACATTTTTATTACCAAATGAATTATCTGAGCCCAATGTAAAAATAAGGCAAATAATTGAGGGAAAGTATTGTGTTAAGAACTGGTATCCTGTTTGGGCATCCACTAGGGGCAGTGTTCACCATGAAGACTTCAAAACATAAGCAGCTAAAATGTTTCACTGTGGCAGTGATAATAAAATATTCACCTCCCTCAAAAGAAAAACAGTAAATGATTTACCCCATCTAACACGGTTTTATTTTGTAGTAATTTTTCATTTTACATAATATCACCAAGACAGCTGTAAGATGCAAGTTGATGCAAACCCATGGTAACAGTAGGGGGCAGACTAGGAAAGCTTTTTTTAGAGGGTTCTCTTTGGAAACTTAGCTGACTGTGTTCCTGACCAAAGTTGTCAAATGGACATAGATCTTATCATTTAAAAAAAAAAGAAAAAAAAAAAAGAAACAGATATATGTTAGACAAACTGCATCCTGAAAGTCACATTTGCAACTGGATGTTTTAGAAGCCTGAGTTAGCCACAGGGAGGGTAGGTGAGTAGATTGGGTGTGCTGGTCCTGACACTAGATGGCTCCACACCTCCAAATGAGACAGCCAGAGCTACTTGTAGACACTAAAACTCCCGCTTAAAACTCCTGCTCAGACGACCCCCCCCGCCCAGCCCGCCCCACCCAACCCCCATAAGGCTCACCGGCATGCTGACAATACAACACAGTGTATTAGCCACCCTGTGGATGGGGGTCTGGTTTGGGCGAATGGGTGCATCACAATTTGCAAGGCACCACATTTAGTTCAAATAAGCCAGTAACTTTACCACAATAATTTTCATGAATTTTTATAATAAACAGGTTAGAACAGATTCCAGATTAAATAGCGTACTTCTCTCTAAACAAAGGCTCCTGTCAGTTCATTATGTCTTTTCAATCTTTGTTTTAGAGATGAGGTTGAGGAAATCAGAAATGTCTTCATGCAGATAGCGACTCAGACTTGCTAGCCTGACTACTTGAAAGGGGACGCTGAAGTTATGTAACAGTGAATTCATTACGTAAGCACAGATGGCAGGGTATGGCAGTAAAGAGCACATGCTGCTCCTGGACGGAATGGCATCGTGAAGCTGATCTCAGAACAGATTACAGTCAAGGAAGTGTACATACCTACCAGCCTATCAGACAGCAGATCATTTGACCAATCACAGAACTTAGAACACAAATACAATTCCAAACATTTCCTTCTGATGCAATACAGAAGTTATCAATTATTATTTGTTATTAATGTTCTAAAAATATTTTTTTTTAAAAACTAGTGATGATAGAAAAAAATAAAACCAAAAACACAAATATTGTGAGTGAGTGGGCGAGTGAGTGAGTGAGAGAGAGAGAGAGATACAACACACTGCGGGCTTTCCCATACCTCTCGTTATGTGACCTAAGAGGGTCATTTTGGGGCAAAGAGCTACTTAGGGTCATGTGGGCAAGCCAGCTTCAGAGGCTTCAAGACATATGGGAGGTGGAGGCGTCATCTTAGTGTACCTAAATGAAACCTCGTCTTGCTAAAGACTACAAGCAAAACAGTTGCCATTTACCTCTGTCAAGGTTCCAAGTATATAATATATATAAATGCCAGGTTCTCTCTACATCAGTGTACCATTGCCTGACCCTCTAGATGAGCCAACAGGAAATGGAATCAGCAGTCAGTCACCTCTGTGACTAGCCAAGAGGGAGAATCAATGAGACGTGTATGCTGTGGATCTTGTAAGCCTCTCCTAACAAGAGATGCTTTCGAAAACAAGACTGCAACACTCACTCATGCTTGCTCGCATACCTCTCTCTGGGACTTGGGAGACTTTACACAGAGGAGCGATGGAATATGATCCATCAGAAGAAATGGCTGGAGGAAGGAACCCTCCACCAGTTCAACTCCCTGCTGCAGCCGTAACCCTGGAGGCCTGGGTGGTGCAAGCGTGAAGTACAAATGGCTGGAGAGACAGATGCTCTTGTCTTATTCTAATGTGAAAATCAATTAATCAGATCAGTGGTGGCTGCCAAGGATAAAAAAACACTACTTCCTGCCTCTAACAAAAGGGGAATATAAATTAATTTAACGCAGGCTACCCGGCTTAATATGCTGAGGGCACTACCTTGACTCTCAGAGCATTTCAACGTGTCACCTGGCAGATCTGATATTCCAAAGGCTGCCAAAGGCTTCTGTATAAATAGCTGTAATTGTCAGGAGAGTCGTGCATTGCCACTCACCCACAGATGGGTTCATCCTCCCTCAATACACACACACAAACACGCACACTCAAAAATACACCTTTCTTAATGAACTGTGAAACATGTTGCTGTTGGAGGAGAAAACAGGGAGTACATATCTTCCTTATGACACACACCTCAGTTTTTAGCAGTAAGCTCTCTGCATTATAGATCAGAGTCTGTCTCTTGACATCAGTGCTATTGAGTCTCCCTCTCCGCTGACATCAGTGATGAGGAGCACTGATGACAGTAATTCTACAGCAGATGTAGCCACTCAACCTTTTGTGTTTGTGCATTTGTTTGTAACCCCAATGCCATTAGCACATAAAGGAAGACAGAAAATATATTACACTTCTTCCATAGCCAAAAAAAAGCAAATCCGACACCAGGCTAGTTCTGTTTTTGAATTCGTAACCCCCCATGTCATTACCACATTACCTCATAAAGGAAGACAGATGCTTAAAATATATATTATACGTCTTTCACTACCCCCCCCCCCCCCCCCCCCCGCCCCTACAAAAAAGGACTGAAATACTTAAGGTAATCCAACATTGTGAAAACAGATGTGTGGCCAGCAAAGAACCAGAATGACGATCACTCTACTGTTTTCACCAGGGTGACTTGTTAAACCACAGCTTTTGGCCAACAGCCCACAAACAATTTTCCTCCAGAAAGGCAAATGCTTAAATAAAAAGTGCAAAAGAGAGAGCGTGAAAGAAACACAGAGGGAATGGTAAAGGAATCCAGTGGGACAAAGTAGCACAATTATCAACTTCTAGAAGATATGCTCAAAAGCAGTAGGAATCTGACAAAGGGTGACACAGGGTGAAAACTAGACACAAGGTGAACTGGACTGATCACTTGACTGTCATGATTTTACTCATAAAGCCCCTGTAAGGATAAGAGGCGGCTGGTGATGTGCTGCCCCAAACCAAGTGGTGACTAACTGTCAGGTTGTTCATCACACACATTTATGCAAGATGCTACAGCTACTCAAGTATACTTATTATGGCAACTACATGCAATTATAATAACACACCACCCAGAGGATAAAGGACACATTCAGCACAACATGTAGTTGTGACACACAGATGACACATTTAGAAATTGCTCTTAAATGTGTGAAATTAGTGAAGACTCAGCAGCTCCTGTGAAGCTTAAAAAATAAATAAATAAAAAATAAATAAATATAAATCACTGAGTATTTTTCACCATCATTAATTCACACCTTTCTTGTACATGCTAAGCAAAGCAATGCTTGCTGATCTGTGTACACCTAACCAATAAGACTTACGGAAACAGGAGCCCTAGCATTGGACCTACAGTAAGACAGTTGCCATAGCAACACCTACCTTCTGGAATACATGTCAAGCATGCAAAGTGGTTTTCAAATAATCCCACTTAGACAAAACCGTCTTCTACTGATGCTCATTGCTTACGAGGGGACCACTGACCACTGAGGAGCTGTAAATTACCATCCACCAAAAACCATTATGCAATATTTGACCAGGTTACAGATTAATGCTGAATAAGAGATTTTTCTGGAATAACCAGATGCACCAATGCATTCTCTTCAGAGACAACAGTTAAAGACGCATCAAGCGTGTGGATCCTATGACAAGAGCTCTCGTTATTGTGACTGCAAAGAAATCCATGAAATCAGACATAGTAATGGTTGAGAAAACCCTACATTTGACAGTCACACACACATGCAATATTGACTAAGACAAGGAGAACAAAGCAAACAAAGACATCAACGAGAAAGCAAGGCAACTGCAGCCCAATCAAAAGGTGAGTCGGCGGCACAGCATTCTTGCAAATGTTTGTGCCAGGGGTACGCTGCCGGCACACTGGAAAAAGGAAGATCTGAGTTGGAGGTTTCTCCTCCCTGACAGCCAAGCCTCTCAGGTTCATGGTCCTGCATCGGGTGTGTGTGGATGTGTGCTAATTTCACTGTTGTGGAGTGACAGACATCCACCACAGCAGGGGAAGCCTGTGAGTAGGCTGCTTTAGACGCTATCAGACTGCAACTCCTACCATTATCATCTCACCATAACAGATGCACTGGCTTACCAGATGATGATGTTGCAGAACACAAGGTGGTTAGAGATGGGAATCACAACTGGTGTTGAGTAACTGGAGGCCAATTCAATAGAAGAGTTACAAAGGGTTGCAAGTAGGAAAAAATACAAGGTCATGTGCCTTTCTAATTCTCCCTCTCATTCTGATACTGCGGCCTGTCAAAAAGCATTGAAGCCTGCTAAAGGCTTGGAAATTTCTGCAGGGGACAGTAGCATTTTCCCCTACATGGAGTGTCATTCTTGGGGGGGGGGGGTTATTGTTTCACCATTTGTTTCATGTTTTTTTGTCATGTTTTTAAAAATGTTGACTGCATACCTATTAACCTACCCTTCATTTCAAGTCCAAAACCTTACCTGAAAAGAGTGAGAAATAATAGACAGGTGCTAAGTGCACCAGGTCAAATAAACTTTGCTGATTTCAGCTTTACAATTTGCCAACGTTGGTTCAAATGTCCAAAATTGAGCTTAAACAACAGTCATTTGCTCATTACCCTAAAAGTGCCAGCTCTAATTTGCCCCCTGACTGATACAAGACTTTCCATATCTTGTCTTTGTGAATTTGCTTGACCATGGCCAAGGTCAAAAACACTTTAATAATTAGTGGCAACCAAGTATGTTTGTGTATGCTGTGCTTCTGTACGAATATCTGGTTTGGACTTTCGTGTTTATATTTTACTGGAAAGCATTTCGTTTTTTGCCTGTTGTGATAGGAAAAAATAAAACACCTTCTCCTTCACCTCGCTTCCCTTAAAAACAACAGTGTCATAACAAAGAAATTCAAATAGGCAAAACTATTATGAAACTCCAAGGTTTGTACACATTTGTAATACACTCTTTGAGACCATAAGAACTGCCCCTAAACTGCAAAAAAAAAAAAAAACGTGTATACGAGTTAAATGGTAAGGTGAATGATCAAATGCTAATCAACCACTAGAGTTGTTGACCGACACTCCATCAATGACAAGACAGCATAAACCCAACTCAGCAGACTGCTTCATTAACAGATTATGCATTAACAGATGTGTCTTTCGGATGAAAACGAAGTCATTATCAATTCACATAAAGAATTGGTTTGCCTCAGATGTACTCCGAAAGACCGCACTGGGCCGACTAAACATATCGTTGCCCACTGCATGTTTTACCCGCGAAATTCAGAGGCAACTCCAAAGAATGACAGAGGAATGCAGAGGCGCGGACTATGAATCAAAGTGGCGCCACTAAAAAGACAGCTTGAAGGTTCACTTTCAGACAGCTAGGTTACTGTTGGAAACCTTAGTACCATTTTCCTCTTACAATGGCAAAGTTAACGTTATGCGATCTAAAGATTAATTAAGGTGACCACATGTAATATAAAACAACTTCATAATAATTGAATTTCCCCTTGGTAAAGGGAATGGTGTTGTTGATCTATGTTGTTCTAGTTAGTGAAGTCCGCCGTGGTTACATTTGTTACATGGGCATTTAAACATCAACCTAAAACAATTTATTTCAATAGCAAACCACAATAACACTTCGGCAACATGTCTGAAAGAGCAACAGGAAGACTGTCCGAAAAGCAACAAGGGGACTGCATGCGCGCTTGGTAAGGATAGCAAGCTAGCTGGTGAGTGTAGATTTTAGTTTTCTCCTTTTGTTGCAAGATCAAGATAACCGAGCTTTCCTAAAACGACTACCGCGCGTAACAAACATCACCAATCCTATCGAGACCCCAGAATGTTCAAACTAAAGTGACAACCCCACCGAAACTCTTCAGCCGCGGAAACCAGGACAACGACTGTGAGGGTTAGCTCGCCTGCTAATGAGCTAACAACAGTGAAACCTAAAACAATGCTAACAGGCAAGAGAAGCTTATCCGTCGCTGTTGCTTTAGCATTCCCCATCCCCCACTCGTACACTCCTCTGTGTCCTCCATCTTTAATGGAGGTTTACTAGCGTAGCTACAGCACGGCTGGCATAAGGTTACGAAAAGAAAAAACTTACAACAACTTACCTGACTCTATATTTTGAGTGCCGATGTTTATTATCTTGTTAATAAAGTCAAAGTATGAAAGCAGTTATTCGTATTTTTTATATTAAATTGGACCTCAAGCGGAACCGCGCCTTCCAGGAGAGAAGCAATCCTAAACTGCCATCTGGTGGCATTTTCCACAATCAAATGGCGTACCCTTAAACCGGAGTTAGAACGCCCCCTGGCGAAGTGAAAGCATGATAACATTCTCCGGATTGAGCTAGGCAGTCCAAACAAGTCGTGTAATGCAATTTCCCAATAAGAATCCAAAATGAGGTGTCCATTTCCAATTTTAGTTAGGTGACATAAAGGGATGATTTCACTTAAACTGACAAATAATACTCCTGCTTGGGATATAAGTGCGTGAATGTATCTACTTAATATCGTTGTTGTTTGCCCTTGCCATACACTTCATTGATGGCTTGTAGTTATTTTTGGACTATAAAGTCAAAGCACTATAGTACCGGGAAATTCAGATATTTTACAGACATGAGAAGACGTTTAAGTCGATTTCATATGTAACAAATGCATTTGAAATCAGAAGCATGCGAAAATACTAAAGCCAAAGGGCTAGTGTGAGGATTTGTTTAAAAAAAAAAAGTTATTCCCAGTCTGCTCCTGTCCTACAATTATGGCCTCTCCGGCTCGCCGTAATTTATTTCGACCAACCGAAAAAATCCTGCAGTAAAATGAGGCGGGAGTTCGCTGACTCGTTTGGCTGTGAGTGTAAATGGTTGCACTGCAATTCTTAAGATATGGATGCTGCATTACAACGGACCTGCTTTCGATATAATGTTCTTTAGCCTGATCTCTCCTGAGATGGAGAATTAACCAGAAACAACACATACGTTCTGTATCTCGTGCTTTCTTTACGACCACCATTGACATTGCAACTCGAATTCGAAGAAAAACATCTCGGATAGTGTAACTGTGCAAGTTAGCTGTATGTGTAGCTAGCAAGCTTGTGGTAGCGACGTGTTTTGTTAAATGAGTGTTCGTTATGGTCTAAAATGAATTAATTCCGTACGTTGTTTTAAAATACCAAATTGTCTAAATACAGCAGTTCGTCTTGTTTGGCAACTTATTTAGTTATTTGCGTAGTTGCGACTATCCTTTTAATAATGTTATCTTGAGAAACGGGTTGACTTGACGAGTTGTCTGAAGCCAGCGACGCGGCCCTAAACAGTCACTCGTGTGGAGGTAGAGCTGGCAGGTGAGTTGACAAACATTACGCCTCCCATCCAAATATCAGAGTGAAGTGATGGTTAACAACTCGTGTGAACGCATCTATATTGTATATGCTGTTTCAACCCCTATGATGAGATGCGAGTTATAGTTTATCATCATTTGCTGCGGCCTGACATTTTCTGGAAATGCTTGCTAAGTTACTCGATGGCATATGTTGAAAGCTAGCAAGCTTGGCTAGCTTTTGTTGTTGCTGTAGCGTTAGCCATTAGCTTACCCTAGCCAACTAGCACGCTAACAGATAGCTACACTGCTATCCTCGACGTAACACTAGATTAGGAGATCAGGATGGGAAACCCTGTAAAGGCCACCTCTTGTTTTCCGGGTTAATGCTGGCCTTAGGTTACTAAAATCATCACTAAGTTTAAAGACGAATCTATAATTCGACCTTTTGGTTGCTGTTAACAGGCTGCTGTCTTGTGAAGTCAACGTTATTACAACAAACTGTAAGCAAGTTTATTTTTTCAACTGACTAGCTAGACACAGCAGGGGTGGCCAACAGGTATCGTGGTTAGCTAGCTAGCGTAACGTTATTATCTTGCGGGTGTTGAGGTGCCTGTGTCATTACCTTGATGAGAGTTGGTAATAATTAAAAAGTCCGTTGTTATGTAATTTTCATGTCTGGATTGCAAGTGCACAATGCGTTGTAATTAATTGTTAATGTAGTCATGTTAATACCTAGCTAGCTGTGATAACTATCCGGTCAATGTAAAATTTAAAGTAACGTTGCTCCGTGCGACAGCTGTGACGTTACCTTGGCATCCTACCTGGTTAACATTATGCTGAATTGTTAAACAAGCCGAAGTTAATGAGTTATAATGGATATTATTTATTAAGTGTGCGTTGACCAACCTGATCTGGGTGGCAGGAATGTTATCGATTATAATGACTGCTAGCTTGTGATGACTAATAGCTAATATGCTACCGATATCTTGCTGGGTAACCCTGGCTAGCTTGATCTAACATTTCCTTATGGTAGCCATACTGTCAAACGTTATGTTTTTACTCAGTTTTAAGAGTTCAATTGGCCAGGTGTAGCATTGGCTGTTTCAATGAATGTCATCAGTCCAAGTTGGATACCGTTAGTCAGTTGCCTTGAAGAAATGTCTCTAGTACCATCGAGCCATCACTTGCAAGGGGATTAACTAAACTCGATTTAGCACTTTTACTCTTACTTTAACTAATGGCTAAACCATTGCGATATCTGTTGCTTTGAAACGCAATAATTTGATAATATAGCTTTACTTGCAGGCGTAATGCAACATCGTTTATTTACTGCCAGACAGCTGTACGGTGCATGCATTTAGGACTTTACAGTGGAATGACACGATGACCACGCCCCATATCGTGCCCCCGAGAGCATCCTATGCAGTATACTATGCTGGTCTGTTTCAGATTGTTGGAACCTATTACGTTTTGTATCGTGGTTAGTTAAAATATGCATGCATACAAGTTCAATATGTGAGGCGGGTTTGGCACTTCTGAAACTGTACTTGAATGAAGACACCATTGTTTGTTTTCCCAGTTGTATTGTGCGGTCAGGTGTCACAGTGGCTGTATTGCATTAAGACTTTTAAAACTTGATTGTAATGACCTTTACTTTTCATAACTTGTGTGCTGCTATTCATTTCAATTTTAAAACATGTTACCTATTTGTCCTAATGTGTATAACAGCCCCTTAAAATTTCTTTACAGTTTCCTTGGTGTCCCAGTGTGTCCTCCGTAAGGAGCCAGGATCTGGACAGCTCATGACTTCAGACCAGGAAGCAAAAGTTATAGCTGAACCTCAGGTGCAGCAAGCTCAGGAAGCAAAGGAGGACATCCCCCTTCTGGTACAGTATGAGCATGACTTCCTCATTCATTATTTAATTTACTTTTGGCCAACCCTTAGAAGACGCTTCCTCCTGTGAGGTGATCATACATTTCACAGTCTGTAGTGGCACGACACAGGGTTTGAAGAACCATGGCACTCTGCCAGTTTGGTGATTCCTTTCATACAGATAGCCGGTCTGTCCACTGCACAATTCCATATAGAGGTTGGGACATCTTTTTTTTTTTTTTTTTTTTTTTTTTTTGACTGACAGCACCATGTGAGTCCCCTGCACACATTTCAATGTGCTATTTCTGGGAAGGGGAGGGGGCACTGACTGCCTTTCTCTCGTGCTTTCTCTCGCTCACTCTCAGTGAAGCTATTGAGAGGGGTTTCATTTTGTAAATTTTACTTGATTTCTTTGAAAGAGTATTACTGTTTTTTTTTGTTTCCTCATTATATAATGGGCTGCTGTTTTAGTAAAGAGGTTAATCCAAATTTAGTCAGTGAAAGGACTGGTCTTCTTCAGTCCATGGTGCCTGAAGGTTCCCCTATTAAGGAAGGAATGAGGGACCATGCATGTGCTGTGGCAGGACTGGCTGAAGTGAAGTGCTCTGAAAATGGGAACAAGCTCATCCCTGTGGATACTACCAGCAGTATTACCTCGGCAGATGTGTCCACATGTCTTGGTCCAATTGAGAAGTCCAGCAGCAGTGTACAAGATGGGATTTCACTTTTAACCGAATCTCTTGTGTGTGATTCCACGCTCCGTATACCTACTTCCACTTGTGAAAAAGGTAATTTTGGATCAAAAATCAGAAACTTGGAGCAGACTGCCAAGGATGTAAAATTAGTTCGACCACAAATTAAGCCATGTACAGAGAGAATTATTTCAAATTCTGTAAAAAGGAAAATAGCTGAAAATGCTGCCATGAGGGCAAACTGGTTTAAAGAGTTGACACCATCTGGGAGTTTGTACATGTCAGACCCGAGCTTCAAAGCATTAGCTGGGCCAACACCTTCAGTTACTATAGGCATGCTCAACTGTGATGACGTTCATTCAAACGATGCCTCGGAGTTGCTGGAAAAGGCTAACGCATCAAAAGATGTACGTGTGGTTGCAGCTGAAGCTCTCCAAACTGAGATTGGAAAATCAGCAGACACTTGCATCGTTGGTGCCTATATCTCATCTAGGAGTGAAGTGACCGATGTAGAAAACAGCGACCATGGAGATGGCAGTGTGAAAGCTGGTGTTATGGAACAAGGTTTTCAGATGCGAACAAAAAGCTTCTACAGCATATGTTCTATTGATGCAGATGACTTGGAAGGTGAGTGTGGGCAAACTGTATTTGAATGTGCCCAGAATGCCACAGAAATGGATATTGGGCCATTAACTATAACAGTGGGTGGTGATGCATCATCCTCAGTTGTAGAGTGCCAGTTTTCAGCCTCTTGTCCAGTAAAAGAAGCTCTTTCTTTGGACTGTCTCACATATTCTGAAGAGCTTGCAGAGAATTCAGGGCCACAATGTTCCAGAAGTGTGCCACTTCATTCAAAATCCCACATGGATGATCCTACCCTCCCTGATCTCCTTCAGACATTTGTGTCCAAAGAAACTGCATGCAAGTCCTCTGTATGTGAAGTTGAGAGCATGCTTCCCCATCAGGGGACTTTGAATGAAGTGGTAACTGACCTGCAAGAGGAAAAAAACTGTCACGCTTCACTCCCTGGCAAGTGTCCTAGTGATGTCCTCATCAAAGTCACTGACGATTACACTCCTGATTTGCTGGAAGGGAAGGGGCAAATGTCTCTATCCAAGCTGGGTGGAGAAGAGTCCCAGCAAGTGTCAGGGCACAGCGGTCTCCATTCTGTAAATCAGCATGCCCTGCCCAGTGTTTATGAGGTGTCCAGTTACGAGCATGCACAGCAACCCCAGTGCACTCCCCAGTTGAATGAGCAATTTGACAGTGTGTGTGTAGCACATGTGTCTGAAGATCCTCATTTAAAGTTCACGTCTGAGTTTGAAGATGACTGTTTAGGGGAGACCTCCCCTTGCCCAGATGAACTTGAAGGGTCAAGTCTACTCTTGAGTAGAGAAATAACTGGAGCTACCACAAAATCTAGTGAAATTTTGCGAAAGTGCAATCTTGAGGATAAGAAGGTTTTTTTTAGCAAAAATAGCTTTGCTGGTTCAAATGGGGCTCTTCCAGAAGCTGACTTCCAGATTTCAAAAACTGAGGCTGAGATGTCTGCCAAACAAGCTGGGGATGACTCATCAAACAAAAGCATTGTTGTTGAGCATATGATGGACACGCCCCTGTTTGGAGGTAGGCAGTCACCTGATGTGGGAATTGAAGCAGGTCCTAATCACCATTGCCTGAAAAGCTTTAAAGAAGGTCCAAGGAATGTAAACTTGATTACCGACTGGAGTGAAACAGCTCACAGCCAATTGGCTGAATTGGAGAGTGCAGATGATCATTTAAACTTAAGAGATGATGCTGTGGAGGAGCTTATATGTTTAAAACTGAAACGGTATGAAAATTCCAAGAGTATATGTACATCTGTTGCACCAAAGCTTTCCTGCAATTCAACTGTTGCAGGCCCTTCTCTTTCTCTGGAAAATCCTGTAAATTCACAAGGTTTAGTTAGTGATGAAATACCGGAATCAAGTTCTTATGGTCCTGCTGTAGTTGCTGAAAAGGAGGTATTGAAAAACTGCGCTAGTATGGAAGGCGTTTATGACAATTTAATGGTCACCTCTGTGCCTAAGGCAGTTGAAATAAAGTATGCCGTGGGCCTAAGCAGAGGAATGTCTGAAGTTGTAGGGGAAGAAAAACGATGTGAACAGGTGTTACTGTCGGATAACCAGATGTCAAACATTTTGGAGAACATGCAAATCGACTGTTCATGTGCAGTTGATGGAGGAAGATGCGTCAATGAAAATTCTGTAAGCCAATGTTATTTGCCTATGTCCAGCACACCAGAATCATCAGCCACTGTGTACATGTGTTTGTCTGAAGACTTCACACAAGAGGATCGCTTTTGTATGTCAGTCCCCGTATCAGACTTCCCAAGTGAGGTCAGTGAGGTAACACATTGTGAAACACTGAGTCAGAACTGTACTGGTACTGAAGATGTATATGACAATGTAATGGACACTTGTGTGTCTAAATCAGTTGAAATCAAGTGTGTTGTCGACCTAAGCAAAGGAATGTCTGAAATGGTAGAAGAGCAACAGCCTGAACATTACATTAATGTCAGTTCTTTAGGCATATCTAAAGACTTCAGTGAGCCGCCCTGCCCCACTGAAGAGTCTCCTAACTCATTTTCAAACACTAAGCCTCTCTGCCCCGTTACAGCCTATGAGGAGCATGCCTATGCTGAATCTTTGCCTTTAAGTGATTGTTCCTCTCATCTTGAAGGAATAGTATCAGTGGGAATAGAAGAACCTCTCATCTCACACCAGTCTTCTGATCAGCAGGAAAACATGCAGTGTAAATACCATTGCAAACCTGGTAAAATGGAAGAATCTACAGAGAAGGTTTTAGATGAAACACTTTTTGAACATTCCATGAGTCCATGTAAAGGAGGTGCCGATCCTGTAGACCTGAATGCAGCTCTGAGTGTTTTTGATCTGAAGGCTGTAGCATCAGAACAACCAGAGGTTGCCATATTGGATAACTGGCTGTCAGAAAACATTTTGGAGGGCATGCAGATCGACTTTTTATGTGCAGATGATGGAGGAAGAAACCTTGATGAGAATTCTGAAAGCCAATGTGAAATGCCAATGTCCAGCATGCCTGAATTGTCAGTTACCACTGAGAGCATGTGTCTGTCTGAAGACTTCACACAAGAGGACCCTTTTTATGTGTGTGTTCCTGTATCTCACACTCCAGCTGAGATCAGTGAGGTAACCTTAGGGGAAGCAGGAAGAATTGAAGACGGGCACAGAAGACTTCCTGTTAGTTGTGTAATCCTCAAACAAGATGAACAGTGGCCAATCAACTTTGATGACCGTAGCACCGAAAGCCCTCAGACTGACATATTCAATGGACCTTTACTTGCCATGTGCAGCACATCTCTTGATTCTTGTAGGGCAGCAATGCAAACTGACTTCGATGTCAAAAGGGTCCTAGAGCGAGATGTCACAACCAGCAGCTTTGACCAGCCAGTTGCTCTGGATGTAGAGCCTGACCAAGTGGACGTGAACGCAACCACACCGTCTTACGAGATTCATCTGATGAACGGGAAAGCGTTTGCTGTCCCTTTAGAAAATATAACTAGCACAGAAGAGGCAGACGGAGAACAAGGAATGCTTAACCTGGTCTGTGACCTGCTAGAAAAATGTGATTTTAATGGAGATGCCAATCCAAGCCAGTACCTGTCTGTGTGGTCTCAGGAGAGTCATGGAACACTCTGCTCCAATCCAGTTCCAGGATATGTTGTAGATCCTGCGTGGGAGTATGGGTTCTCTAATATGCCCTCAGGTGAAGATTGTGAAGAAGTCTGTAAGGATGACCTTAAGAGTTTCCAGGCCTTCATGGCAACTCATCCATGTAACCTTTTGGCTCTAGATGGTACATGTGTTTGGGACTGGCAGAGTAATACCACTGAACTTGTAAGTATAGTTATCTTAAAACGGTGACTTGTAGATATGCCGACCATAACATGTATGGAGGAACTTTCTTCCAGAAGTCACGTGTTTGTAGCATACCATGACTCGTAGTTTAGATGCCATCATATGACTTCATGGGTTATAAGTTGTATGAATTCACTTTAAATTAGCAATTACTCTTACACATGTATTGCTAAATTATGTTTGGAATACCATTGTCAACTGACCTAGCTGTTCTCTTTTAACAATTTAGGAGTCTGCAAAGGTCTCTGACCTTAACCCAAATGCAAAAGCGTGGGCCAACCATGTTCCAAACCTAGAGGCCTCTGGAACAGCCTACTCAGACACCTTGCAGTCATGGGGGAAAACGACTAACGGCCCAACGGATGCTGTGACAGAAGGTAAACTTTTGTGGCAGATGCACATAGAAATGATTGAATGATGTGTTGAATTGATTGAATGATCGTTAATAGGTTTATAATGTCTATGTTTCACTCTTGTGTTGTCCTGTCATGTCCCATATAGCAGGGGTTCTTAACCTTTTGCAAGCTGGGCCCCTGCAAAGTTGGTTCAATGCAGTTAGCCCCCACAAACTATGCCGCCTTGCACAGGTGGATAGATACATGTTGGTGGTTCTCAACCAGATAGATGGATAGATAATAGCCCTAGGTTAGGCTGTTATTGTTAGGTCCACATTATTATTATTGTTATTAGTAGTAGTAGTAGTATCATTACTAGGCTGTTGCTATAATTGTGGAGTTGCATGCTTTATATGGGGAAAACAATGCTAACGTATAAAAATGTGTAAATGCAAAGCCTACAACACAGCACTGTTAAAACCATGTTTAATGTTTGTGTACAGAGGCAATTGGGAGTGGCCCCAGAGTTATTTTTTAAATTAAATGTAATTTCATGCATTCTGGTTTTTAGATCTATACAAATAGGCTTGGCAATTATATCTATAGAAATAGAAACAGGCTTAGCATTTAATTCAATGGCTTAATACTTGGTTGGCACTTAAAGGTATAGTGGTTTGGTGAAACTAAAATGTGACAAAACACAAAAACATCAATTTTAACACCTCCCACCGCCACTCAGAAAAATGGAACTAGGGCTATCTTTTTTTGCTCATTCTGTCTGCCACTTTCTCTTTTTCATCTTGCTTTTTTGAGGGTCAACTTCTATCGTTATTTTTATTCATATTGCTGTGTCGCCACTATGGTTGAATGCATTGTGCGTCATTTCTGTGAAAAATTATGTCCTAGTTCTTGATTGCTTGACGCTGTTTTCTGTAAGCTAGAACAGGTCTAGTGGTTGAACGACTGACTTTTCCGGTGTCCCTCTTGAATATCCATGACATGTCAATAAGGCACCTTTGATTGGGCAAATTCGCTGTCTTTCGCTCACCAGCTTCTGTCCACTGTTCTTCCTCTGGGATGTGCCATACATGGCTCTGGGTGGGGCTTACGACCTACTGACGTAGATAGGTTTAACCTGCTCTGGTCTGCTCATTCTGGTTAGCTCGACCCTTCAATGACCAGTAAAACCATGAGGGTCGAATTTCACGTCTTGGAATGCTGCGTGCATACTGCTTGTTGTGACCCACCACATTGTAAATAGAGCTGCTCAAAGTGTTTTTTAGCGGAAGGAGCCCTTTAACACTAAGTGCGCCCCAAAAAGTGAATTGATGGTTTTCTCCATCGTGACTATGAGAAACTACAGACTGTACATAAAACAAGACACTGTGCAGCCAGCACGCACAAGCCCACTGTCTCAACATTCCAAATTAGAATGTTGAAAAGGAGCAAGACCGGTAACCGTAAACAGTACAGCAAGCCATGGACAGCTGTCCTAAGTAGCCTAAATTCATTTTAAAACGCAAAGATTAATGGTATAGACTTATTTAGCAGTAAACCAGATAAGGTAATATAAACAGCCATTTTTTCCTCTCTGCATATATTGCATACCCCTTTTTGCGCCCTGCCCTATATACCCTCTATTTTAATTGATAGATTTAAAATGAAATAGTGTGGTTGATTAGTTTGTTGTAATAGTCCAACCACTATGTGGGGGAATCTGGTATGTTGTACAAGACTTTCCAGGATTTCGCAATGTTGCGATCGCAACTTTCAACGCAAAATCAACCAATCCCCATTAATTCATTGCAACTCGCAACTTTTACCAAATGCCGCAACTTTTGGCCCATCATTGTCATGTCTCAGTGAGTCTCCTTGCTCTGTTTAGAAGATGCAGGAAACATCTGTGATAAACAACGGTTCACTCTTGCTCACTAAAATAACCTCCAATACCTGCGACAGATAGTATCCCTTGCATGTTACACGAACGCGAGGAAAAGTGTTGCACTGCGTGTAATACTGTTGCAAAGCACAGGGAAGTCCTCTACTAACAAACACTTTGCCTCCTCGGATATTTTATATTTACAGAAATTCCAACCTGCAAAAAGTTATCTTGGAGAGGTATCTTCACAAATATAGACTAGACACGTAAATAAAACATATGACGATGTAAATGCCTACATGTTAAGGCGAGTTTAACAACCATTTAGGCTGCCATGGGTAATGTTAACTGGTAGGCTACAGCGCACAAGAGTGTCGCGTGTGCTCCAGATATTTGGACTAACTTGCTGACATCAGACAGCCGTCATCAGTTCCAGGGAGACTATAGATGTGATGGCTAATTTCTTTAAAGTCCTTAGTGAGGTTCTTGTACAATGCAGGTGTACAGATTTGTGTAGCCTACCAATAAAGCATATTTTGTTTAATAATTTTCTTTTCTGTTTCGTAAAGTTAAGGCTTAATGGTTAGGCCCAATTCCTTTAGTGTTTAGGTCAATTTATTGTTAAAATATAATTTACAAATGTGAAAAAACAAATTCGCAACTTTTTTGTAACTTTGACTCATTCCTGTAACGCTTTTGCAACAAAACGCCTATAACTCCGCAACTTCTATAGCAACTTCAAAAACAAGCCACAAAATCACATAATTTAGGCCGCACCTATATCAAAATTGGCCTACGAAATCCTGGAGGGACTGTTGTACTTATAGTCAGTCAGCCTGGGATTTATTTTTCACCTTCCATCCCGTGGTCCCCCCTGGTTGAGAACCAGTACCATATAGAATATTGACTATGTATATTTATATCTTGCCTTTCTGTCTGCGTAACATGTAGTTTTTAAATGAAGTCAACTTGAACGTAGGTTTTAATCATCAGGTTATGACACCAGCTGCGAGCATCAGCATGCAACAGTCTCTATGGATGCCACCCTGACTACACTGACTAAGCCAGTGGACATGGAGAGTGTTGCCAAAGACTTAAAGCAGCAGCCCAGCTTGGCAGGTAAAGGCTACAGCCTTAACATGACAATATCTGTTGCAGGTAGATTGTAAAATGCCAGAAACAGCTTTGTGGAGCTGGGGATTAAGAAGTGTATCGTTTAAGGTCCTGTTAATGTTCAAACTTGTATTGTTTTTTGAAAAGAGTTTGCTAGTTCAATCTTTAGTGTAATGTACAGCAGCAAGCCTTCCTCTGTCTTGTGCCTGAGCAGGTCGGAGTGAGACAGACCCCTCTAGTCAGTCAGAGGACCTCCGGGAGAAGTTGAAGACCACGCTGGAGTTCTGCCTGTCACGGTGAGTGGAAATAGCCCCCGGTAATCATTTGTTTCCTTTCTCCCTTTCCTCTCCCTCCATATTAAACACTTTTCGGTTCAGGGGTTAAGAGTGCCAAAAAAAAAAAAAATTTGGTCATGCCATCTTCATGGTGGTGTTGTCTGCCAGAATAGACAAAGTAAGGAATCAACAACCAAGTTTTACCGTATACATCTCTGTCTACCACATTTTTGTCGTTGTTGTTACATCTCTTGCAAGTGTCATCAAAGCAATGACTTGGCAGTACAAATTGAGTGCACCACCAGAGATATGCAATAAACAGATGAGTAATACATGCACAACATGTAATCATAAAAGGTGTATGAACCACCATTCATATCTATATTGACATGGATTGATAATGTCAGGTTAGACAAAGTTTGTCTGGCAAGCGGACCATTTTAGGTCTTTAATGGAGCGCTCAAACCTTAGTTAGGCTAGCTAACCACTAATGTTTTTATGAACATAGGAAGGCTATGTGGTAATGTTAGCATTACACCATTACGGTTAAACATCCTTGTGACCTTTTGTCTCTAATAAGATGAGTTATTGTCCACATCATATTGCTCATTTATATGTTGCATGACATTAAAGGTATGAAAAGGTTAACGGAGACTAATCCTAAGCAGTAACTAGGAGTCAGATGTGCTTCCACCTCGATTGGTGCTCACGGTCCAGGACACAATATTCAATATTCTGGATTAAGGAGCAAGACCGGAGCACTCCGTTTACAATGTTTTTAATGGTGCAGAAACAACACGACTGACATTTCGACGGCACTGCGTCTTTTTCAGAGTCAAAAACTTTATACCGTAACACAGGTAGACAGGAAGTGTGACTTGTTTATGTAAAGCCTGACAGCATTTGTTGAAGATGCTCATGACATGTTTGTTTATAGTCATTTCACTACTACCGTCCATTAAAGCAAGTGAACAAATGGAATATTGTTCTTATGTAATTCAGAGGTTCGGTCCATATTTTAATAATAATAATAATAATAATAACCTTGTATAGCACAGTTCATACATACAAGATGCAGCTCAAAGTGCTTTACAGTTTGGCAAGGTCACAAACAAAACAGCATTTCTTGCAGTCCAATGGCATCGGAGTAATTGAATGCAATAATGGAGTGGCGTGGTGTTTTAACAATGCAATGTCACAGCAACGCAATGCCCTGCTGATGCTGGCTCTTGCGTGAACACAGGTAGAACATTAGTTAAATCTTGGTGGTGCAGGGGGGTCGTTCAGGCACTAGTACTTTGCATCGATCTACAACTGTGTAACAAATGAATATAGCTGAAAAGCTACCAACTCAATCGTTAGCTTACCCTCACACGTCGTCTCTTTGCAGCTCTTAGCCGCTCTTAGCCGCTCGTTTTCTGCTTCATAGTCCTGTATGGTTTGCAAAAGTTTTCTTTTCTTCTCAAGTGTCTTTTGCGTCGCCTCTTCTATACGTTTCTTGTTCTGTATTTTTTTTTTTTTTTTTTTTCTCCTACGGTCTATGGTTTTGGCGTTTTCAGTGACAACAAGCCACAGCGCAGTGTCGAAGCAACGCCACTCACTTCAACTAGTCCCGACTAGTAACTGCTGGCAGTGGAAAAGGAACAGGACCGGTTCGACAAGTGTGTAGAGTAGTGCCGAGCTAAATTGTGTAGTGCCGTGCCGTACCGGTTCTGCAGTGGAAAAGCATCATTAGAGGACAAACTTGAACAGTGGGTTGTTGAACAGAGAGCAGCAAGTAGAAGTGTCTCTACACAGTCACTATTCAAATGAAGGCAACAGTGCTAGCACGCGAACCTGGACGTGAATATGGACATTAACGTTTGAACAACGTCGAGTTGTTATATTGTTATTGCTTTGCACCATTTCGAGAGTTACTATATTGTGATTGCACTAACGTTTGATTTACCATAATGTATCAGACGGTTTCTTTTGCGTGTTTACTGAATCGAGGAAAAGTTCCCCTCCACTACGTGATACAAACGTTGCACTTCCTGTTATACCATGCTGTTGTTAAAAGATAAACTGTCTCGAAATATTAAGTCACTGGCATTGGGAAAAATAATAAAACAACTGTAAAAAAAACGGAGTTGTCAGAACGCTGGTTTGTATTCTATGAATAAAGTTTGACTGACTTATCTGACAATTTCCTTTAGCGCAGCTCCATCCAGTGGATGCATAACCCAACCCCAGCCACTACTGTAGCTTCGATTCTATGCGCCTTATAATGCGGTGCGCCATATATATGGAAAAAGTTTTAAAATAGGCCATTCATTGAATGTGTGCCTTATAGTGCGGTGCGCTTTATAGTGTGGAAAATACGGTAAAATAAAACTAACTAATAGAGGAATTAAATAAATAAATATCATTCCTTTGTTTCTTATGAACTAAAAATGGGATAATAATAAAATGGACACAATCTGACAATTTAAATGACCAAAACAATCAAAAGACCCTTATCAACTTGCACCACAAGTGCAATTACGGTTTGGTGTAGATAACTCAGTAGGCTGTTTGGGGTCTGTCACAAAGAGAATGCTTTTCCAGTGTGTGTGACTGCACACATGGACTGTTAGTCCATTATGTTGGCACTTATATACTAAATAAAAAGTAAGATTCACAATTGCTCAGGTGAACCTCCCTTTCTTGCTACAGTTTTGTGAGCTTAGAAGGCACCTATTCTACACAGCATTAACAATCACAAAGTTGGCTCAGGGCAAGATTTAGTCCAGGTTTGGATTCATTACGACAGGCCATGCCAAAGATGTGCCTGCAGTCTTTTCAGCAATTCAGGACTTGTTGACTTGTGGGACCATCGCATAATTTGTGAGGGTGTTTGGCTACGAGCCTGTCTAACGTCACATTTACTACCACATTGTAAGACATTTTAACTTAATCCGAACTCGTTACATTTACAAAACGTAACGTTATGTTTCAGTAGTAAGACTGGCACCTAGCAAGACCTCTAGGTTGTAGGCTAAGATAGAGTATCTAATGATTTAGCCCAAGTAAACAGCATGTCCCTAACATCTGGACATTGCTATCACCCATCAATAGGAAATCGCATGGAGGAAGTCGTAGCTTTATTTATGAATTCGGAAAGAGACAATGGCTTACAAAGTGGTGCTTTTGTGACTTTGGTGTAGAGGATTGTAATTTTTTGCAACTTCAGCATTGTATGTTACCTTACTTTCAAAGAGTAGCTCCGTACCACTGAAGCCCCGTCTGCCACTGACTTGATGAGAAGCAAAAACTTTCTGTGCATTCAGTTTCCCACTCAGATTGGCTGGATTCATGGTGACTAACAAATCAGACGTAGTGGGCGGGACATTGCTCTCGACCACAGTGCCGGAAGCACAGGGAGTGCTTATCGGTGGAAATTAGTAGTTTATCGGTGGAAGTTATGACCGATACCAATTACTATAAAAATGCTAAATATCGGCCCTAATAATCGGCCTGACTGATAATCAGTCGATCCCCATTTAAACCTTTTCACAAAGCTGCTAAGGCCAACTCATAAGGAGAAATAACAGCTCCTAGTGTCAGAGGAGTGAAACATGACTGAAATGCAGGTGTACATCTCGATTTGGGAATTAAACTGAATTAATCCGAAACGTTTCTGGTCAATGTGTATATTTGTGTTTTCAACTGTATAGGGCGATATGATGAGGCAAAATAGGTTAGCTTAATAAATGGTTTGTGGATTGGTATTGGTTTGTGGATAAAACTAAACTAAATCCTAAAAGTTTTTGGCCAGTGTTTGTATTTGCTGTGAGTTTCCAGCAATGGTAGCCATTTGTAACAATGGGAAAACCTATGTTTAGACTGATGGTTACTAGGCTAAAGTTAGCTGAAACCACAGTCGTCATTGCCTGTTGGGCACACAGTGCGCAAAGCAGCACATTTAAAACAAGTTACTAAACAAATGAGGAGCACGGCAGCCAGACATGCATTAAAAAACACAGCGCCAGATGTGCACTGACATCATTTTGACTCCACTTTCTCGTGTGCACAGCACAACCCGACGAGTATAAATCCAGCTTAAGAAGGGGAAAAGACAAAACCGGGGTCGAAGGTGGTGGGCTATACTACAAAGGTGGTTAAGGGATAAACTTGATTTCGTTAACCCAAAGGTAGTTATAAACCTGGGCCCATATTCACAAAGACTCTTGCGGCTAGAAGTAGCTCTTAACAGGCAAATTTAGGAGAAACTCTGGAAAATAATGGGCTTGTCAACTTTGTGTTTTTTTTTTTTAAGTAAATTTTAAAATCCTAAAGAAATTAAGCACTAAAAGTTGCACCTGCGCTTGGACAGCTTAGAAGTAGTTCAGAGGACTTCTAACTCACTAAGACCAATTGATAAAACATCCGAAGGCAGCAGTTTGTATACAACACGCCCGTAATCTTTTGAAATGCACATTTTGAATCTTGTTTTTCTAGGTATCTATCACGGTATAAATATGCAACTTGGAAGGAATGCAGTAATGCCACCAAAAGCCTTAGAAATGCATGTAGCCATTGTTCATAATCCAATTCAATTAGTGTAATTTTTCCATTTATAAACTGCGGTTTATACATAGATTTTGCAAATCAATTTCTCCTATGAGGTTAATACACTGATGAGCTTTATACATGGGAATACATTTTTAAGTCTGACACAAGCAAAATGTACTTTTATTTATGTAGCTTATATCTGTGTTTTCATCCATGACAAGTGTTGCCTTTGTGTGTGTATGTGCTCGTGCAAGTTCCTGTATGCATGTGTGGAGAAGTGGTTGCCCTGTAACACCGACCGCTACAACAACACAACAGCCAGCCAATTCGGATAAGCTGACTGTGTCTGCTATATGCAAAGAGTACTGTAACATAAAATGTAAAAGTAAAACTGCAAAATTATTTAGTCTATTTCTGTTTGTAGTAATTTTGTTTTTATGTATTTATGTATTTTTTAGTATTAGTGTTGTAACGATACCAACATTTTGGTCCCGTAACCAACATGTATTTCGATATTTTTCGGTACTTTTCGATACTTTTTTTAAAAAAAAGGTGTTTTTTCAAATAAATAAGGTGATACATTTGTCATACAAGCTAAGGCCTGATTTACATTGAGATACATAACCTAAAAAATATTTTCATCACATACAGCCTGTCTTAAGTAGGACCAGTGTCTTTAAATGGTACCAGTATTTCCAACATATTAAAGGTCGACTCAGTTAAAAAAATCAGACGTCTACATTGTTTCAAATGTGTTTTCATGTTTCCGGAAACACCCCCCTTGTAGATGAGAGTTGCTTTGTAAAGTTGTTATGACAAATAATAAACTTTTTTTTAACCGTTTTTCACCATCCTTAGCCACGCCCTCCAAAAAACTTTATTTAAGCACGAGCTGGTCATTACGTATGAAGATGAATATCCCTTACTTTGTTTCTAGGTCTAGCTACAGTTTGTTGCCTACAGCATCTGTCCCTAAATGCTATAAGCCTAGGCTACTCGATTGTGTATTCATATATATTTATATTAATAATTATATTCATACATTATATTATATTATATTCAGTATGCCCAAACGATGTATAGTGGCGGGTTGTGGGAGTATGGCGAAAGATGGGATAAGTCTCCATTTCTTCCCAAAGGACGAGACCCTAAGAAAGGTTTGGGTAAAACCATAGACTGTATAGGGTAAAACGTGTTAAGCTCACTCGGGCTAAATGGAGAGGACCGTCAGCGTTTAGCGTCATCTGTAGTGAACATTTTTGTCACGAAGACTTTGATGACGGACTGTTTCATTTACTGGGTATGAGGCGAAAGAAGAGATATCTCAAGAAGTCCGCTATACCCGTTATCACAACTGTTGTGAAGCCCAGAAGGGAGCAACCATCTTCGGTGAACAGAGAGTGGAAGAGTCTATGAAGTGTCAATCTATATTTACAACACAACGACT
This sequence comes from Setipinna tenuifilis, assembly GCA_030347295.1. Classification (NCBI taxonomy): domain Eukaryota; kingdom Metazoa; phylum Chordata; class Actinopteri; order Clupeiformes; family Engraulidae; genus Setipinna; species Setipinna tenuifilis. The sequence goes on from CM059285.1 coordinate 2,254,157, forward strand.
AACTTGAACTTGAAGATGAATAATATGAACATATGTGATACGTGAACTACACATGAACAAATCTAGTGAACTTGAACAACACTGCCACATGGCCGCACACACACGGGCACACCATACTTAAAATGTCAGCTACATACATGGCGAACAACAAAGTAAATTCATGGACGCCTATAGAATAAATTATGCTGTTAAATTATGCTGTTATGCTGTTGAGACTACAACCCCCCTGCCATATTCAACAGATTATTACTAGCTAAATAGGTTTACATTTGCGGTCAAAAGTTTGTTAGGTGCTAGCTGTCAGACTAGCCTGTCATGCTATGAATTTGACGCTAGTAGAAGTCACAATAAGTAGACGCTAAATCCTACGTCAAATGATTTCAGATGCAGTGAAAGTAATATTACTTGTGACTGTCTTGGTAACGAGTGCCACGGCAGGCATGTGATAAAGGAAACCCTCTGTCCTACCTTAAGTTGGTGCAGCTATGATCCACTTGTGTTCTTGCTAACCCATGCTGACATCTTACTTAGTTTAATTTCACGATTGTAAGTGCAGTCAAAGCCCTCTCTGTATTACCTTATTATTAGGTGTAATACCTAGTGTGGCCATTTGGCAGTATGGCGCTATTTCATTAATTAGCCTCTCCTTTTTTGTTTATATCCGAACGTTGATGCTACATGCTAGTAACATGACTGAATCAAGTATTCAGTTGAATGTCTGTGGAGAGCTTTATCGTGCTCGTAATTTTCTCTCAGGAGTTGACACTACTGTCGTCGTTTTGTGCTGAATGCATTATGTGCAATAGATCAACAAACTCATTCTGCTGTCTAATTTTTGACACGGATTATGCTGGAGAAAGTTTACAGCTCGCTGCTCAAATCTCGGACAGGATTATGGATCTTGTAGGCTCTCTGACTGACGCGGACTGACACTGAATATTTTTAAATGACTATTAACCCGTCTTTAAACCTTTGCCTGCTAGGGTGTTGGGTTTTGTTGGTGTATTGCAAGACTGCTATTATGAACTGAAACGAACTTTTGGGGTGTACAATATATTGCAAAACGTGAAATGTGGTGGTCACTGCGTGTTTTTTCTGTTTGATAAGAACTCTATTATGTGTTGCACTTAAAACTATTGAACTATTACATTTGAAAATGGTACATGTCATGAGTAAATTACCTGTTGTTCCCTGAACTCAGTGTGCAGGTCTGGGTGGCTAAGTTGGAGGTGTTTCCGCCTTTAGCCATGCATGTTTTAAAACACCGTTTACACAATGGTGCATCAGCCTCAATTGCCTCATCTTGCTCATTTGTTTTTAAGCCGAAGTACTGCCATGTGGCACTTAGCGCCCGTGGTTTGTCCACAAGTTGCAGCGTGGTGGCAGCAGCCATTCTCCCCTCCATGCTCCATTATCTCTCTTTGTTCTGCGTTTTTTTTTCTTTACAAGCTCTAGCGTCCTCATAACGTTACGACGTCACGTGTAAGGTACCGGTACCTATCCAAATGCAGTATAGTACCGTTTCAAATGCCTCAGTACCGCGGTACCAAATCAGTACCGGTATACCGTGCAACCCTATTTAGTATTATAGGCCATTGTTGCTTTACACAGAAGAATGATCACCATAGCCGTTTCTAAGAAAATTCTGACCTCTTTCCTTTTTTTACAGATTTGTGTTAACCTGTCATACCAGCCACGAGCCTTCTCTAGAGACTCTTGATGGCAAGCAGAGCAAGGTTGCCAAGTTGACTTTGGCCCATTGTGTTATCGCTGTACTTGCACTTAATCAATTAACCTTGTCGTAGGCTACTAGTAGAGCTGAAAAGAATGACAATTTTTTTCCTACTTTTTTTAACTAACTCAGTGCTGGGCATTGGTCTGCCCTGTTCTTTAATTCAGATTTTCTCCTGGTAAAGAAGACTAACAAATGGCTTTGCCAAAATCAAATCAACAATGCTAGCTGCCATAATGCACAGCTTTCTTGCTAGCTGGCTAGTTTCTCCCTTTTTACAGTCTTAAATAAACAAACTTTTCGACCTGAAATGAAGTGATTGATTTTTCAGCGTTGGACTAATCAGTGGCGGAACAAGTCAGCGCCGGGCCGGGGGCCGGGGCAAATGACCGGGCCCTTTATTAAAGCTTATCATAACATCATTTTAGGCGACAAAATTTCAACACTACCGGGTGCAACTATGTTATTTAGTATATAAAGTGCTTTGTGAAGGTATGAGTGAACTTTGCGACGCAGACAGAAAGTTTATTATTGGTTTTGATTTTACACGAGTTTCTGCAGACGGGAGATTAACGTGACTAGCGCAAAACTCCGTCAGCAAGTTCATATTCATTCTGTGCATAGTTTAGCTTAAGGTACACGGAAGACACAACTTAGTTTAACATGCATGGAATGTAAAGTCAGTCTGACATGCCTCGTATGTGTGCATTTACTTTGTTAATTGATCTTTGTGTGCGATGAGATCGCAAATGTTCACGAATGTTATTGGCAGACACTCCACGCCTGTGAACATTCTATTCTGTCTAGCCTGCTACTGCTGTCAATGATATGCATGTATTTAGCCTGTGTAACGTGGTGCAGGGGCGTCGCTAGGTATGTAGAACATTCGGGGCTATAGCCCAGAAGAGTAATTGTTTTGTGGGGGGTTTTTCCCACGAGAAATGTTGAAAATTGGGCTGATAAACACGCAATTTTAACATAGTTTAAGAATAAAAAGGAAAGGCCAACTCCATGACTCACGGGCCATGCACAAGTAGTTCGATGTTTGCATTAAAGATAGGATAGCCTGTGAACGTCTCTTCTGCCAAAGTGCACCACATACATCAACAGCCAAAATGTGCACGCGTGCTGCAGGCTATACTACTTTTGCTAGTTTTTCTATGAAGGGTCAATCTATATTTACAACACAACGATGAACTTGAACTTGAAGATGAATAATATGAACATACGTGATACGTGAACTACACATGAACAATAAACACTAGTGAACAAATCTAGTGAACTTGAACAACACTGCCACACGCCCGCACACACGGGTAGACCACACTTAAAATGTCAGCTACACACATGGCGAACAACAAAGTACATTCATGGACGCCTACAGAATTAAGTTGTAAATTAACAGCAATCAAAAAGACTACAACCCCCTGCCATATTCAACAGATTATTACTAGCTAAATAGGTTTATGCACGCTGTCAAAAGTTTGTTAAGGTGGTGCTAGCTGTCAGACAGTGACTAGCCTGTCATGCTATGAATTTGACGCTAGTACAAGTCACAATAAGTAGACGCTAAATCCTATGTCAAATGATTTCAGATTCAATGAAAATAATATTACTTGTGACTGTCTTGGTAACTAGTGCCACGGCAGGCATGTGATAAAGGAAACCACCTGTCCTACCTTAAGTTGGTGTAGCTATGATCCATTTGTGTTCTTGCTAACCCATCCTGACATCTTACTTAGTTTATTTTCACGATTGCAAGTGCACTTGTTTTTACATCAACAGTTCTTTTATTGTAGGCCAAGCAACTTTTTATGTTCTGTATGCAAGCAACCCTCACTGTTTGAGCAACCAGAACTCGGGATTCACCCTGTTGTGCATGTCTAGGAGTAAGTAGCTGACTGGAGGTAGCCTGCAATGTAATTTTTGACTGATGTATCATTTTTTCGTGAGAGTGGCGGAGGGGTAGCCAAGTGTTTGTATAAACTCTGTACATTAAATTGCGTTCAGTTCTCTTACACAGACGTCTCTGCCTCTCTCAAATTCAATTTAAATTAAAATGTGCTTTATTCGCATGGCATCATATGTTGCATTGCCAAAGCATCTATAGCGGTAACAATAATAATAATTAAAAACAAAAAACTCTCTCCTCAAGACGCCTTGTGCGTACAGCCGCCGCTGATTCGGGGCTATTCCCAAAAAATCCGGGGCTATAGCCTCGAATGCCCAGGTCTAGCAACGCCCCTGACGTGGTGCATTACTTTGATTATGTTTGCGCAGATGCTGCACGTTAAGTACACCGGAGCCTGACGGCTGGTTTTTGTTATATGTTTTCTAAAGAAAATAAAGGTTTGTGAACTGCAATTCCCGTGTGTTCCTCTGACTGCCTGACCACCGTTACACTAACAACCAGTTTAAAACCAACTCACACGAATGGTGTGACTGTTTGAAATGCTACCTGTCAATCTGGCTCCCTGCTAGCAGTATTGGTGGGCTTGAATTGCCGGCAACATCTTCAGGAGGGCGAACAAAATATGTGTCCAGTTTTTGTAATTTGGCTTTGCCCTGCTCCCTTTTTTCCCTTTCTTTGCGCTTTGTCGCCCCACTTTTATGTTTATATGAGCTGCCACTCATGTTAACTTCGTAGTAAAAATGCTTGCCAAGTGACGGATGACGTTACTGACAGTTGATGACGATTTTACCCAAAATACACCTAGAAACAGTATGCCATCCCGGGCCCCCCCAAGGCCCGGGCACCCCCAGCACCCCCCTAAGCTCCGCCCCTTGGACTAATAAATGTCTAGCTTTTCAGCACTGAAAGTGAAAGTGAAGTGAAAGCCCACCTGGGAAACACCCAGTTGTCATTGTGACACAGCAAGCACACTGCACTGCACACTACGAAATTACATTTATGCCTCACCCGTGCAAGGGGGCAGCTCCCAACAGCGCCCCTAAGGGAGCAGGGTACCATGCTCAGGGTACCTCAGTCATGGAGGAGGATGGGGAGAGCACTGGTTAATTACTCTCCCCACCAACCTGGCGGGTCAGGAGTCGAACCGGCAACCTTTGGCCTACAAGTCCGACGCCCTAACCGCTTACCCATGACTGCCCCAGTGAGGCTTTACTGGATCACGCTGCCACTATAAAAAAGAAACACTGCAAACTGCAAAAACGTATTGCTAAACAATTTTGCCTGTAATATGCCTGTAATATGCTTCCTCGCCCATAACTTGTAATATGCTTCTTCGCCCATAACCACCTACTCGACCCAAAACAGTCTGGCTTCAGGAGCGGCCACTCCACTGAGACGGCTCTATTATCCGTCACGGAAGCCCTCAGAACAGCCAGATCAGGCGGTCAGTCATCTGTGCTCATCTTTCTAGACCTATCGGCTGCCTTCGATACAGTCAATCACGACATTCTGCTATCCACACTCGCCAACATGGGCATTGCAGGCACTGCCCTCTCCTGGCTCAAATCTTACCTCACTGGGCGCTCCTTTAATGTGGCCTGGCAAGGTCGTCTGTCATCAACTTACACCCTCTCCACAGGGGTTCCCCAGGGGTTGGTGCTGGGTCCCCTTCTGTTTGCTATTTACACCACCTCCCTGTCTCATGTTATCCGCTCACACAGCTTCTCTTATCACTGCTATGCCGACGACACACAGCTGTACCTGTCGTTCCAACCAGGCGACACCATGGTCTCTACACGCATCTCCGCCTGTCTCTTGGACCTATCCTCCAGGATGAGAGATCACCATCTCCAGCTTAATCTGTCTAAAACCGAACTCCTGGTCATCCCTGCCCATGAGTCAATCTGCCACGACATCACCTTGAATATTGGCGCTGTCACTGTTGCCCTGAACAACGTGGCTAGGAACCTAGGTGTCATATTAGACGACCGTCTATCTGTCTCTGATCACATTTCTTCCGTAGCGAGATCATGTCGCTATGCATTATACAATATTAGAAAAATCAGACCGTACCTGACCCAATATGCCGCTCAATTGCTAATACAGGCATCAATCACCTCGCGGCTCGTTTACTGTAACTCTCTCCTAGTCGGTCTACCTGCCTGTGCGATCAAACCATTGCAAATGGTCCAGAATGCTGCAGCGCGACTGGTTTTCAACCAACCCAAAAGGACACGTTACCCCACTCTTCAGAGACCTTCACTGACTGCCGGTAGCTGTCAGAATTAAACATAAGGCTCTGACACTAGCCTACAAAGTAATTTCAGGTTCCGCCCCCGCCTACTAAAGGCTCATATCCCGTCCAGGGCGCTGCGTTCCGCTCAGACAAATCGTCTATCGGTACCCTCGCCTCTCACAAAGCGAGCTCACTCTAAACTCATCTCCGTGGTTGTCCCCAAATGGTGGAATGACCTACCAGTTGCGACAAGAACAGCAACATCACTCCCTGTCTTTAAAAAGCTTGTAAAAAGTCGCATTGGATAAAAGCGTCTGCCAAATGCAATGTAATGTAATATAAAGTGGAATAAGTAAATATAAATACATTATAGTAGCCTACAATGTAGTAGTAGTTGTAGTAGTAAACTATTTTTTTCAAGGTTTTTTTAAAGAGGCAGAGACTCCCTTGTCTTAGAGCAATTGCTTCTGACATCAGTTCATACTGTACTGCAGGGCTGTGAAACGAAATTAGGCTATGTTAAGTAGCCTACACAAAGCAAAATAAATATGTAAATGGCACTTATGGTACTGTTACTTTTTGCAGGCAGGAACCAGTACTCGGGTTATATTACAAAGATAGTTTACCAAACTGGCTCTACAATCTTGAGCTTGCTAGTCTAATCATTTAACACTGTCGCCTACACTAACCGACAAAGCAAAAAGGCAGAAACTGCATCTTTTGTCAGAACTGAGTTTAGACTAGAAATGAACTTTATAACACCTCCTTTGTCTTGTGACTTAGTGCCTTGCTGCTTCTTGATAAACCGGTACATAAAAGCATGACAAAAGCACCATTAAAAAAGTTACACACTAGGGCTTTAAGGCCCTACATTGTATTAAAATGTCAACTTTTTTCTTTCTAGGTCTTAAATTTAATTTCTTAAAGTTGAAACATTGTTACCTCCATTCATTCCTAAGAAGCGTTGACGGCAGAAAATAAAATGGCAAAATGCTGTAGAACCACATCATACGTTGCTTGTGTTTTCTTGTCTTCACTGGTGTCTGTGGCTTAATACAATTACAAATCCCATTGCATGATCACTGTAGATGGGCAACAACCCAGTTTTTTCCACTAAGTTACCTTCTGAATTTGTGCAGTGTCAAATCAGGGTTGTCATTTAGTGCATGTAGTTTTTGTAGAACATGGGGACATGTGTGTGTTCAATGAGACCTGGCTAGATGACAGTGATTTTTGCAGCTGGTTTGCAAGCTGCCCCTGGCAGCAGACATGAAGCTTGCTGCAAAGTCAGATGCAGAAACAAGTTTTTGTTATTAAATGAGCATAATGATGGCTTACGAAAAAAGTCTGTATGAACAATGTATGAACTACAAGTGATGAATGAAGAAAGGCGCCTGTAGTTCAGTGACCAAAGGTAGAAACATTTGTGAATTATGTAAGCGTTAATGGCCGACGAGGTGACCAGTTCTGTGGAAATAATAGCGAGATTGAGGCGAAGAACTTCACGACGCAAAGCAGAGTGGAGTTGCCTGAAAAAAAAGGAAGGCATGATTTGTTTTAAACATGTTTATGTTGATCTGTTGATTTCAGGAATTTGTTTGTTATTTAAGGGATTTGGAAGCAGCAACAGTTGCTCTTTTAATAAATAACCACAATGATGGCCTATGACAAGCCTACTGTAGCCGTAGAATTATGAATGACACAAGTGAGAATGCTTGAATTCCAATATAGTTACCCATAGGCTTGTGCAATCCAACAGTCGGAGTCAGAGAGTTAAAGAAACTGAGGAGGGCCTCTCTGTGTGGGGTTTGCAACATTGTAGGGGCTCTCTGTCGCAGTTGGGTGACCATGAAGTGATCATAAACTAGGCTTAAGGCCCTTTGATTTCCATCAGTCAAGCACGTCATTTTGCTTTCAGTTTTGCGTGCATGAATGCACTGAAAGAAACACGGATACAGATATGTTGGACATTGACAAAATGATACAGAATATGTGGAAATGGGTGATATGGAATGAGATATGAAATGGGCACGCCAAAAGGCCTACTCACTGCCTGGTGCAACAACCACCACCGTGGAGGTTTATACTTTTATGGCTGATCACATTTGCATACACAATGTGGGCATATGCTAATTTATACCTAAGCATGACCTAGTGCGTCAAAGTCGTCCATGTGGATTATTTGGTGTAAGAAAAGCTTTATCCCCTGTGCTGCAAAGTAATCATCCTGCTAAGGGGAATGAACTCACACACATGTAGGGGTAGGTTGTATGTATATTGTGTTGGGAATATGGATGTCAAGTTTTGTCATCTGTAATCCATAAGAATTTCTGAGATCATTTGAATGTTTTTAGCAATGCATCGTGTTGGTGTTAAATTTTACTTACAATGGTCTTAAAAAGGTCTTAGATTTAACTTGCTGAAACCTGCAAGAAACCTGTGTGTGAGAAGTCTGCTGCTCCCATCCTTTTGCCTTTAGAATCTTCCGGAGGCCGTCCTCAGCGGATCTAAGGGCTCATGCAGGAATGTAAAGGGACGGTCTGCCAGTGATATAGCATGGGACTAGATCCTTAACAGCTTTGAATACCAGTTAGAGTACTCGTTTATTTCATAAATAAATATACGCAGTGAGGCCCAACACAACAGCTGAACTAAAACAAAGCATCTGTAAAAGGATCAGAGGCATTCCAGTTCAGATGCCGAGGCTCACTGTGCTTGACATGAGAAAGCAAGCTGACGAGTGTTTATTTGGTGATGGTGACCATCTCAGGGATGTAATATTTAGACCTTGGGTGATATGTAATTTTAACAGAATGGTAGCTGTAACAACCATATAGGCTTTGCTTTTCTACTTTTTAATGACTGGGTGCACATTTTGACAAGGTGGCTAGGCTAAGCATGTCGCTGATTGGTGCAGGATTTAGTAGCTTTTTGATTGTTGAGAATACTTTTGTTAAGTAGTTGCAATTATATGCGAGACTTTTTGAGAAGTCTGCTCTTCTTTCCATGCATATAGCGTTATTGTAGTTAAAAATATGCTCTTTTAGGATTATGCGGTTAAACTCTAGTTTGGTTTTCCTAGTTGTCTAAATCATTTATCCATTGTGAGGATTTATTCTGTGTACTAGGTTTTGCCTTTAATGGCAACTTAAGGGAAACTCTAAACAAAGTTGCTTTAAACCTAACCACTATACCACAACCACTGAAGAGGTCACGGACATCAGCGAGGTCAGTAATTTTTTGTTCCCGTCATGCATTTATGGATTGGATGGGTGGTTTGTGAATTAAACAGTCCATTTTGTAGTCAGTCTTGACTTTAACCTAGGCACACTCATCCTTTGAGTGCCTGGTGATCAATCTTATTGCAGGTGAATTGGTTTGGAGAAGATGGCAGCTACACTGCCACCCCTTTTGCTTTCTCTTATCTACTGATTGAACTTATAGTTAGGATGGCATGCCTAAATAAAGGTTAGGAGATAGATTTCTGGAATTGCGCCCATGTTGTGGACTGTGGTGTTGGCGCAAAATCGTGTCTACTTACGGCACCATTCCTAAGCCTATGGAAGTCGGAACTCCGGAATCCCCGTCTCCGGAACGAAGTAGCTTAGCATAGTCATGCCCACCCCCCCCCCCCATTGCCTCTGGCCTTAGGGTGGCACTACTCATCAGTCCCTGGACTTCAGATTTGGAATACAGACCCCTTTTTTCAACGCCCCCAGACTTGATTTCTGGAATTCAGACCACTTTTTTGGAAGTTAGTTTAAAATGAATTCTGATTGGCGCGGGACACTCCCCCGACCCTAGGCCTTGCCCCCAGACTCAGTTTCTGGAATTCAGACCACTTTTTTGGAACTTAGTCTAAAATCAATTCTGATTGGCTTGGGACACTCCCCCGACCCTAGGGAGGAATAACCCTAATTTGCAACTTTGGGCTGTGTAAAATCAACCGTGTTGTAAAAATACAGGAGTGATGTCAAAATGTTTGTAAGAGTCTTGCCCAGAACCTCCAAAAGCAATACCAAACATAACTTTTTTAGTTTTGAGATTTTTTTTTTTGTTTGTTTGTTTTTATTTTGAGACTTTTGAAACTGAATTCCAGTAATCAAGTTTTACTCCTAACTTTTCCGAATTAGGGTTGCAGCCCCATCCTCCTTTAGCCAGGTCTCCACTAGAAATATAAAATGTATTTTTTTTGTCTGAGATGAACTCGTTTATTAAAAGGCTAGGCAGATGCCACGTCTCGCTTCTCTGTAGTGTCACATGGCAAACTGAAGGACCCGATGACTGTCACTGGCCGGCTGGAGGACGGTGGATTGTGGATCCTGTCCTGGGTGATCCGTCCTAGAGCTGCCGGCTTGTATGGTTTATAAATGAGAAATGGTGGTGGAAATGAAGTTAAATATATTTTCAAAGGAAAGTAGCTTCGATCTCACGATCTTTAAATTTAAAACTGGTTAGTGCGTGTAAGTAGTCCAATTGATTGAGCAATGCACTGACTTCTTTCCAAGTAGAACATCATAAAACACTTGGGCTAAAACAAAAGGCACAGGTATTTGCAGTTTACACACCGATATTCCAGTTTACCATGACTGGCAGTCGAGATTTATTTGCTTTAATAAAAAATACTGTGTGTTATCAGTTATCTGCACAAATCTAGAAACCTGAAGCAGGATGTAGGATAGCAATTTGTGTCCGTCTTTAATCTTCAAAAATAACTTGTCTATGGGTGTCTCATTGCAGTTTTGGTACTTATGAAGGTGGTGTGTGTCGTGCAAATCAAAAGCTGCCATCAGCTGTTCTGCCACTGAAGTGTGTTGAAATCCTCACTGAAGCCCTGCCTTGATTGTTCTGTGGTGGTTTAAGAAAGGATCTCTCACACAGCGAAGAGTCTTTTGTCAGCATTGGTTCTTGTGCATGTGTAGCGGCAAATGCCTGTGTGGGACCTCAATTTGCTGCTGTGGGAGTGTTTTTGTTCAACACTGATCTTTGTTTTTGACGGCTAAAGAATGCATTTAGGGAGGACCCCCAAGTGGGTGGTAGGAAGAAGCTGAATTTTTTGTGAGGTCAATGAGTGACTAGCGGCCCTTGTTTGTGTTTGTTTCTTTCAGGGAGAACCTCGCCAATGACATGTACCTCATCTCTCAGATGGATAGTGACCAGTACGTGCCAATAATCACTGTGGCCAATCTTGACCAAATCAAGAAGCTGAGCACTGACGTGGAGCTCATCTCTGACATTCTGAAATGTAAGCATTGCAGTAATTTACTGACCTTTTTAGCAAGTAGGTTTGTTTGCACATGTAGAACTTTGAAGTTGTTTTCTTTGTGCTCCCCGCAGTGTTTTTGTCGGAACCCCCAACCTTCCCTACGTCCCTAATATGACCTCCCGAAAAGATTAATGAAGCTTTATTATATTCTATTCTCTAGCTCTGCCTCTGGTCCAAGTGGATAAGTGTGGTGAAAAAGTAAGGCCCAACCAGAACCGCTGCATCGTCATCCTGAGGGAGGTTCCAGAGGCCACTCCTGTGGAGGCAAGTCATTTTTTAGTCTGTCTGCTGTGTTTTTGCGATGAGGTTTATCATATTCCTTTATTTTTTCCCCCAAACATTCTTGGTGGAAGTCTGTAGTATGTCAGTATTTGAGTTTGCATTTGCTGATGCTGCCATTTTGATGTCGCAGGAAGTTGAAGCACTCTTCAAGAGTGAAAATCTGCCCAAGTTCATCAACTGTGAGTTTGCATACAATGACAACTGGTTCATCACCTTTGAATCTGAGGCAGACGCACAACAGGTAAGAGGGTGTGATAGTGCACTTACAGTGGGCGAAATAAAACTGGGCCACTTTTTAAATGATTATATCTCTACCAGCATTTTAAACCATGTAGATTGACGCTCAATCAGTTCTCTTTCCAGTGATGTCATGGTTTATGAGCATGCAAGCAATGGTTTGGCCATTCAAAAAAAAAAAACTTGCCAGTTGGTTTTGCCTGACAAATGGTTTGCATGTGGCTCCTGTGCCAAGAAGATTATTATGACAGCCGCTAGCGAAAGCGGTCATTATAGTGTTGCCGAGACTTTTTTCCCTTTTTTTTTTTTTCACCGATTTTTCGTCAACGATTGCCAGGACACTGGAACTCTGGGGGAGATGAATCTTTGTAGGCATGTAGCCCTAGAAGTTTTTGAGCGAATAGGAGCTTTTGGCCCCCAAGGGCCACCCCCCGCTGTGCCAGTGTCCATCAAAGAGGGGGAGACGCTGAAAAGTTTTTGCTGAATAATTTGGTGAACGTTTCACCGAACAACATGAATTTTGATATGTCGGTGTTACAGGGGCGTATCGACCCAGCCTATAAACACTCACTTAAAGTGTAGCGCCACCTAGTGATATGGGTAAATGCGAAAAACGGGATTTTATATTGGCAATATCTTGGACCCAGAAGGTGGAAACTGCACAAAATATGTCATGCACGATAAGCACAAAGACCTCTAAAAGCACAGTACATGGCATAAAATTTGGCCCATAGGGGGCGCTGTAATTGTACAAAATGTAGTTTTGCCTATTATCTAGAGAACGGTAATGTTTACAAACAGTTCTTTTTTGTCGTGAGATCTACTGACCCTACTGCATTGAAAACACTGGTCGACGCCCACTTCCAACAAAAAAAACAAACAAACTCGTCATAGGCCGTTCATGTGAATCTCACCAAATTTGGTACATGTCATCTACAGACAATGGTGACAAAAAGTTATCAAAGGATTTATCTTGAGATGGACTGTTTCAAAGTTACATGTAAATCAAAATTCAAAGCATAGCTTAAAATTCTCCAAAAGTCCATATCTCGGCTTCTAATTGCTCATGTTTGGTCAAAGTTGACATGACAACTCTGAACGGCTTTCTTTTCATGTGCACCAAATTTTGTGACATTTCATCACATGGTGCAATGTTCCCGGTCAAAGCTAGGTGTACAAAAACAGTTTTTGTTAAATAACTTATGAAACATTTTGCCCAAGACAATGATTTTGTGTTAGTAAGCCAGTGTTAAAGAGCCGTATCAACCCATCCTATAAACACTCACTTGAAGAAATAGCGCCACCTCGTGATATAGTTAAATGCAAAAATAGGGATTTTGCATTGCCAATATCTTGGACCAAGGAGGTGGGAACTACACAAAATATACACAAACACACAGAATGTCATTCATTCAAAACCCACATCCATGCCCACTTCCAGCAAATCATTTCCACACAAACTCTCACCTCACAACACTGACCTGCCACAAACTCACCATACCTATGATTCCCACACTTCAATACACTGCGGCGGTCATACCATGTACCACTATGCGGTACATCTAGTTTCCACACAAACTCTCACCTCACAATACTGACTTACTACAAACTCACCATACCTATGATTCCCACACTTCAATACACTGCGGCGGTCATACCATGTACCGCTATGCGGTACATCTAGTTCAACTCATGATGTCATTGTAGAAAAGGGTGAAGGACACACACACCTTCATATGCCCATCAAAACCCATAAACACATAAAAGTTAGTTAAGAACAGGATGTGAACTTGTCACTTTCATAAAACTAGCAGAATTAAAATGTAAATGTGAGCAAGCACGTGCTAACTTTTTTTCCAGAGGTAGTTTTATACAGATGGCCATAGTGGACATCCCCTTGCTTTTATGGTCATCAAACATGATGTCACTGGAGAGAGGTCGATATGAGCCCATTTTTGGCCTACTCTGTAAATAGTTTGTTCAATTCATATTTCATTGCAGTAGAAAAATCAATGTCCTGTATGTTTGCCACCTCAGGCATACCAGTACCTTCGAGAGGAGGTGAAAACCTTCCAAGGAAAACCAGTGAAGGTAATGCTCTTGACAGACATGTTTGTTTTAGATATATATATATATATATATGTATGTATATGTGTGTATTTATTTATTTATTTAAAGAACAGCTCAGCTGTGTGACTAAATTGTTCCAATTTCTCCGTCTTGTAAAGGCCCGCATAAAGGCCAAAGCCATCGCCATCAACACATTTGCACCAAAGAATGGCTACCGACCGGTTGACGTGCCTACTAACATCCAACAGCGCTACCCATCCTACTACATGCCCCCTATCTACGGAGCACAGCAGCAGTTTCCCCCTCTCTACAGACTGGTAGCCCCCCAGGGCTGGTCCACGACACAAGGCTACTTGGATCCCACTATGGTCAGTGCTGTTGAACAAAATAATAGTGCAAAGTTTGAAACCAATAGCTGATCTTCTCAACCTCTTGGTTTTATAATTCCATCTTTTTCTGTTTTTTTTTTTTTTTTTTTTGGACATGCAGCAGGTGGCTCCATTTCCAAATCCGAGCTTCATTAATGGCTTTCCAGGGTCCCATAACTTTAAATCGGCCACATCCCCTCTGAATATCAGACAGTTTACTCCGAGAAACAGGTGCAGATAAACAGGATTCTCATGATGTTTATGTGTTTATTTATTTGAGTTCCTTTTTGCCTTTATGTGTGTGCTTATTCGTAATTGTCTCCCTCAGCAGAAATCACAACAAACCCCACGTTCGACCGAACACACTGGGGTTGGACAGAGGTGTTGGCATTCTTGACAACCCGCCCCCTTTTCCCAGTTTCCCTGCGGATCGTGTGTCCAATGGGGCACGCGCTCCTGCTCCCCACCACCTAGGCTCTGGTCGCCCACGCCTGCCCTCCAGCCTTCCTCACCCCCGCCGGGAGCAGATCGGCAGCGGACGCATGGAGTCTAACGGGGCCAACGCCTCCTTAAGTGCTACCCGTGGCAGGTAACCACTTTGAAGATGTTTCTTATTTTTCTCTCTGACTGGAGCAAACATAAACATACAGTTTAACTTCATTGTAATGTGTTCTTGGGAGCTTTTTATCATTAATTATAAAACATCTTCATAAAGGTGGCTGACTGGGATTACCACTGAAGAGGAAAGGGCTAGACAAAATGGCTCACATTATTTTGTTTTGATCACTGTTGTTACTGCTGTATTAATATTATGTTTACCAACCTAAATATCAGCATCATGGGTTATGTCTGAGTCTGTGTTGTTTTTTTTTCTTCAAAGGAAAAATGTATATGGCAATAGAAAGAGGAGGGATGAGAAGTTTACAGTAAGTGTGTCTCCTGTGAGTAAGTGTGTGTGGCTGCTGCTCTAGTATGGAACTCCAGTGTTTTCAGTGTGCCCGCCCCTTCTCTGCCCTAAACTGTCTTTTTTCTGGGTGTGTGTGTGTGTGTGTGTTTGTTTTTAACAGCGAGCCACCACGCAGTCCCCTCCACCTGCCCCAGAGCGCGCCCCCTCACCCAGCTTCGAACTGGGCCTGTCTAGCTTCCCACCCCTTCCTGGTGCCGCAGGACAGCTCAAACCTGAGGTGAAAGCCGAAGTCCCTGCCGAGAGCAGACTGTCTGCTATTGTCACTGGAACCACTAAGACTGATAAGGTATCCCACCACCACTGATTTGTTGGGGTTTGTTTATGGTGATTGATGGGTTTTTTTCCCATGGCAATGTGCTGTGCCTCACTAGAATTTATTTTTTGCTTGTTTCCTTACTCATCTACAGCCTCTGAGCAAGGATCTGGTCAACAGCCGTTCTGTGGCTTTGGTGTCTCCCAAAGAACTAATCCAACCTGCTGTGGCCCCGCCTACCCAGGACTATAAGCCGCCACCCACATCTCCAGCCATTTCCCAAGAGTGAGTCACATCCACCTCATAACCAGCTGCCGACAACAGCTGCCCACCCAAGAAAAAAACGTTCCAGACACAGTCGTTTGTGATAGTTTGGCACATGGGGTTAAAGTGTGGTGTGTACTTCTGTCTGCAGCCCTCCGAAGGCTCCACTGGAGAAGCCCAAAGACAAGCCACTAACTGCGGACAAGACGCTGGCGCCAGGCCCATCACTGAGCACGCCTGCACAGCCTACCACCACCACAAAGGTAAGGGGGGGACTAGCTAGGGATGAGTAATGAGATGAGCTTTGTCAGTTTGAATCACTTATTTTTTTCACCAGACGTGTGTACAGTGTCGTGGGTTTTATTCAAGGTCCGTTGAATGCAGCCAGTATTATTCTGAAAATAACCCACCTAGAAAAGCGACGGAACTGAATGTTGCCCATTTTCTGTGACCATTGCTTTACTGTGTTGCTTATGTCTCTGTTCTGTGATTCTCTACATAATTGCAAATAGCTGGAGCGAAAGATCTTGAAAGGATTTAGGGCATTCTGTATGCCTTTAAACCACTTTGTCCAAGATATCACTCTTTCCTGCTATGAACTCATTCTTCATGTTTTGTCCTTTATAAAGGTAAATTTGGTGCATTACACTTTAGCACCTGTGACAGGAACTTCAACTCCACAACTACAAATTCCACTGATTTGTGATTTGATATAATTTGAGAATGTGTAACTTGTGTTAATGGGATAGTTAAGTTCTCGAAGTTTGCAACTTCTTTTCTGTGACCTTCAAAGTTGCAGGTGCCCATGTAGAAGTATAGACCTTTCCGAACTGTCAATCAAACGTAAAAGGGCAGCCAATCAGATTGCAGCAGTTGTGGAAGCCCACATGGTGAATCCGTTGTCCCACAAACAAACCAGGTTTCCATAGCGCCAACAGCTGATTAACGTAGCAGGAGGTAACAGTAGCAGCTAGATTATAAATTAAACAAACGTGAAAATGGTTTTGCGATGTGCTTGGGGGACATGTCGGGCGGATGAGCGGTATCCTGAAAGGCTTCAGGGAAGTCGCTTTATTTTATTTCCCAAACCTAAAACTAATTACGAAAAGAGTTTAAGATGGATTAAGTGTTGCGGAAGGCCACACGCACAGCTCAACGTCAACATCAACAACAAGCACAAGGTTGTGCACATATTTCGTTTAGGCTACTCTGTCAGTCTGTGATACGACTTGGGAGAGCTATTAGTTTGATAGGCTAAATAAAAATACAAGTATGGCTGAAAACCGTAACTACTTTCGTGTAGCCTATAGGCTAATAGTGCTGTCATACTTTTACCTGTGGGTAGGGTCAATGTGACATATCACAGGCCGTCTTTTCCGCGGACCTTCTAATGGTTTCGCGACTACTACATGATTAACAGCGACAGGCTCGATTTGAAGTCCCCTGGGGACATGCCACTGTTGGGGGACACTGGTGCAGCTGAGAAGTTCGGGTAGTCCTTGTAATTGTGTAGCAGAGACTTAATGAGTCCGACTACGTGGGAGCAATGCCCATTCAACCTGCAACACACGAAACAAAAATGCTACAACAGGCTATTCATATTTTGAGTGTATGTATTCAGTTATTGTATTTACTAGGCCTACTCACCCTACTTTACATGAGCAAGTTGACTCCACTATTTTGTCCTGTAGTCTAGGCTTAATATTATAAACAGACAATGAGGTTTTTCTGTCTTTCTCATCGATCTCCAACATAAAGCCTCGACAATTACATCCCCATTGTCTAACTTTGTAATTTTTATGTTGTGAATGTACCCCTGTGTGTTGTAGAAGTTTAGTCCTCTCTGACTAGCCCGTTTAGATATTGGTCGTGGTAGCGAGGCCACAGAAATTGAATCTGGTATTAATGACAAGCTACCTTCACCTGCCATTTGTCTGCCTGCGTTTTGTGGGACAATCAGCTGTGGTTGTGGGACATAGTTACGGTCGCTATGGAGGGGGCGGGACTAGCGGTTCCACTGGAAAGGTCTATTCCAACATTACATTACACT
This sequence comes from Setipinna tenuifilis, assembly GCA_030347295.1. Classification (NCBI taxonomy): domain Eukaryota; kingdom Metazoa; phylum Chordata; class Actinopteri; order Clupeiformes; family Engraulidae; genus Setipinna; species Setipinna tenuifilis. Next base: position 2,271,794 of record CM059285.1, read on the forward strand.
TAGCTGACGCTCTTATCCAGAGCGACTTAGTTTTTTAGGTGCAGGGTTTCGGTTACAATCCCTGGAGCAATGTGGAGTTGGATGCCTTGCTCAAGGGCACTTTAGCCATGGATGAGAATGCACTAGTTGTTTACTCCTTGACCCCCAGTCTTCCTACTGGAACGGGAGACTACAATATGTAACCATGGTTCTATGAGTTTCGGAAGACTGGCAGAGCTTGGCAGCTCTGAATACTTGTGAGAAGATTGCCAAGAGGTCACTTCCTGGGTCAGTTTGCCTTTTGTGTGCCAGTGCATCACCTAGGTCACAGTTTATATGATAACTCGGCCTGCCCATACGCAATGGACATTCAGCAGTTTTTCACTGTGTTTGGACCATGGCTTTTGCAAAACATCTCACCAAAAATCAAGAACAACTTTTTTTCTGAGATTTTATTTCCCACACGTCGGCAGAAAAGCAGAAAATGGTAGAGCAGTTGGGTCTGAAAGTGGCTTATGTACCAGTTTTGGGTTGATGCTAGTGCAGAGTTGGTTCCACCTGCAAACCTTTTAGAAAGGTTTGCTCAACTGGTGCAGAGCCACCGTGGAGTAACATATTGTAGATGTCTGCACTTTCCCCCAGTATTATGAGTGCCAAGTGCAACACGCAGCGAACTACATTGTCTGTTTTTCAGGGCAACAGTCAGTGCGTTCACATGGACGAGTCGAAACCGATTGGAACTGGTTTGGGATCGTACCGGCTTCATGTGAACGGGATAGCAATTGGATTGATATTGGTTTTCCGAAACCACTTGGAACGCCAGGCTTGGGCCGGTTCCAAACCACTTGGTGCTGCCATGTGTACAGGATCAGATTGGTTTCAGGTATTGCGCATGTATCGACGAAATACAAACGCAGTTTGTTCCTTCATACGGACTTCCTAACAGCAGAATGCACAACATGTACGCGAATGCGTCAAACTCCTGGAACACCATCTTTGTATGCCGCCAGAAAGTTTGTTTATTGTCTTTATTTAGTAGGAACAGTGCAGAGCACCTTATTGTTTAAGTGGGTAATATCAGGTGAAAGGAGGAGGCTATGTAAATACATTTGCACTGACTGACTTGTAAGATTTTCTTTAGCCACTGTTTTGCGATGTGGAATAACCGGAATGAGAGGTGAAAAGTTCAGTCTCCTCTACGTGTCGTCTGTACTGTAGGCATATGTGTGCAGTGCTGTAGTTTGCTGTTGCGTATCTTACCTATGTAGCAGCTTTGTTGTGGGCAAATGTTTACTCGTATTATGTCCATTATTATAGTTATGTGTCGTTAGTCGCGTTATGTCCAACATTGTAGCAGCTAGCGTTGTAAATCTTATCAGCCTGGGTCGTCATGGCTGGGTCGGCACGGTTTGACCGATATCTTTGGCATTTTTTGTCCAAACAACACGGAACTTGGCGCTGCACACACTGGTAACATTATGATGACGCCCTCCAAATTTGAGATCAAGTGGATGAGTGGTTCAAGAGTTATGCATGGAACAGACGTTCCTTGCATTAAAAGATAATAATAGAAAGATAGAAGTTGACTACAGTGCCCCCCACCTAGCGTAGCGGAAAGGGCCGGGTCTCTGACCATTATCCGCTTAGAGGAACTGCATGTGAACAAGGATTTTGGGACGGACCAACCGTTGGGTAGCAACACCCAAACCAATCCCAAACCAAACCAATCCCACCATGTGAACGCAGTGAGTGTTGAATGCTAAATAGTACTAGTTTAAGCACTACCAACAAATCAGCATGTGGTAAAAAGGGGTGAGTGTGCTCTTTAGGTGTCTAACTCATAATCTGCTAAGAGAGCATTAAAAGACGGAATAAAAAATGTGCTTTGTTTCTTTTGTTTCATCTTGACTTCATTATTTTTCACTGCCAGAATGTCATGTCACCCATTAGTTTTCTAATCCACATGAAACCCTCATGGACCCGAACAATCTTCATTATGTAGTAACAGCAGAAATGTTCTTAATAGAAGGGAGATGGCAATTTTGGCTGATTTCATTGACCAAAACGTAGGGGGCTACTTTTGTTTTGCCTGTGTGGCATGGTAGCGTCGTAAAGCCTGTGATATCTCTGCTGCTAAGGATGTATGCACGGACACATCCTGTCTACCATATGCACTGTATGTTTATTTGGTGCATAGGCCAGTCATGTCAACATTTGCTCATGTGATGCATGTGTGAGATGCAATATATTAACGCTAGAGGCACTCGTGCAGATGATCACAGTGACAAATTCCAGACTGATGTGAAACGTGTAACATGAAAGTGTTTATACGATTTAAAAAGTCTCTGGTTGACCAAAAGTGACGGTGCCAGTACAAACTGCTGTAAACGCAACAATTCGTGCTGGCACTGTGTAGATATAAACACTAAATGAAGCAGCTCAGAGGTCTTCAGTCAATTAATCACTCAATGTTTTGACCTCACGACTAACTACTAGCAAGCTAGCTAGCTTTACGGTCACAAGTACACTTTTTGCATTTTTGGAATGATATTACAACCCTTAAATATTATCTAGGCAACATAGCCATAGACATTAACCCATGTAGACCCTATAGACAATGTACGTTACAATTCTGAAGAATATTCTGTTCAAGTCTGTTGTTAGATGCAGGCTACTATGCTGGCCAACCAGGGACATGGCCATGATAAGCGGGCGACTGATGTGATCACCGATATCAGACTAGATGCATAGTAATGCTAAAGCTGAGCTACCTAGGGGAACAATTTGACATACAATGCACAAAAACACGCTTTGATAGACAGGTCTTAAACATCTTTGTTCAGAGGAATATAGTGGTATGAGTAAAGTACACTTCCTGCATGTGTGGACCGACATAGGAATTCACCCATGTAGATCCTTTGCACAGAATTGTTTCAGAATTATCCAAAGTTGTCATTGGATATAGGCTAGCTAGCTGGATGATGCTGTCCAGCCAGAGACGTTGCCATGAGAGGTTGGCTGGCAAAGTGATCACTGACATCAGATCAGATGCATAGCTGTCCCGATGGCCAGCTGTGTGAAAATGGTTTGTATATCCTGTTGTCTGCCCCCAAGTGGAGACCACCAGTATTATGCTTTTTGGCTGCATAAGCTGCAGCAAGTGTTCAGCAAGTCTGTACAGACACAGCACAATGTGTACGGATACAACACATTTTACAACACAGCGTGGCCAGACCAATCCTAGCAGAGCATTGAGAAGTTGCGATAGCCAGGCTAATGCTTTTGGTTTTACAAAATAGAAGTTAGTTCAGGGTAGCTTAGCATTTTCCTATAGTTTTTTTTTTTTTTTTTTTTGAACAAATTAGCATGTGGTCTCCCCTAAAGGGACCAGATAGTATTATGCTCTTATGCCCAAAGTTTGGGGTCTCCCCTTTATAAAATGTTTCTGGTAACACGTTTCTTTAGCAGGAGCCACGGAAGCCCAGCTACGCAGAGATCTGCCAGAGAATACGCGAGGCTCCCCCCACACACCAGCCTCCCACCGAGGCCCGGCCGGCTTCCGGGGACGACACTAGGGCCCCCGACTCAAGCGACCCCAGAAGCAAGGAAGCCAAACCTGCTGCTGCTGCGGGGCGTCCCCGAGAGGCCTGGAGGCCCCAGCCGGAGGGCGGAGAGAGACTCTGCAGCGAAGCTTCAACCTCCCCCTCCTCCTCCCCCTCCCCCTCCTCCTCCTCTGTGCACCATACCTGAAGGAGCTGAGTAGCTCAGCTTTTGCAAGGACTGGAAAAGAGAGAAGTAGAACTTACCCCCATCACTATCAACATCACCACCACCAGCCCATCCACAGTTAGGGCTGCAGCATTCATAACACCCTCCACCCTACCTTATACACAAACGCACACACGTGCCCCCACACACCTAAACGCACAGCACAGAAAAACATACATGGATGCACATGCACGCACATACTGCAGCTCCTTCTGGAAATCAGACTATCTCTGCTCTGTCTACTGGTTTCTCACTAGAGATGCTCCGTTCTCCTATTAGCCACCCTCCCACCCCCGTCCTGCCCTGCACTCCCTACATGCATACATGTCAGCTCGTCACTGGAATCAGAAGCATGGAAGCAGAAGCATTTGTGGGTGCAGAGGCATTTCCTTCGTGTGTGTGTGTCTGTGTGTGTGTTTACGTTCTTTATTAACATGACTTTTTTTTTTTTTTTTTTTTTTTTTTTTTAAAAGGACCGTGATAAGTACTCTGGCTCTAATAGAAAGTTTGTACTATGATTAGTTTGGCAAGGGGCTGATGTGTTTTAATGTAGCTATGTGTTGGTGGTAGAGGTGTGGAAATTGGATTAGTGCTGATTTTTTTTTTTTTTTTTTTTTTTTTTTTTTTATATAAATACATCTCTATATAAATATATTTTATGTAATCTTTTTTTAACCAGGGTAATGTTACAGGCAGCACTGTTTTTGTTTTTTTTTTCCCCTTTGGGCAACCGTTTTGTTCAACGATCTCCTTGAAAGCAGGTGTTGTAGCCATGTTCTGCATGATTGAAACATTCTGGAAAAAAAATGCTCCCTCAGTTTTTATTTTGTATTTTTTTTACAGTTCTACAAAGCAGCACTGGAGAATTTGGTCTTTTTTTTTTTTTTTTTTTAAGATAAAAAAAAAAATCACCAGCAAACAATAATACCCTTTGAATCCTTTGTGTTTGATGGGGAATAGTTGCTGGTGATAAGTATTCCATTGTCGTGTGTGTGTGTGTGTGTTTTTTTTTTTTTTTTTAAGATGCATCTAATTTTGTCTAATTTTAATTGAGCGCCTTTTGATTTAGTGTGTGTGTGGTTTGAGTTTTTTTTTTCTCTCAATGTGGAAGTCAAAATGAACTGCACACTGATGAGTCCTCAGGGGGATCGCTGGGGCTTAGGGCTCAGGTAGGGTAGAGCAGGGGTTTGGGGGGGGGGGGGGTGGTGTTCATGTGCCTAGCCTGTTTTCCGTCTTGTGTTGAAACTGGCATCTGTTCTCTTGAAGTCTTTACTCATGCTGATGTGGTGCTAATTGGTTGTTTCTTCTGTATGTTGTGTTTTTTTCTCTTGTTTGTTTGTTTCCTCTTTTGTGTTGTCAAAGTTCCAGGCAAGAAAAGCGCCTAGGAAGAAGTACCACAGGAAAAAAAAAATCTCATTTCCCTTAAGTAGTCTGTTTCGAGACAACATTTTCGAGCGATCCATACAGGACTTGACAGGTGTTCAGACAGAGGCACATAAAGCTGTGTGTGTAGCGGCATTTCTTCGTACCCTTTCTTCTGCATGTTCCCTCATCCTCATTGTGAACACTCCATTAATTTTTGGTTTTCCCTTTTGTCTCGTGGTTAAGTGTTGGTCTCTTCTCATTTGGTGTGGTCCAGTCAAACTTTGAATCAGTTTTGGGCCACAGAAAAGCCGACCAACCAAGTCTCCTAACGGACGTCTTCCTGACAATAAAGGTGGGCTCTGAACTTCTTCTCGTCCAGTGCATCTGTCTTGGACATCTTCCTGCTTTTGCCTTCATGGGTTAACAAGACACTGAGGTTTGGCCATTTTTGCTGTGTGACGTGAATTTTTCACACTGATCTGCAAGGCTGAAATTTGAAGCAGGGGATGGGGTGGGGAGTGGAGGGTTAAAGCTGTTCTGAGAAGCGATACAAGGTTGAGTTAAACAACCCCTTCAGTTGCTTTTAAAACATGCAGAAAAGGGTAACTATGTAAAAAAAAATTACCATAAAAAAACTTGAATTTATTTAAACTTGAAGACGTTTGCCTTAACTGTTCAGCTAATCACTTGGAGTGTTTCTTTTTTGTTTGTTTGTTTAAATAAATGAATATACACACACCCTGCTATTTCCCTTCTGAATACCCCCACCCCAAGGGGTTTTGGAACAAACAAAAAAAAAAATCACATAGCCTTTTTGTCACCTTGTCCTGCTCAGTTATTTTCTGTCTTTTCAAACTCCAATAGCAGAGCACACTTGGGATTTAGTGATGAAAGAATTGGAAGAATCTCAGTTGGCTGTTTCAGTTCTTTGGTTTTCTTTTTCCTTTTTTGTAAATGCAAATAGTTGATACTGTATTAAATATGTGCACTCAGATGTGTGTACGATGTCTGTACAGATGTAAATAATTTGAAAAGAAACAAAATATTAGAGGTACCCTTACATTGGTTTAAAAAGGATAAAAAGATGTATCAAAATAAATGTCAATGCTGAATTGGATGCCACAGATGTTTCAGTGTGTGTTTTGTGTAGCCTTTACAGTTTCACCAATATGCACTCCAAATACACACTCCCTGTTAAAGATTGATTTGCTGTATTCATACTAAAGCCAACCAACCAGGGGTGGAAATTAACTTTACAAAATGTAAACCAGCCACTGACAAATGCTACCCGTCACTTTACAGCAAATTATTATTTTTGCCTCAATTCTACAAGCCACTCTTATATTTAATCAGCTTGTGGCTGGCGCAAATTTCCATCCTTGCAACTGACGAACATCTCTCTTAAATGCTACAGAAGTTACACATTGACCGCTTGATAGAGTGTACGGCTTGGTCTGAATCTACTGTTACTCTTTTACAAAACCAACCCTGTATCAATATAAACTTCGTAAGTACATACACTAAACTCCCAAAACAAGTAAGTGAGCGACTGATGTATTGGATTACAATTTCAGTCTGAACGTTGAACACCTTTCCAAACATTCTCCTGAATGCTTTTTGAGAGTCAATACGGTGTCACTGTGACCACAAGAGGGCGGCACCTCCGTGGTAGATTCCATAGGTTGATCAGTTTTGGAGTCCTAATGCAAGTATCAAGGCTAAAGATGTGTGATTCATTTCAGCCTCTAAAAAATCCGGTAAAGTAGCCTAATAGTGAATGTTTGATAATACACCATCGCGTTATTGTTATTTTGCTCATGCTTACAGTTGGCCTAAATAAGCACAGGCATGAGTAAACCTCTGGTTATGCAGGTAAGCCAATCTCGGCGGTGTTATTGGCTATATATATTTGCTTCTTTTTTCATATTTACGCTAGATGCTTAGTACAGTACAGTAGGCCTAAACAACTCCGATACTCAAAGGCGGTATGGCGGTGGTTATAGCGCCCTCATCTGGTAATGGCACAACGCACGTCCCCTTGCGTCATGCGAGGGTGACAGTAAAAGAAGCAGGAGCTGCAAACACCGCTGTGAACGGCGAGCCACACCGACGCACTGACAGCCAACATTGCACTCAAGACGTTACCGCACAGTCCTATAGAGGAGACTCACAGATATGGCGGGGTTTCGCTGAGAGAGAAAAATAATCCAAGTATTTTTGTTCCTCGACGGTTTGCTCGGACCACCACCTCCTCTGCCCTTATGTTCTGCTGCGGCGGGGAGAAAGGGCAGCTTTGAAAGACTTGGTTAAGAGCGAGAGAAAGAAGAAAGGACGAGTGTGATTTTAAAACGGACAATGGCGGACCGCGATGCGCTGCCCCTTCCTTTGGAGGTGCGAGCCAGATTAGCTGAGTTGGAGCTGGAGTTATCGGAGGGTAAGCCTAAATTAACCGTTCATCCTTCATTTGTTTCTCCTAAAAGCGGCAGTAGCGGAGAATATGATAACATCCCCCACCCCCACCCCCTCCCCCTCCTTCAAAACACCACCGCCACCAGATGTTGAATGCAATTACCATTCAAACTGCCTTATAGCAAATGCAGAATGTATCCCGTTGAAAGACGACTGCTTGCTGTATAATGTCATCTGGTTTCTTTGTCTCTACCGACGGTCTTAAACATCATCAATTGCACACAAGTCTAAAACCGTTCAGTTGACCTTGAATTTATCAACCCAAGACTTGAAGACTGTTGTACCTCATTTGAGAGTTTCATGTGAGACCTAGTGCATTTCTTTACCATCGGATAGGCTGTGATGATGATAATATATCCAAATACGTCTTCGCCTACGGTAGAATAAAACAGCTGTCCTCCAAAGCCCATCCGTGCTGGGGTATTTAGTAATATTTCAGAAATTCAAATCCAATCAATCTGACTGAGCGACGGTATTCCTAGAATCTGATCGTCAGACAAATCGTGCCGTAACCCAAATAAGGAACACCAGACCTTTGAATGTGTTCCGAGCTTTGTGTGTTTTAATACTTGAGGTAGAATCTATGGGTAGAATGCCTTCAAGTGTAAGACCGTGTCTGGTTTCGAATGATTTTAACGCAGTGTTTTTTCAGAGGGTAGTCTAATCTGTGCTACGCGGTCTCAGATTTGTATTTTGTTTGCTCCCTCATCCTGGCGTTTGCTGTATTTTTTTCCATTCGTGCTGCTGCGTGTGATTTCCCGTTATGTGCAAAACTGAACCATTTAAGGCGATAAGTGGACCAGAATTTGTCTAACATGCACGCCCATGTTTTGGTCTTTGGTGTGGTAGCCCAGCGTTTCCAGTCCATGGCTGTGTATACATAGGTTGGGAAGGAGGGTGTTATTGTCAAATTATGCAGGCCTATGGCCCATAGGCTACATATGTAAGATATAGCATATAGGCCTGTTGGTGCTAACAACCAGAAATGTGGCCTACCTCTGTCAATTTTGCGAATGCCTCACTATCGCCAATGGTGCTAGCACAAATCATAGCCCTTGTTTTGCTGTGGTCGTGAATGTGTGCCATTTGCAGATTTTTTTTTTTTTTTGCTAAGTGGAATGTAACCCAATGCTTTCGCGACTGTACGGTGCCGCCTACTTATTTTGAATTAACTTTGTACCAGACAGAGGGGACCCTTCGGTTAGGACCACGGCACGGTGGTGTAGTGAAATAAAGACGTTTGGCGGGTTTACAAGACAATCACTCCGTCTGTCCTTCACTCGGAGCCTCCATTAGCACAGCTTTTACCCGGAGTTAGGGTAGAAAGAGCAGGGCCTGTAAAAACATTGCCTGGCTTTCTCTTAAGGATTTATTGCAGCAAATACATAGGCCGCTTTGAACATGGAATTTTAAATTACTTAAATCATTTACCAATCATCAACCAATTCAAGCGTTATGAGAGAAGGTAGCCTATGATTCTGAAACAGGTTGGTAAGAGCACAAGTTGGATCTGTGTGTTTGTGATAGATGTATTAAATATACTTATATATAAAGCTGTGACATTACATACCTATCTCACACTGTCATATTTGATAATGCCAAAACCATAAAGGACAGTAACTATGCTTATGCTTAGCCTATAGTTTTTTTTTGTTTTTTGTTGTTGTTTTTTTTACAGTAGATTCAGCTTGGGGGGGGTCAGTGCTTTTTGGACTTCCTGGAGCTTTTTGAAATCTTCTCCCTATAATGCAGTCTCTCCTTCAGTCAACATCTGGGCCTCATTTTACACATCCTCCAAGGCCCCAGGCATCTGGTGCTACAATGCGCAGAGTCAAAGCTGCGGCCCACATAACCCTTTCGTTGCCATGACAATCACTGATGGCCTCCTCAGAATCAGGACTATGATGCACCCACCACATCACATCGTTTCAGCCAGAACAAAGAATGGCTTTCACCTGCCAAAATCTGTCATCTGTGACAAAAGCATACCCCTTCGTAAACCACAGGGGCAGCAAATCCCTCTAAATCTAGATCTCAGTGAATGAATAAGGAAAGTTATGTTAACCAAAATATAGAAGCATGGCAAACACAGTGAAGAGGTTGCTAATGGCCCTGGAAAACTCACGTCCATCCACCAACATTAAGAGATGTGGATTGTCTCAAAACAAGAAGGTTCTAATAGCTAAAGATAAGATAAGATATAAAATGATGAGACGTTTTTAATTCCCAGAGGAAACTCACTTGTTACAACAGACAAATCGAAATTATATGTAAAAAATTCAAATAAAAACATAAATAATTAATTGGTGATAACGGCATTATACACCAATGTAGTGAATATTGCCAGTAATAGAAATAGACGTTAAAGGCCTAATGTATAACAGTATAGCTTTATAACACTGTTATAATGATGAATGATGATTACATGAATGAATGACCTGTGATACGTATGGTAATCTTTTGGTATGGTATTCGCAAATACTTGATGGCTTTACTCAAAAACACACACTGACCCATTTTCATGTTCATTATAGCAGCAGAATAAATATTCTTCATGCCTCATTAGGTTTGGGTCTTGTTTGTGTCATATCTTTTAGTCTTTTTTACATGTTGTCCTCTTGCATGCTGT